>JACJUM010002496.1:7853750-7896629 GCA_020976665.1 Heortia vitessoides
TGTACATACATATTGTACATACATATTGTACATACATATTGTACATATATATGTACATATGGTACATACATATCATGTATGTACCTAATGTTATAAGACTAAAACCCGTTTTGGTACCGACAGACCAATTTTAAAGTATGCTTCTCAATGACCTGTTTGTGCAAATTACTCTTATGTATTATTAGGTTATTTGTCATCGGTTATTTGATTTATAAAATTATCTAATTGTATATAAAAATACTATTACATTAACATTGTATTATATAAGTATAAAATAAAAATCACATATTTTTTCCTATCTACTCCTTTCCGACGTCAACTTACATCTGTTTAATAAAAAAAGTAATCGGTTAATGTATGAACAAATATATTTTTATCTATACTATATACATATTATTAACATTTACCAATATAAAACTAATTTTGCCGGTGACAGAGAAAAATAAATCACACATATGTTTTAATAAGAAATAAATGATAAACATAAGCAGAACATGATAAAAGTCGTGTGATACCGGCAGAGTAGAATACTACCTCCCCCTATATCGGTTGGAGACGATGGTCGATCGATCGTCGGTCGACGATCACTTCAGACGGTCAGAAATTCAATGGGCAAAAAATTTTGTATTTATTTTGTCAATTAAAAGAGAATTTATTTGAAGTAAAAGAGGTTTCTATTCCAATAATATTTTTTAAAAACAGTTTAACATAATTAAAAATAGCTTTTCAAATAATAAAATTATAACGAATAAATTGTGTTTTATTTTCTTTTTTGTTCTTCCTATAAACCTACACATTATCCGTTACGACAGTTAAATTTATGACCGTACAATATATGTCAATTAATAATGTAAAAACTCATTCATTCTTTGCTTGACATTCAAATACGTACACATGTTTCCTTCACTTAAGTGTTTGCCGTGAGGTACCGGCGGAGTTTGCCGCGAGATACCGGCGGAGTAGAGGAGTACCTACCTCCCACTGCATCAGGTATCGAAGAGGTGACTGACGCCCCAGAACCGACAGATGGCGGTATATCCATCCGAAATAGTGCAGCTCAATTGCACAGGGCGGAGATGGGCAGCAGCATCGCCGTCACGAAAGCTGCACTCTGTGATTGCCAACGCTTGCCCAGCACGTTAATTATGGTCAGAAGTCCTCCCACCTTGGGGAGGCTTATGTCCAGCAGTGGACTTCCAATATGGCTGATATGATGATAAAGATATTGACAATTTAAAGTGAGTCAAATTTCACGTTGAACCATTCACACGATTTTCTTAGAAAGGCATTTTTTTCGCTTACCGTATTATTTAATACATTATATGAGAATAAAAAAAGATAGTTTCCCTAACATAATGTACGCTCGTGGGAATCACTAGTCTAGCCACAGTTAGGAAGGATGTGCCTGCCGAGCACCCTTTGATTATTTCCTGTTATCCAGACCTGCCTTACTGGCAATAATGGCCTTTTATTACTGCTTCATGTATTTTTGTTAGAAACGGATAGACTCAAAAACCACTGAATATATTTTACAAATTATTCCACTAATAGAAAGTTATTACTCCTGAAGGTACGTTACCCTATATTTTATATAGAAAAAAAATAAAATAATGTAAATTATATTTCATTTTCGTATTACTACATACCTAAAAGAAACTCACGGGTGAAAGCTCGGTTCGCCTTCAGTACTACATATAATTAAAAAAGAAGTTTTCATTTCAAATTTAACATTTCATATTAAGTCATACATAATTTAAGTTAAAATTATATCACTAAATGTATAGAATGGTATATTTTTATTAGAAGTTATTGAACGAAGAGTGAAATTTGAAAATACTGTCAATGGAGCCTTACATGCTTTTATGGGCAGCCAAAATGTGTCAAAAAGGGCACCACTGGCTGTTCATAGAGGTCTGTTGGTTCTACCCCTGACATAGGGTAGTAAATGTTAGGTATGGCAGAAGAAGCACGCAAGAAGAATAAATGCTGTTAAAATGAGAGCACTTCGGAGTTTATATATGTATAGAGTGAGTTTGAGAGATAGATTAAAGAATTGTGAGATAAAAAATCGATGTGATGTAAAAGGTGTTATAACAACAATATAGAAAGGAATGTTGAGATGGTTTGGAGATGTGAAAAGAATGGATGAAAGTAGAATGACAGCTCAAAGATATAGAGCGGAAGTGAATGGAAGAGTTGGTATAAGTCGATCTAGGCGAACGTATCTTAACCAGGTAGTAGCGATATATATAGGAAGGCCAGGTCAGAAGCACCAAGAAGAAACGAGCGTGTATGAAATATATATGGCTAATGCGAGTAGGGGAAGCGAGAGAGGTATGCCAAGACCGTAACAAATGGAGATCCAAAGTCTCAGCCTACCCCGATAGGACACAGCGTGATGTACGTACGTAAGTATGTAGTATATTTACATTTACATTTACATACAAATTATTGTCTGTTTGTTCCAAATCTCTGAGACTCTAACTAGCAGATGTTATAAAGAGTAACTTAGGCTACATGCTTTATATATTATTCTCACGGGAACAGTAACTACACGAGTAAAACCGTAGGGCACTGATAGTTAAATACATACATGTATATAGTAATTGGCGTCATCATGACTCGCGTCACCACCAAGCCCAAGTAACTTACTTAACTGATAGTTAAATAAGTTACTTGGGTTTGATGGTAATGCCAGTCAATGATAACCGTTTAGTCGAAAGTACCGGATATAATTCCCGGCCCGAATAAACTTAGAAATACTTATTATTATCAACGGTGTTGGTGTAGTCGATGATCGAGCAATCTAATTTTATTGTTCAGTAATACTGTCCGCGTGATCAAAGTATTAATCTTTAGGGAAGATCAAGTGGAATTTATATTATGCCTTTTAATTGTTATTTGCACGGTGCTCTAAATATTTTCTAAAATTAAAGTAGCCTATGTTTTCGAAACATATGCTATCTGCCACAAAAAAATAATTGGAAAAATGTTCGAGCTAATTAAATCAAATGATAATATTTTCGGACTACTGACTTCTGACAGAATACAGGATTATTATTATATACTTATGGGTATTCATAGCCGTATGAAAAGCGTTACTTCAAAATGAAGCTTGAACATTTTCGTAATCATTTTCATCGAATAACAACGGGAATGATTAGGCAAACACTCACCTACACCCTTGATGAATGTGTGAAAAAACAACAAACTATCACCGATCAACAATATGGATCGATAGGACCAAAGGTGTGACGTCGTGGGAACGCCACAAGTGTTGACCGACGTGGGAGCGCCGCTCTATCCTGGTCCACCGTAGCGGGATCACCTGAGTTCCCACAGGATGAGAGGGGACGAGTCTATAGTGTTATTAGCGCAAACTATTCATCAAATATTAATTACTGCGAGTTGTGATATATAGGCTTTGCGATACTTCCACGTATGCTAATATAGAAAAACGTACAACCAAACGTTCAATTAATTTAACGGTAATATTAACAACCTCCTGATTTTACACTGTCTCAGCCCATTTCGTATAATTAGTAATATATTTTATGGTAATATATATATTTAGTATAATTAGCAATATATATGTAAGATAAACACATTACACGAGTGCGTTGATTTATATAAATTTGTATAGAACGTTTGTATATTTTGTATATATGTTCTCTGCATTGTAATGTATATATTTTTTCTGATTCATGTTGATTGAGAGATAGCTTATCTGGCATTAAGACTGCCATTTGTAAATTTTTGTCATATTTTGTGCAATAAAGTACAATAAAGAAATAAATAAAATACACACCACAATTTAATTATAACAAAGAATAAATGCCTTTGCATACATTATAATGCCTATCTTCTGCTCCGAGGGTCGTGGATTTGAATCCACAATAAAAAATCTTTTTTTATATAAATAAATCTTACATTTACCAACTGAGCTTAATGAATTGCTTATTTACTGGACCATTTAATTTTTAAGGCGCCACGCGTAACTATTTAATTAAACTTAAATGTCTAAAACCTTGATCTAACAGCGGCAACGTACATGCGTCCAATGCCCTATAAACGACCAATATCCTCCTTGCAAGGACCCTTCAAAGACATACTAGGTGAAGTAGGTAACCGAATCCGCGCGCATCGTACGTGCTATGGAGTAATCGATACAATAGCGAGTACACTTATTCGATTACAGCGATCGACACCGGCAGCGGCGCCCGCGCAGCCTTCCGGCGTGGCGTGTGCGCGAGTGGGGCTTCTCTGTTCCGGTTTACGCATACTTCAAAATCAACCATCATTATGCACTTATTTTAAACGAAAGTAAACCTTAAAGCTTCTTAAACTAGATGCTATATAAATTACTTGGTACGATTGTAAAACAGTGACTCGTCGTCAATTTAATAAAATCCTGGACACAGGAAATGTCGCGTAAGTCAGAACAGCTGTAGGAAAATATAGATTGATATACCTTCTCGTTGTCTGCATTGTTTTAATTGGCCGACAATTAGTAGGTGCAGATATGTACTTGAGTTGTTGAGGAAATAATTAAATGTTTGAGGTTAAATACAAAACTATTATTACCTACAAGGAAAACAAATAATTAGGTGGTCTAAAATCTAGATAACACTAATTAAAGAAAACAAAAAGCTTAATAATATTGAAAATGTATGCTGTTTTTTATAAATATAGATCGATAATATTTTTGTTTGTATTGTATTATTAATTTGAGCTTGGATACAAATGGGTTGGAGAAACTGCGACTGTATATCATTGGAGTCGAATCCGGAAACTTATAACCTCATACTAGTTTCACAACTACGTCAACATTAAGTAAGAGAAAAAATCTTATTTATCTTCATAATTTATCTGAACATAAAAATTACTGTTTGCTTCTCTTATAATTACGAAGTACCGAAGATCTCAAGTACGAAGTTGTGCAAGACAATAATTTGACAATTAGTAATACTTTATTACTCTTTGTACTAGATGTAACATTGTTACTCACACATCTGCGTTGCTGATTGCAAAACAAACCCCGGGAGCTTGCACTAACGCACCTACAATCGTGTTCATTAGTCATACAACGGTTTCTGAGTTCTATTAATTGAATCCGGAGTGATGATTGAATTACATTCAATTATTTGAGTCGGGAAGGCTCGGTGGGCGGAGACCGTGCGGATTGGGCGGCGCGCTAGGGCGGGTTGAGCCGGGATCCGCCCAATGGAGAGTCTGCTCGAATTTTGCTGCGACGTTTTTTCGTTAATCCCAGGGGACGTAAAAATGATCTGATCAAAATAATAGGCAAATTAGTGTGAAGATTTTGAATAGACAAGTTGTGAATTACATAGAGCAATATAAATGCAAATTGGCTGTAAAATTACGTAACCATTAAAGCAATTTCGGCCTTCAATACTGTCAAGTTCAAATTGGTGATGGTATTACTACAAAATCTTAGCATAAAGTAAAACAAAAAAAATGATTTAATATACTTGTACATTTATTATTTTTAGACAGCAACATCTAACAATCTCAGAACAAGAATTTTCAAAATATTTTTCTAGTGGTTTGATGAACAACATATAAAGAGTGAACCTAAAGACCAGGAAAAGTTTTAAAACTAATTTCATATGGCCGTGACTGATGAAAGTTACCAGGGAATCAAATATTGATCCTTTCGCGTCTAGGATGAGCATTGTGACACAATTTTAACGTCGGTATACAAAATTTAAAAATATTTCAGAGATGGTTTGCGGCGCAGATTTTATTTCCATTTGCTAAATTCTGACATATTTTCATGTTTCCTTCACATTCATAAATTGGCGAATGCTTTTGGGCAGTCTTAAGTTCAACTAACTTAAGACTGCCCAAAATCATTGCTAAGAAGATCTTAATTTGTTCAATGTTTTTTGTGTATACTCATTAATATACCTGGATGTCCATCAGTAGACGGACATTAATCCGAATTAATCGAGTGGTACCGGCAGTGGCTCCCCCTGTACCAGGTGTCGTAAGAAGTGACTAAGGTACCGAAACAGACAGATGGTGGAATATCCTTCCGAAACAGTGCAGCTCAAATGCACAGGGCGGAAATAGATAGCAGCATCCTCGTCGCCAAAGCTACGCCAAGCGAGCTCGCTTTGCGATTGCCAACACGCAAACAATTATGGGCAAGTTTTCCCCTTTCTTGGGGAGGACTAGGACGAGTGTGATGATAATGATGAATCTTGATGAAAACTTACAATATATTTATAATCTATATGTCCCAAAGTACAAAATTCTTGCTCTTTGTAAAAATGGTACTTATTCAATATTTCAATTAATAAAATATATACAGGATTTTTTTTCTTAACCATTCGTTCACCATTTTCACACCTGGTTAGTTCGAGTGACAATCGTTGGAGTTCATTAACAAGGTGCCACCGCGTCAGATGCGGGCTTTATCGGCTATCTGAATGTCAACGAGTGCCGGGTTGGTTCGTAGGTGCCTTAAAATCGCGTTCAACACTTGTAGCGTGCATAGGGGTACGCTATTCATAGTGTGCTGACAAACAGTCATAGTGAGACAGGAAACAATAGCAATGTCTAGCGTATAAAAAATATAACTCCAAAATGTAATTTTTTTTGGTAAGTAACACATAAACACGTTCTTTTTAAAACATGAGTATTTTTTTCTTGATATCATCCCGTAGAAATCTATCTGGCTTCGCCAGATAGATTTCTACTTATTTGTCATCGTATAATACACCTTTCAGATAAAGATGCAAACACGAGCTCACCTCACAGCTGTCAGTAACCTGTGACGAATGCAACTCCAAACAAGTTTTTAGAACACCCCTCCAAACCGTAACACCGCACAGGGGGCCGGCCCGTGCTACTGCACGCGCCAGGGTGCGCACCCTGTCCCAGCCCGTCAGTCCTGACTCGTCCGCCCTGCCGAGCGGACAGCCGCGCACCCCTACAACCACATCAAGCAACGCGATCGCAAACTTTTCAAAAACAAAATTCGAATTCCAAATAGTTTAAATCAAAATATTTCTGACAGTTCTCATTGCCGTCATTCATTGACAATTTACTTTTTTTAATTTTTACCGCGAAGTTTCGGTGCGAGGCTAAGGGGTGCCGCTGAGTCAGCAGAGGATCCAACACAGGTATGAGTCACTTAAGTTTTCTCGCCATAGTAACCCCCTCTGTACTCACCTGCGTTGAGATTTCCGAAGCGCATCGGGTGCGAACATGTTTTGATTAAAAAAAAACACTTGTTTTTACTTCAACGGATTTTTACGTATCTTGTATTAAAATTTTCTTTTATTTAAGTTTAAGTACTTCTTCATGAGTGATTTAACGTATAATTTTACTGAGTCAACAAGTTTGAAATTTACTTTTCGAATACCCAATTCGAATTCGAATTCGGTGCTAATTGTGTTTGTGGTCTGGCAGTGCCATTTTGGCATTATCATTCATTATTATTTAAAAAAATCATTTATTATTATTATTTTTTATATATAACATTGTCCAAATAATACCTACTAAAACCTAGAAGTGAGACGTGTCATTGGTGTAAATAGGGCAATAGTAATTTAAATAGGGCATATTACAAGATTGACAGTAAGTTAAACTAAACTCAGGTATATGCAATACTACAAAAAATACACCTTTTGCTAAGAATTGCCAAAATAAAATAATTATTTTTATGTCGATAAGGTTAAATGTATTTTACAATATTATTGATAATTTCTATTCACGTTATTGCACTGTCGCTGTCATATAAAATGTTTTTGAAGAGGTCACACAGTGTTTAAATAATTACTAGATAATACAATGTTCTAAGGTAATTTTGCGTGACTTCTGAACTATGCTGCAATCAAAGTATTTTCCCAAGTATCAGTTACTCGTTGAAAAGTTTCCCGGCGCCGTCCGATCGCTGACAAAGTTAGCTGAAGCCTGCTGGCTAACTCATAACGAGTTGTATTACACACTAGCTACTTTGAAGTAATTAACAAGGTTACCATGTAACTGTGTCATTCTCAAATCATGGTATATCATATACAGACCTGCAGATCTTTGTTGTACTCTACATGTACTCTATTATTGATGTCCTCATACCAGCTATTAGTAGTCCACTGCTGGACATAGGGGAAACAAAAAAGGGGAAATTTGCCCAAAATTGCCGCGCTCGGCAAGCGTGTTGGCAAGCTCAGAGCGCAGCTTTCGCGACGGGTATGCTGCTGTCCATCCCCGCCCAGTGCGTTTGTGCTGCACTGTTTCGGATGGATATACCGCCATCTGACGGTTCTGGTACTTAAGTCACCTTTTACGACACCTGATACAGGGGGAGGTACTATTATACTGTACCGGCACCTCACAGTTTGATGTATTTTGTGTTTTCTTTTTATTTTGAATGTTGAAATTTTAAGGGGTAAACGGTTAGTCCAGTAAATCTTTCACACTTTTCAGACCGATTCTCAGCAGAAAAATAAAAATTTGTTCGGCGTATAAACGATTTGTTTACACTTAGAGACGTTCATAGCGCGTTATAATTTAATTACTAGATGTACATAAAGTAACAATGATGGTACAGTGGTGTTTCGTATACTATTTTTAAGCAGATAAATTTATTTAATATATGACTTAGAAAAACCAAACATACAAGACATAGGCCTCCCCGAGGAAAGGAGATATTTTGCCCATAATTTCCGCGCTGGGCAAGCGTGTTGGCATTTGTAGAGCGCAGCTTTCGCGACGAGGATGCTGCTACTCATCCCCAACCTGGGTATATTAGTCACCTTTTACGAAACTGGTACAATTCTAATCTGCCAGTACCCCACGGCTTAACTTACTTGTTAATTTATTTTTTTATAGCAGTAACTACAAAAAAATGTTTATTTTGTAATAATTTAAGTTGTATTTATTGTTATATAGACATGTTTAGCATTATTTTTAATTTACTTTATTTTCTTCTTATTAATAAATTAGTAGTACACATCTAACTGCCCTATATATCCATCCTGTTATATATGCATCCAAAGGTCGCCTGGAAAAGATCGCCCTGAGCGATAAGGTTATATATTGTATTGAAACTTGTCACTTTTTATTCTTTCTATTTTTGTATTTCTTTTGTGTACAATAAAGAGTACTATTATTATTATTATTATAAAATACAATTAACCTCAACCGCGACGATTTTACGGAAACAGTTTTTTGTAAATAAGAATAACAAGTCATTAAATATTATAAGCAATTCTAAACAAATTACTTATAGAGTTTCAACTAGTGTTTTCATAAAATACGTACAAAAATATATTTCAGAACGCTTAACAAAAAAAAAATTATTATTATTATAACAAACGAGCAGACTTTGTGCATTTAATTGAAAAGGTCAATTTAAGCCTGTAAATTGCTAAACATAATCTATGTTGGTTTACAGCATTATGCATAGTCTCTAATGTTCAATCTAAAGTTTGTATTAAAAAAATACACTGAGTTTACGTTAGTAAGTATACTCGGTATATTTTTTTACAAATATAAACATGAACCTTGCAATAACCGCCAAACGTTATTATTCATTACTATTACAATAAGTGCCAGCACGACTGTTTTTTTTTTCATTTTATTAATCAAAATTTACACATAACTAAAACTTTAAAATAAAGAATAATTATTATAGTACTAGCTTTCGGCCTAAACTTCTTCTACATGACTTTGCATCCCGCGGTAACTTTTCTGAAATCAAAAGTGGCATATGATTATATATGATACACATGCCAAATTAACTAAAAAGCAGTTCGCTGGCAACACCGCATATTGCCAAAATCCGTTGTTAAAAGTTGACGCACTTTCGTAGTTATAATACTAATTTGTGCGAATCGCCTTATTATTCCACACCAGCTGTCCCGGTATCACACAAGTATTTAATCAAAATAAACTATTATTACTCCAAAAGAATAAAATAGTATTGATAGTTCGAATATTATCATTTCAATGATTTTTTTGTTATAATGAGTATATTTTATTTTTATTTCTACCATAGAAACTTTCAACCCCAATTTTGCACCTTTGGGGGATGAACTCCAGTAAACTATAAAACACATAATAAAGTAAATATTATTAAGATTATGAACCTCACGGTTTATGAGAATACTCGATATTTTTTTTGTGCATACTAACTTTCAACCCCTATTATATTTCCTCAGGCTTATTTATTTTTAAATTATTTTTAAATATGCGTCCGCATTTTTATTTAAAATATCTGTCCAAATTTCACGTTTCTACCGTTAGCGGTTACGGGTGTGCGCGTGTTTAAGTGTTAGTCTTTTCTATTGATTTAATAATGTAGCGATTTTTGTGACTCAGGCTGTAGGTAATTACATCACTGTATAATAAGAAGTAACTTGGTACCGCACTCTCACTTGTTTCTACCGTAAAACATTGCAATGTGAGAGAGGCAGTGAAATAAGTGGATAATGTGGCAATATCTTCAAGTCACAAGGTTGGCAACGTGCTTGTGATGTCCTTGTGATACGAGCGTCAATACACGGCGGTAACGCCTTCTATCATGTAGACTTTAAACTTGCTTGTGGACTAAGTCATAAAAATAATAATGCCGATGGACTAATAATCTCTGGAAAGATCTGGAAGTATCACCAAGCAATTGAAGCCGAACTCCGAAAAATATTGATTATTTTTAAGGTTTTTTTACAGTTGTCTTGTCTACATTAAAGTCTTATTAGGTTATCAGAACCGCGAAAGGAACTCTGTAAGTCCTTGAATTCCTTGCATTTTATTTAATCACCAAAATGATATGATACCGTTGTTGCGTTCAAAATATATATAATACCGCGAGAGGCGGTAGACAATATCAGGGAGGGGCGCAATTGCATAGACAAGTGGTCGAAATTCAATCATAATTCGTTAAATTTTGATAGTAATTATCATTAGCAAAATTAAACAATTAATGTTTACTTCATTTAAATATCTTGTGTCATTTAAACATACATTTTATATATTTTTATCACATTTAACATAAAAAATTGCTTTATGCACTTCTTCTTCACGTTACTTCACCTGTGCCAAATTACACGTTTATCCATTCGCGCAATTTTTTACAAAGTAGAAATTATTTTGCCTTTTTGAGAAATCGCTCTGAGCGATCAGGCCGCCAATTATATTATAAATTGTATGAACAACAAAAAAAGTAATAAAAATGATTGGTGCCAATTTATAATAATATATTTAATTAGTTCACACAACATTTTATGCATTTATCTGAGTCCAAGATAGCTTGATGCGATTGTGTTAAGGATATAAAAAAGATGAATAAATAAATAATATTTAAATACATAGATATATTTAAATTACAGAAACACTAATGTATGAATTTTCTTCTTCTCGAATACTCAACCAAAATTGACAACTTGTTTACGGGCTATTACTTTTTAACTGTAATAAAGTATGTAATTCCCGTAGGTAAATAACAATTTATTGTAACAATTATCATTGTTTACAAAACAAACTTGATACGTAATCAGAGATATGGAAGCTTCCAGGCTGATTATTTACAATGATCATGAATAAGACAAGACACGCGAGATCGTGGGAAATAGGAATAGGATGACGTTTGTTCTTAAGAAATGATGCGTGGCTTAATAATTTGACTGCAGGCTGTAATTCGGTTTTATAAGAAATCAATA
Organism: Heortia vitessoides; assembly: GCA_020976665.1. Taxonomy (NCBI): domain Eukaryota; kingdom Metazoa; phylum Arthropoda; class Insecta; order Lepidoptera; family Crambidae; genus Heortia; species Heortia vitessoides. Next base: position 7,865,441 of record JACJUM010002496.1, read on the forward strand.
TGCATATTAAAAGTTCCAAGGTGTGTCTGTCCATTTTTTCGCTATCACGGCGTAACTGAAAACCATTTCAATTAACTGCAATTAGTTTACATACATAGGTATGCTTAACAATCAACATGACCTAAAGCGCTATAGATAAATATCCATACTAATAATTAAGATGTGTATTATAAAAGCGAAAGTATATTTGTCTATTTGTTACATACTTATGATAAAACAGTTCAATAGATATTAATGAAATTTGACTTAAGAATAGCTTATATTCTAGAACTAAGAAAGTTAGGAAGGCCTAAAAACTATTTTCTGTCCCGTGGGATACAAAATCAAGGGGCCGACGCAGACACAGTATAATACAAAACGAAATGATTAAATTTAATCAATATTACAAAAAAGGTTACCCATAGAAAAATAATAGACACAAAAAAATAATAAAGAGCGCTTTCTGATGAAATACGTCTTTAATCGTGTTACCATACTGGTGACAAATTCAAAATCCTTAGAATTCACAGCAACATTTCCGTTAAGAAGCAATGCTGCGCAGTTACTACCACATCTGATCTAAATCACTTGAGGATTTTATGGCTGATATAATGATGAGCAATGAATAAATAAATAAAAAAATATATCGCAATAATCCTGTATGTGTAATTATACTAACTAGCACAGTCTGCCTTCATAGAGTGCTAACCAATAAACAAATTATATATTAATGGCTGTCCATTGCAACACGCCTATGATTTGTAGTTGTACACAACTCATAATTACTACATCTTCTCATTGATCTGAATTAATTGAATTACTACATCTTTATGGAGCATGCAAGAATTTATAACATACAAGCAAATTATTCATAATTTGCTTGTGTGTAAGTAATATTCAACGCCAAGAATGTTCACATGTTGAAGATTGGTTTTGTTGACTTCGTATTCGATTCTCGTTCTGTAAATTCAAAAAAACGCCGTAAAACATTCTTTGCTAGACACAGACCAACCTAAAAAAGGGGAACTTTGCCCATAATTGCGATGGGAATGCTGCCGCCAATAACCGCCCTGTTTCATTTGAGCTACATTGTATCGGGTGGATATGCCGCGATCTACCTAAGACAGCCGGTACAGAGGGAGATACTATTCTACTCTACCGGTACCCGCCTGCAGAGTAGAATAGTTCACGGACAAATGGTTTCTGTAAATTGTTTCGTTTTATTTATTTATTTGTCCATCGACAGCTTATATCTATATTTACTAATATTAAAAACGCAAAGGTTTGTAAGCATTGTTGTATGTTTGTTGCTCTATCACACCAGATCTGGATAGTCTAAAGTAAGACATGCTATTTTTCATCCCGAAAACTTGCACCAGATGGTTAGATTTGGCATTATATGTTTCTATGATGAACCGGCACGACTTTTAGCATGGTTTAGCTGTCAAGGATGAGATATAAAGTAAAAACGTCGGCTTAATATATTAAGAAGACATATATTTTAATATTTAATTGTAACAGCCACCGAATGTCTTACCTACTAAGGTCCAGTGTTCCTGTCTTATCAAAATTAAGATTATAAATATGTCTAAAATGTTTATATATTTATCATATAACGTATATGAAAAATATATTTAAAATACATAGAGGCAGAAAATGACAGGCGTCACCGCTCCGCCCCAGTGCCGCCCGCCCTCGCGGTGAATTATTCATGCCGCCCAATCTCAGAACACCGTGTTTAGTTGGATTGTGTAATTAGTAGCTATGGCTTCATTTAACACCTCTAATTCGTAGTTACGATTCTAGATACATCGCTAATTCATAACTGTGTAGTTGTTTAGTGATGAAGAAATACGTAAGTAACTAGGTAACACTGAATACTAATTATTAAAAATCAAAGTGTATCTTTAAGTTGTTATAACAAATTATTTTTTACCTAAAATATAATAAATACATAAAAGTGGATACAGCTTATATAATCGAAAAATCTTATATTTTTCTAACATTTATGCGTTCACAACAATTGACGGCTTAAACGCGGTTTGTTAAACTTTTTTTCGGGAATATTTTGACAACAAACATGCAATGCATGCAAAATATTAAAAACAATTGCCGCGAGGTAGCCGAAACGTCGAACCAAAATTGTACACAGATCGGTTCATTTACCCTTTTTCTTTCGGCTCTAAAGCCGTTAAAATAGCACAATCATCTTATATTTTTTTTCGATATCCGCAGCCGGTGGGCCAAATTTAAATGAAAAATTCAAGAGCCGAGGGCCCAATTTAGAAGGAGTGATTAAGCATACTTTATATATATGCAAAATATACTTACACCTTAGTACTTGCTAATACCTAAAAGTTGCCAAAGCACCAAACCGCGTAACAAGCATGAAAGAACATACTTAGCAGACCATAAGCGGCTTACATCAAGATTTGCGTGAAGCCATTAACAAAAAAGAAACGAGCTATTACAGGCCGAATATAATTTATTCATGGCAAACTCTCAACACACGACAGAGTAAACAATTTCCCCTCGGCTTGGTTGCGCCCAGTGAAGTCGATAAAAATCTAATATCGACTGTCGATATCGTCACATCTTACATTTTTTGCAACCAACTACCATTTTTAAATTTAAGTTATAAATACTTCGTATCCTGTAATTATTTTTGTACCTACAATCAGTAAGTATTTAGGAAGTCACGCTAACTTACAAGAATATCTTTGTCTCATAATATTCAAGAATTAATAAGTGCAAGGGCAATGAAATAATTTTAATTTGTAAAACAATTGGTTCCAATCGAGCCCATGTGAAGTGATTTCGAATACAAACCTAACCTAGGGTATGTATTACAATAATCATTTTCAACAAATATTAAAATAATGCTGATATAGCAAGAAATGTCGCTATTATTTAAAAAATCAGCAAAAGAAAATTCTTTTCATCAAAATCAGCAAAAGAAAGTTATGTTTGCAGAACCATTTATCATATAAACTACTTTTGAATGAAAATTAAAGCAAACTTACCCTAAAAATACGAGCGCCATATTTCCTTTATAGAATTAGTTATTGTTTTGGAATGTAAGCACATATTAAACATTTTGCTTAGTTGTTTCTCGCTTTCTTTGTATAGCACAAATTAAATCCTTATTTTAAAACCAAATTAACGTAGTTGTTGTGTCTATTTCCGATATCTATATATATATTAAAGAAAAGCTGGCTGGCATGACTGACTTATTAACGCAAAGCCTAAACTATAAAAGTTAAGAATTTAATATTTTGCACAGGAGTTTTTTTTATAACGTAGTAAAAAAAAATGGTTTTTGAAATTTTACCCCCTAGAGGGTAGCAGAGTTATGAAACTTTGCTATTTTGGAAGTTATTTAAATGAAATGTTTCTTTATTGAAAGTCATGAAACAAGTGTAAAATAGTTTATCGAAAATTATCCCCTAAGGGGGTAAAATGGGGGTGCAAGGTTAATATGAAAGTTTTACAACTTAACGCGGGTGAGAGTGCGGGGCGCTGCACTTATGAGATAAAATCGGGTTGGATAGAAGTCAATATGGAAACATCGATATATTCCAGCCATCCCCAAGGTGCATCCCCGTGCACTCGTGCACGGTGCGCGGGGGCGGCGGCGACGCAAGGCGCTGTAACCTCCGCGGGCTATACCGTGGGAGCCGCAGACGTAATTAGGTAACGCGCTCGGAGCACCCCTGGACTATGTCAGGCCGGATCACGTGACACGGCGAGCTTGTTACACGTAATCCTTGCGGTAGGACTGGTAGGGCAAATTGGTTTTCCGACTTTTGCTGCATTAGATTACATCGCGAGAGTATGCTACTATTTTACCGTATGATTGGTTGTTGACATAATTATTTTAACTGCATATTAAGACTCTATTTAAACACACGTACGTTATTGATTTCATAAATGTTTTATAGATGACAAAGTTTGTTCCGGTTCAGGAATTTTTTGAATGTAGAAAAGCCACGACCCACGACTTCGTCAGATAGTACTGCCTGGGCTTGCCCCCACTTTCTTGACATCAAGAGTAGCTTGTTTCTTTTCATAGGGTTCAAAGTACCTTAATTCTAAATTTAATTAAGATTCGTTTCACATACATAGATATGTTCTCATTATAATATTGGTAATAATTGCAACAATGTTGGGCACTTGTATATAAGGGCATAGATTTCTAGACATCAATTACAAACGCAATCGAATGCTGCCTTACTTAGATGTTATATTGGTGAAAATATTTCCACAGTATTGATATCCCCTATATAATAAAAATTGAATAAATTTTCATCTTGTTTATAGTCAGTAATCCACTACAAAGCCGTTTCCCTTCCCTTGAGAGATGGTTTAGTGGTGAACCAATTACCACTAAACCATCTCTCAAGAGATTTCTGCTGACCAATAAGGTACACAATTTACTCTTATAAGGGAAAAGTCAAATAATAACTTTTATCATTTTTCAAATAACATAATTTAACATTACAGGCTTTCTATCTCCATTGATACTCTACTAAACACGAAGAATACAATAACTTTGTACAGATGATAAATATATTTTAGCTTTTCTCTACAAACATTGCGTTCTAGCGGACATTGAAAGGAACAATTTTCTTTATTGAAGCACGTCGTTACAATCACTGAATTGACCACTCACACTATTGAATCGGTGCTTTGTCCTCCCTTCTTTCCTTACACATACACATCACGATTATATCTAGAGATTAAAATATTTGTAAGAGTAAATAAAACCATACGATGGAATGGTTCAAAAACACGCTTACATTTAAACTACAAGAAACGTGTAAGTTAACATTAAATGTGTAACAATTAGTAAGGATTTAGTCCTCAAAAGGGATTCAATGAAATTCTTACAGTCAACTAGGTACTGCACTGCTAGGTATTGCTAATATTTAGTTAATATGTACATACTAGCTAGATGAATCCAGTCTTTACGTATTTATACTTTTATTAAAATAAAACCATTTAGCTCGCTATTCTTAAAACACTGATAAAGAGAAGTGAAAAATGATGATCTTGATCATTTATTAAAATTCAATTCATATTATCAATCGTCCATCATTCGAAAACAATAACGACTAATTCAATATTCTATAATTCAGTTTTATAATTTCAAATTTGCTTCGTCAACAGATGACCACTATTAACAATGTAAAAAGAAAATGATGTGAGAACACGAATTGTAAATAACATGGAGGCAGCATTACCACAATTTCATCGACTTAGCTCTTCCCGTTTCTACCAACATTATGTTCCTCCACCAGTCCGCTTATCTACTGATTATCTTCACGACTTGATCCCACAACAACACCCAACACTGCTCCAGCAATATCTAGCTTACTATAATGAACCTCTTGTCCCACTTGATCTATCCCTTAAATCAACCACACCGATAACTCCACCATGCACCCCTCCTCCCGCTCAGAAACGGAAGGCTACAGATGAGAATTCATTAAAATCACCGAAGATATTCCGACACTTTGAAGAGCCAATAGAAAAGGAAATCGATTCAGAAGTACTAGACAAAAAAGTTGACGATGAAAATTCTAACGATAGTGATAGTCCTGAAGCCAAAAAGCTAAAGTTCACAAAACAATTCTTTGAAGAGCTCAAAACTTGTTTGCCACCTGAAACAGAAACACCATCGAAGAGTGGCAGAAACTCTCCAGATGTAGTTGAAATCAAAGATGTGGAAGAACGCCCAAAGAAGTCCCCCAAACCAGCCACACAGTTAGCAAAGAAAAGCAAAGCTGTCAGACGATTAATGTTCGACGAGGATAAAACTTCACCAGTTTCCGGCACAATCATTCGAGATTTAGCGGAAGATGAAACTTTAGTGGTCAGAAAGGTAATGGTTAACTTTTTTCAAAGTTCAATGAAAATTTCAAACACGTTTGAAATTTTGTGTCACATAGAACCTATTAATTAGTAGCTCTTACCATACCATTACAATGGGTTGCATAGCTACTTTTCTTATCGTGCCTGCAATTAAACTGCTATGAAATCGTGTATTATGTTGAGTTTTGCACTAATAACAGCTTTAAGGGCAAACCGCAACCGCTACAGAAGGGGGGGTGTAACCCCTGGACATTAAATACGAAATAAATCGCTTTTTCAAAGTAGTTGCTGCGATACATTTCTGTGAAATGAGATAGAGTGTTACAACGTTTAAATTAGTCGCAATAAAACTGGCTTAATGATATGCTATTGCCTAATAGTGGCAATATGATAAGGGCAACGGTAGTTTATGTAAGTGACTTTTTCTAGGGTGACATTGATCCGGCGTTCAACGTGGTCGAAGTGACGGAGGAAGCAAAGGCTTTGATCGCATCTATAGAAAATCGACTGGGACGCTATATCTGCAGACTCTGCCGACGATTATATGGAGATGCTTTCGCGTTAGCTCAACATAGGTGTTCCAGAATTGTCCATATTGAATACCGCTGCCCCGAATGTGATAAGGTATACAATATAGTTGGAAAAATATTTTATCTTACACAAAAACAGACTGATCCTTTTCCCACGTTGTTTCCAATTAATTGAATAACTATTAATAACGGCTGCTTTTATCAACCCCTTTATTAAACCATCCCATAACTATGAGGTATTTTTATAATATTCGATAACGTTTAGTTATCTCAAACTGTCGAATTGGCCATTCGTGTGGGAATCGTGGGGAGGGGGCCGTGGTTGGAACACTTGGCGCATTTCCATGGGAAGCACTCATGGGCGCTAGTGAAATGTTGTTCCTCGTTAATTGATACGTACTGTAGTGCGTGACCGGGGTTTGTTAGCAGGTATCTGTTGTAAAACAGTTTTTTTTAGTAGCTCGTTAATAATTTGTCAAGGAATTAATGTATTGCGAGTGGCTATTAGTAAAAGTAGTCAGTAAGAATATCCTTTCGCAATTTTATATGACGCTAACGAGAAGTTTAAAAATCAGAGCTAATCTTATTTATGTGTAATCGGCTTCATGTGTGCAATTTCAATCTCATCGATCTCAATATCTTCATAGGTTTTCAACTGCCCTGCAAACTTAGCATCCCACCGACGATGGCACAAACCCCGGGTACCTGGCGCTACAAAGCGCAGAGACCCCGCGCCACCAGATGCGGGCAGGTTCCCTTGCCAGCGTTGCGGGAAGCTCTTTCGCAGGCAGGCGTACCTGCGGAAGCATTTGCTGGCTCATGAGCAGCCAGAAAACGAGGCCGAGAAAGAACCGTCAGCTTTCCGACAAGTCCACGCTGAATACCCGACGTATCCATCAGTAAGATTCATTATTAATAATATCCATATTTAAATATTATCTATGATAATTCGAACAAATACTTGACTCTTAAAATAAAGTTATATAAATATATGTATACTTATAGTCGTAAATTTCTATAAAAAACTAACAACAAACTAAGAATAGAAGATATTAATTTACTACAATATTTAAGTAATTTTATATTTATCATAAAATTTAATTTCTTTAATAATGCATCTATAATATTTGGCATACATTTGAAATTCTTCTACCTCAAACACTTCGACAAGACATTATGTTGTCTTTCAAGTTTCTATACGAATAACTCTTTTTACCAGGAAACTCTTCGCGACAACAACTTTAACAACTTCTGGAACAAAATCCCGGTTCCTCAGCAGGAGCTGTCATGGGAAGGTGTCCGCACCAGATGCCCGTCGTCCTGCTCCTCCGAAGATTCGAGGAGCTTAGACGTCACGGGTTCGGAGGATGAAGGCGGAGGTAGCGGGGAAGGGTGACGGCGTGTGCTGCGGCCGGTGCCGCGGTTCCCAACCTATGCACCCTTACCTGGGTCCTTTTACTACGGATCTTACGGTCACGAAAGTACCCAACTTTACTTTTCTTAATTTCCTCTGGTTGTTAAAACACGCATTAAACAATCTAATAGCCTATTTCTATGATATTATAATTGATTCTGTCGATATTTTGTCAAATTTTGACTTTTTAAATTACTTTAGCTTATAAAAACCCAACACATGTCCATAAATATATTTCAATTGAGTTCAAAGAATTCTGTGACTGCAATCATTTGGCTACTTGGTAAGAACTACCCAATAATAAAAATCAATATGTAAATATTTTCTCTTTCATCAATTCTAATTGATCTCTTCGTAGTATAGTTTACTGATTAATTAATTAAGACATATCAATTGTAGTTATTTAAATAATTTGTTATATAGTTAGTGTTCTTAGAAAATTAAGATGTATATATATATATGTATATATAATCTATTTTCTTTTGTGCTAACTTAAGTGTCAGCAACGACGTTTTTATGTATATACCTACTCGTCTGTAAAAATCATAATTTCCTACAGCAGCATTCCAAATCAGTTATTAAGAGCTGTCAAACATCTCTACTATTTTAACGTTAGTATCTCTACTAATATTTTGTATAGAAATAGATTAAGTATAAAAAATAATACTAAAAAAGAATTTATTCACACATAAAATATTTATTCCAAATATAAATTTCTAAAGTTTATGTAGATATCGTGTAATGGTACCGCTTTACTTTATAAACATGATTACATTCGATTCTACTGTTTATGAATATTAATATAATATATTGAAATATTTTATCAGATTAATAATCGTTAAGAATATATTTATGGAGAAAATAATAAGCACTCTTTAAGTTTGATATCCAACTTTACGACGCGTTGTCTTAATTGTAAAATGCAATAAATATATAAATATGCCAGTGTCTTCTCAAGAAATCGTAAGTTTGTCCGGGCCGAGTTTCGATCGGCAAGAGGCCGGTGCGATCGATGCAAGCATATTTTTAGATCACTCGAACTCTCTCATTAAGTTTTCACAAAACAGATACATCGGTTTTGCTTGCAACTAGGTCGTTTATTCATCCATATAAAACCTGGAATCAGTTCTATATGAAGAATCTATTTTAAGTTTTTCCTAAAATAATAATAAAAATATTAAAAAAACTTTAAAATCAATAAATATCATGTTACAATATGGCAATGATAACAATAAGTAAAAAAAATATTGTTAGTTTGTTTTTTTTCCAAAAATATCTGTAATACAGGACTCTCACTGGCAGATATAAAAAAAAATACTTCAGTAAAACCTACAAAGTAAGCCCCAGATAGTCTCAAAAACACAAATGTCATCTAATATTTTAATTAAAATTCACTACTAACCCCGGGTCACTTTCAAATAACTTTAACTGCGTTGTCGTAATTCTACATGTACAAAGACATCCAGCATTGTTTCCAATAGATATTACGAGTATGCTTTTCAACGCGTTCCAAAGACATTAGGTACAAAATTATTAGCATTACCCGCCATAATTTAACATTAGTAATTTCAAAAAGTTGACCGTATCATTGTACTTAAAAATCTCTAGATTAGATAGTATTATAGTTAAAACCATACAAAAAACATCAAAAACAAACATAGACAGAAAATTGTGCAAAATAACTATTAGATAAAGGTTTAAGTACATTAGGACAAAATAAATCTTTCGACGTCTTGTTTTTCAAAGCAACACGCAAGGTAAATTACGAAGATTTTATATTATTATTTAGGTTTATTTAATTTTCATATTTTAATTAATCTAGTTTTGTTTTGACCAATCTAGTCAACAACTAATATTTTTTTATCTAGTCATATAAGTTCTAGTCATATAGCAAAATCTATAAAAAAAGTCTAGTCCTTATCATAAGCTAAGAGAAAAGTTTACTTTAATTTTACCTAGTCAAAAAAAATATTCTAGTCGCTTGAATTAGTTAAATATCACTTTTTAATCGGCACTAAACCCCCTCTTATATGTATTACAAATAGTTTTTTTAAGTGTCTTTTCCACCCATATGAACCACTCTAGTCAAAAAATTATTTAAATAATTTATTCTAGTCATTATTTTACCAGTCATTATTATGTTTATTTAAATTTTCTAGTCATTATATAAGGATACCTAGTCATTTTTCCAAATAATAAATTAATGAATCATATCTTTAGTAGTTATTAAACTAGTATACTATATTCATTATCTTTGAACATTACCTTGTCATTTTTCACAACAATAAATTAATTAAACGTTTCTATAGTTAGTGCTATAAATATGTTTAATTAATTTATTTTTTGGAAAAATCCCATATAACTAATCTAATGATCTCTTTTATAGTAATAATTTCTAGTCGCTTCGAGTATCTAGTCTCTTACTGTTCTAGTCTTTACAATTACTTATCAATCTAGAGGTTAAGTGCAGAGACTTGCGTGTTTGCTTTGACTAACTAAGCAATAATGTACATCGTAATTAAAGGCACTTGTATAACTCATTTTGCAATGCATGTAATCGTATATCTTTACCATTATTTCTTCAGTTATTTCGTTAACATACTTATTGTCTATCAGACTATCAGCTATGTAATTAAAGGCATCGTCAATGCGACTTGTTTCAAATATCGGTTTTTTAGTTACACGGTCATCATTATGTACGGGGAACTAGGACCCAGGATCTAGTACCGGGTCTGTTTCAAAAATATAATATCCTATAATCTCTGCAATGACACTGGGAGAAACAACCTGTTCATATATTTTAGTGATTATAAACGCAAAAGTGTTGCCTCATGTTATTGATTTATTTCGATTTAATTTTACATATTACACTTTTATTAAAATTTTCATTGTTTAGCTTCAAACAAACTCGACGCGCATCCCGTGTCCATGTCTTACTTTACCAATTAGAGGCATACATGTAAGTAATTATTAATTTAGTTAAGATTTCAATAATCAGGCTTGAAGAGTGTTCATTGATAAATATTTTTAGAAAATAAGTCTTTTTATCTCTACATATAATAGAAAATCATCTTTATATATACTTATATATTATATTAAGATGAATATATCCGAATTAAATATTTATGCGAATAATAAGCTATAAAATCAAGTTACATATATTTAAAATTAATATAATTAGATATAGTCATTACCAGAGATAATATAATATTAGATATTATATATATAAAGTCTCTATCGAGTGGAATCTAGTCAGTGTGTTACTTGTAACGCGTTCCAAAGATTTGTACATAAAGATAACGCTATATTATATAAGATAATTAGTATAATTTTAATACATATTCAAATCATATACTTATGTATTTTATTAAATAGAAATTTAATTTTATGTGGCACCACAGTTTTTTAATATTTATATACCAAATTATCGTCTAAATCGTAGTGTTTAAATCTTAATAAATATAGTTATAAATACTAGCGAAATACGCTTAATTGCTTGTGTATTATTTATTTATGAAAAGTTCGAAACATTCTTTCAATTTGTCTAGTGTTAATATGTACTAATAAAAAAATATTATTTTATCCATCACTTGTGATGTAAGGATACAGTAGCAATTGTATTTTACTTAAATTGTATTATTTATTATAAACTTAAACAGTTTACACTTAACCGTGGGTCTTCGTCGCTTTACTCTTCCTGTCAGTTTGAAAGCTCACACTACTAAACCATCTAGTAAGCAAACTTACTCCACAAATGAAAACTAAATACATTATGTACTATGTTTACTTTAAATATGTAACTTCTTTATTTGTATTTATTTTAAATATATTGTCACGTCTTTGATGAAGGTATGGCAAGGTCAAGTGTGTTTTTAATTAATTTCAATCATAACTTCTTTGTATAGACTACTTAGTACAAAATATTTCTTAATTATTAGGTCTCATCTCATTATTTCAGTACTTTCTTATATTAGATTTGAATATATCTTAAGTTTTTGTACTTTAATATCGCTTAATTTTTTTTTCTAATCTTAATCAGCGCGATATTTTTTTTGCTTATTGCTTATTGCACAAAATACTAGTATTTTCATAATCTAAATGTCTACAAGCATCTACCTGTATAAAAAAAATGAAAATGGTTAGTTTGTAATGTAAATTGACATATTTTTATTATATACATATTGAATTTTAAACTATAATTTTATTAGGTATTACTATATGTTTGCGGTTAACTCCAACTTATTTAATTGGTCATGTCATAAGAAGTACTTGAGCTGGTGCCATTTAAGAATATTTAATTAAGATCCGAGCAGAAAAAAACTTTGTAAATCTCTCAAAATAATTCACTTAATCTGATTAGAGAAAGGATGTACCACTAAAACCTACCCAATTTTCTCAAAATTTTACAATTTTTTTATAAACTTAATGGCACGTATTTACGGTTTACTTTCGATTCGGAAACTTTTAAAGATTTTTTTTAAGAGTACATACATAGCTAGTATTATATTGTTGGTATGTTAAAACAGTGAAAAAGTTTGCACATTTTATGCATTTTGCATATTTTATTTCAAGAAATTAGTATCTATTGTTCATGTAGAATTGTAACTTAAGTCCACACTTTGTGTTTTAATATTGATGTAAGTAGATGAATGTGTAGTTATTTATTGACTATTAAATAAAAGTGACTTTAAATTCTTTATTTCTTTTCTACTCTAAACCATTGACACATGACATGACGGTATTGTCCTCTATCGACACAACTAGAAATAAATAAACTTACGCAGGCGTCAGCTTTTAAACTATTATAAGATATATATATGGTGATATAATAAATACAATTAATCTTTCCTCTTTACTTATGATAAAGACTAGTCGTTTTTTTAATATTTTGCTATAAAATTTTTCCTATACGACTAGATAAAAAAACATTAGTTGGTCACTACATCAATAAAAATAATAAAAACCGTATAACTTTTAAATACAACAAAGTAGAATAGTACCTCCCCCTGTATCGTGTCGTAAGAGGCGACTAAGGTATCAGAACCGACAGATGGTGGTATATCCATGCAAAAAAGTCAGTTCAAATGTACAGGGCGGGGATGGGCACGTCACGAAATCTGCGCTCTGCGATTGCGAACACGCTTGCCCAGCGCGGCAATTATGGCCAACATAATTCCTTTTCTTGGGGAGGCCTATGTCCAACAGTGGATTTTTAATGGTATGATGATACAACAACGCAGACCTGGCTGACAGGTAGTGGGGTCGAACCAATTCACATTTTTTCAAGCAAAATGTATTTTCTTTCATATGTCATAACGGCTCTTAGAATCATTGTATGGAAATACATATATATATATATATTTGCTAACACTACTTTGTGAAACACTTAAAATTATATTAAAAGTTAGTATAATGTAAAGTTATTTTTTTGAATTTGATGTGTAGGCTTCGTTAAAGTACGACACAAAAATTTAATAAGACCCTGACCCCAGACATAATTGTAATATAATAGATTTTTGAACTCAGAAGTTATATTGATCATCCTTATCTTTAACTGCAACATTTTTTACATACCAGTCCAATAATTCACTTAGCAATATTTCAGAAAAGCACGGCACGAAAATCTGTTTTATTTATTGAGTCCATTAGAGAGGCATTATTGACTCTCAGTGCCATCTATGTTTAGCGATGAACGTTTAGAAACACTAGCCACCCTTAACTGAGGATAGCAAATAGGGAAAGTAACTGTTGCTTGGTCACATTTATTGCCTTTTAGCGCCATCTATGTTTAGCAGGATGAAGCTGTAGACAAACACTAGCTTCCCCTCTGCCTAAGGGTAGCAAGATAGCGACGGACAGAAAGCTTGGTCACAAGCTTTAATGTCCGTGCATACTTTCTAGATGGCGTCTTCTGCATTTTGTTTTAAGCATAAAATGTTTCGTTTAAATCGTCAAAAAAACATCTGAAGTGTTTTCAATAGAAAAAGATTGCATATCAGATATCCTGAGGATTCGACGAGATCATAATATTATTTTTTAAAAATAGTTTAATTATATTTTAAAACTATTCTCGGTGCGCGTTGTGTTTTAAAACCAAGTAAACGGAAGGCTAATTTCATTCAAGGCTTAGAGCTAACAGAAAGAAAACCAAGCAAAAGCAAATAGGATCTTCACGGGATAGGCAAGTCTTTTAAGCGATACGGGTAAACCCACATCCACGCGGGATATATGGTAGTTTTTACTACTGCTAGCCCTGTAATTGTAAGTTTTTGAAACAAATTGACGTTATACGGGTTTGAATTAAGTATCCTTCTAAAAACAAACAATGTACAAAAGCACGCATTTTACTTTTGTAAACAAGGATATTTGCAATAAGGAAATCTTATTCGTATTCAATTTATATGCGGAAATATTTACTATATAGTACATATTTTAGCTAAGAGAAATAATAACTCCTTGACAGTATATTTTACGAAAGGAACATGTATATTTTCCTGACAGAAGTCAAATACAATGTTATTTTCAATATAAATATTTATACGTATAGGTCTCTTTGTAAAACGTTGAATACTTATATATACAGTGTTCAAAAAGACAAAGATTCTCAAATATTCTCCAATACAGCACATGAAGATTCTAAAAGTTATATCCACTAGAGCTGTTTTTGCCCACATTGTATTGCCCGCATATTTGCCCACAAGTCCTGCGATAGGGCGATCGCATCACTTCCTTAAATGCCTCTCTCAGTCGCCCTTTCACTGTCTTTGTTCAATCACAAATACTATATACGCATAGTTTTAATAATACGAATATATTTATTTATCAAAAAAAGTAACTAAAATTATACAACATTGCGGTGCGCAAAAAAGGCAACCAACTCAGAAAATATTAGAGTTGCTTTGATTTCAATGCAGCCATGCGCGTCCAAAATGCTATGTCTGTTATATTACAGTGCTAGCTATGCCCGCGACTTCGTCCGCGTAGAGTAGTGACTTTGGAGCATTGTGCGGTGGTGACACAGCGCTCAATAAGTAAGGCGCTCTGCTCTCGGCGCTCGGCGCTCGGCAAGTTTCTTACTTGCGTTAATGCATTCTTTCTTTTATTACTTGCTAAGTACATTTTGTTGCTTCTACATTGTCATTTTACAGCCCGTAAGCTTTGTTGCAAACGTAATCACACAACAAAATCCTCCCTATTTCTCCCCCTTTCAAGAAAAATTTGTACAAACATTGAATTTAGTATGAATTTTTATTTGAACAAAAACATCCTTATCCTTACTAATCTATATATACGAAAGTAACTCTGTTTATCTGTCCGTTTCGCAATCACGCCTAAACTACTGAATGAAATTGGTACCCAGATAGTCCAAAGCCTTAAAAATAAAATAAGCTACTTTTTCATCAACTTACGAGTTGTAAGGGGTCAAAAGGGGCGATGCAAAGTTGTTTCAGCTAGAAGCTATAAATAAATATAACATTCAAAGTTTATATAAGTTAAAGTAACAAGGCATGGTGCCCAAAGAAACTACTGCATGCGGATCTTAACAATCGCCTATTTACTATTCTAGATACGTACTACATATACTATGTGAATAAAATACAATAACGAAATAATATTATAGCTGTGAGGTACCTACCGGCAGAGAAGAATATTACCTCCCCCTGTACCAGGTGTCGTAAGAGGCGACTAAGATACCAGAACCGACAGATGGATGATATATCCATCCATAACAGTATAGCTTAAATGCACTGGGTAGGGCAAGCGCCCAGCGCGGAAAATTTCCCTCTTATTTACGGAGGCCTGTCTAGTAGTGGACTTCCAATGGCTATAATGATGATGATTTAGGTATACGAATAACTTATCAACGATATCGCGCCATATGGCTGCCGCCAGAGCTTTTGCTTCCGGACGAACCTAATGAAGTTAGACTAACTAAGACGTTAATTCTAGCGAATGTGTGAAGCTGATGACCTAGTCATGCGTCTGTTGCAACAGGGTCGGAGATCACTAGAGGGCGCCTCTCAGGCCGGACCACAGCTCAACTGGTCATCGTCGAGAACAATTAATCAATGTTTTCAAAAGATGAAGACTAAGTAAACCCGCCCGCCCTAGTGTGGGTGGTCGCTCAAGGGGCAGGGACTATACTAAAAAACTTTTACTGATAACTTGATAATGTTATTGCACATTTGAATAACTTTTTATTATATTAATGCTTGTTCAAAAATTAAAGTATTCGTATTTATTATTCATATCCAATTATTTAATTTACTTGTTTATCCATCCAAGTAAGTCTCGCCATCTTGGGTTTTCCACCATGTTGGATTTAGAATGATGTCATATAGTTATCAGGTCCACCTGGAATACCTAATGTTCAACAACAGCAATATTTCAGCTCAATTGATTGGAGCTACCTGCTTCTAAATTGAGTTGCAAGATTTTACTCTAACATACTTTCATTGCAGGTTAATTGAGAGCTTGTAAGAAAACGCTTTACACCCTTTAAAATAGCCAGACATTTGGGAGCATGAGTCATTTTTATTTTACGTATTACTATACTAAGATTATAAAACTGAAGAGTATGTTTGTTTTTTTGAACGCGCTATTCTCAAGAACCGCTAGTTCGATTTGAAAAATTCTTTCAGT
Organism: Heortia vitessoides; assembly: GCA_020976665.1. Lineage (NCBI taxonomy): Eukaryota > Metazoa > Arthropoda > Insecta > Lepidoptera > Crambidae > Heortia > Heortia vitessoides. The sequence continues at coordinate 7,881,881 of JACJUM010002496.1, forward strand.
GTTGGAGAGTACATTTAACGAGAAAAGCTACTATATCCTAAAACATTGGGCATGATAGAAGGCGGTATATCGAGTGGCAGCAACACTCCCGGTGGCAAGCAATGCTTTGCGATTGCTAGTACGCCTGTTAAGGCGTAATTATAGGCATAAATCCCCCTTTTTAAATTAGGCCTGTATCCAGCTGTGAATGTCCTATGGCTAATGATGATGATAATGACAATAACTTTCAGGATTTTTTAAATTTAGGAAATAACAAATATAATTTAGGTAAGTATGTATTATACTTTTATATCTAAAACCGAAAATAAACTTTTGTTTTATTTACATTATGAAATGTTTTCTTCCTCTAAAATTATCACACATTATTCAGAAAAAAATAAATAAAATATAGGGACAGAAAAGAAGCGGCCACTTTTTTAATTTTTTCAGGTGGAAGAATAAGAATGTAGTTGTAGTATAATATCGCGTATTATACAGTGCTTACATCAAAACTTGTCCCTTTTATATGTTGGAAAATCTATTGCTGATATCAACGGAAATTTGTATTTTTTAATTGTAGTAAATAGACACAAAAACTTTGAAATCAATTTTGGAAATTGTTTCAGTAAAAAAAGCAATATTTTAAGAGTAACATAGGAAATTAAGCCGTGAGGTACCGGTAGACTGCACCAGGTGTCGTAAGAAATAAGTAAGGTACCAGAACCGACAGATGGCGGTATATCCATCCGGAACAGTGCAGCTCAAATGTACAGGGCGGGGATGGGCAGCAGCATCCCTGTCGCAAAAGCTGCGCTTTGCGATTGCCAACACGGGCCAGTGCGGCAATTGTGGGTAAAAAACCTGCTTTCTTGGAGAGGCCTATTTCCAGCAGAGGACTTTCAATGGCTGGTATCATTAGATGATAATAACAGGCAATTAAATAAAAAAAATAAACAAAACAAATTTCATGAAACTATTTTGCTAATAGAAATTTAAATAGTCAGCAACAACACAGCAACAAGCTATATTAAAATTTCATATTTATATGTAAAAGGAAAATACGTTTGTATAACCGCGGAGAGCTACTAGTACATAATATGGCTAGTATGATGTATAGATCAATGACTGCGTAACTCTAGACCTCAGAGATCATATATTTCAAAAGTCAGCACCACTTATTTTACATTGAGTATACTTATACTACTTCGAAGCAAACCTCGCTCAGGAATCGAGACAATAGCGTGGCTAATTAGCCACGATCTGTTGAATTATGCAACAAGGGATATAACTAATAACATTAAAGCACAATTCACAGTTCACTGTAAGCCCTTAGCAATGGCAGTCGTGGTCGCATATCTTGTCTTATTGGCCACAGGCATTGCCGCACACGTAGCGAACCAAACCGCCATACAGCCGGTTAAAGAAATTTCAAACGGAAAACAAGACCTCATTCGCAGTGGTCACATTTATATGGACGATGTTATCTTTAGATTAAAGAATCTGAATTGGACTGCTGAAGAGTTGCCATGTTTGAATCAAACATTGTCTTTGATACGAAATTTGCAGAATTTCACGCTGTGGGCAGTATGGGGTGAGTGATGTTGATATATTTACGGGCCGGTTTTATTTATAAGCCTGACTATTAATAATAATAACGTAATATAAATTTAATGCTTCATTTTTCATTAAATAAAGTAAAGTTCTACAAAAAATTATGATCTCGGTAGTGAACAAACCCGCGACCTTTGGCGCACATGATAGGAATATTACTTAAAGCGCCATCGAGCCCGTTAGTTACCGTGAATCTTTAAATTTACAGACTTAATTATAATTATTAGTTGTACATATGTAATTATAATTATGAAATAATTATAAAATTAATATTATTATTAATTTAATTTTAAAGCATGTACCGATTGATAACTGAAGCGCTCGTGGAGTTGTATTTGTTAATTTTTCAAGCAAAAACTACTGAATATGTTTTAATAAAACTTCAAAATTTACCCCATTAGTGATTAATTAAAAAGTCTAACGATATGCACGAAGACGCGAGATAACGCAAGTGTGAAAAGATCAGCAGATTGAATCTATCTTATATTGGATAGAGATAACTTCATTGCTTGTTGAATTTTGAAGATTCAACAGCTATGTTCAACAGACCCACGTGCATCAAATTAGTAAATGTAGAGCAAGCAAGGGAACTATGTAAGGATTTAAACAGTTAGAAATCAATAGTTTCTGCTGAACCCTATGATAAATAGCTTTTACCTAACACGTACATGTATATGTAGTACTTGCTTCCAAAATTTTACAAATGGAAACGGGGTTGACCTGAAAATATTAAGTTGTCCAATAACACTAAGTAAGTATATTTTAACTTTAATTCACTCAATTCTATTCTAAATAAAGCTTAATTTCAATGTTTGTGGAAAAAAATAAATATCTTTAAATAACTAAAATAACTGGGCTACCGTAGCACTTTCAAATAGTCAAAAATAAACAAAAAAAATATGAGTAATCAAATCTTCATTGCGCTAATTATATGTTTATACACATGACCGATGACCTTGACAACAGGTGTTATAAGAATCATTTAAAGAAATAGGTTTTTTTAAAGAATAGAAATAGGACCTAATAATATTTAATACTAGTTTGCAGGCACGAGACGGGTCTTATAACTAAGTTTCACCCGCGTTGTTCCGATTTCCGCCAGTGTAATCTACATAATAGAAGAAGCTGACTGACATATCAACGCAGGGCCTAAATTATATGTGTAAGGTTATAAATTTGAAATTTGTACAGGGGTTCCTTTTATAACGTGGGGGGCCTAAGTAAGGATTTTTGAATTCACCCCCTAGAGGAGTAAAGTTTTTGAAGTTATTCGAATTAAATTCTATTATAATATATATATATGTACATATATACATATATATACATATATATTTATATATATATAAATATATGTATACATATATATATCGGTTTTTTATTTAAAGTCAAGAAACACGTGCAAGTTGTTTTTCGAAAATCAGTCCTTAAGGTTGCCACCCCACTGCAGTCTGTATGAAAGTTTTACATCTTGACCTAATAACATCAAGTATCTGCCAGTAAAATTTCCGTGTTAGAGAGACGAAATGTACATGTACATAACTTATGTTTATAGATGTTTATATTTCTTTCCTTTTAGAATGGGACTCAGTAATGTCACAGCCTCTGGGTATCCTTTCTGGGAACCGTTTTCAACTGGGAAATTTCGATCAATGCATGGAAGTGCCTTGGAATACTACGTACCCAGTGATAAAGACGCAGTACTGCCTGGCTGAAGTGCTTTTGGAGAGAAACGATCATGTCCAGGAGAAGGCAACAGATGATGACGTCAATCCATATTGGAATGCCGTGGATTATATCGAGGTATGTTCGTGCAAGCTTTTGTATATTAATAGTATTAATAGTAGTGCTACTATAATAACTGATCTAAGTAGAAAAAAATATTCAAGTTCCTACATCGTAAACATTAATAGGCATATGGACATGATTCCTATATCGGCATATAAATAGAAAATAAATAAAAATAAGTTAATCCCTTAACAACCTTTTCTTCACGTCTTACCATGCCAACTAACTCAAATGATGTTAATTTCCAAATGCAGGATTTAAAATATAAGTAAGCACGTAGCACACTTTTACTTCTACAAGGTGCAAAAAAACTCTAAATATTCTGTACAAAAGTTACCTTCCAAATCTACTTAAAAACGGACTTTTGATCAGTTGACACTTGTCCTTATTTCGCAAGTAATTGTAACTGTCCCGGTGAAATGCTGCGTGTAGGGACCCCAGGTCACGGTTCCGAATCCGAAGGTGATCAAGATTTTTATTGATACGTTCATTTAAATAACAGTTCTGTAAAGTATTCTACGTAGTGAGTAAGTAAATATTACACATTGATATATAACGAGAAAAATAATTTAACTTATCCTAAACGTTACTTAAGTGCTTTTATGCATAGAAAAATACTGAATTTTATTATGAAATTATTTACTAGAAAATGTCACAGGCTTCAGGCGAGCCTGGAATCTGCCTCTTTCCCTTACCGGGTGACACTACCGCTGAGCTTCTCAGACACATTAATTTTTTCCTAGAATTATTTTTGTGATAAAAATCAGCGCCATCTCTTAATGTTGTACGTAATTTAAAATTACCTACAAACACTCAAATATATAATGTTTATAAGTAATTATCTTTAAAAATAGTTACTTAATAATACTTAGTTTTATAGTTTTTTTGCACTGAAAAATGCTCAATTATAAATATGAGTAATTAATAAAAAAAATATTGTAAAACGGCTAAAACTGTCAGACAAATAAATAATACAAACTCTCACCAAAAAGTATATGGAAACTAAGTAACAGATACAGAAACCTTACTGGCCGAATCTTATCTATCCAAAATTTAAAATTGGCAATAAAGAGGTTAATAACCCAATGGAAATCGACATGAGGTTAGCATTAAGATACTATAAGACTACTCGGGTATTAAATGATATATTGTTGCGGCTTTGATAAAGTATCCATCACAATATTCAAAGATAATATCGATGCTATGGCTAAACCCTTCAGTTCTTTCTGTAGGATTGTTACCAATAAGTTTTATGCCAAAATTATACCAGTGCATAAAAAAAACTCAAAACTGGACGTTTAAACGTAAAGGCCAATATTTCTGTTATCTATTAAATCAAAACATTTAGAGCACTTAATTAAGTCTAAATTGGTCTGTCACCTTGTTTTAAAAAGGGTCATTAGTTGACTTGAAAAAACAAATAGAAAACTGATAGTAGCTGCTGTTATATATGGGATAGTATTTATTTTTCTTCGCTCTTGAAAAAATAAACCATTATGTAGATCAACTTTTCCAATCATATTTGCAAAATATAAAGAAAGAAACATATTCGTTAAAATCTAAACCGTACATGACAATATGGATGAGGTTATAACAAAGTCAAAACTCATCGATACACCGACTTGAGTACTATAGGTTTCTGTTTTGAGACCTAATTTGTTTCTGACTTGCACCACTATCCGGTAATAATTATTCAGACTTAACTGAATTGATTTTGTTTGTTGATGTCATCAAGTGTGATTTTTTGACTGGAAACAGCTAACCTGGAAATAAACTTTAACTTAGTCTACTTAGAAATTGGTTTACTGCTAATAAAGGTTTAGTTATTAACATTATTTTACATTATTATTTCATCATTATTAGGAACGTGTTAGAGAAAGAACTCCCGTGAATTCGTGGTCTCAGGTGGTACAATGGTTCAACCAGTATTTTTGCAAGTATATATATCTTACGTACACCTCTTGCTACCTATTACGTTGCCTAGAATAAAATCGCTTTTTGCGATAAGGCCGCACATTGTACTTCACAATTATTGTTCTTATTTACTGTTTTACTGTGCGTGGTTTACATTTATGCTTACCTATAAAATGCTATTTTTGTTTTGACGTATGTCTATTTAAAATAATTTAAATTACTAATATGTACATATTCAATAATAACAAATTCATCATTATGTAGTGTTAAATTTTTACACAATGGATATTGTTCTGAAATAAATTGAATTGAATTTAATATTATTAGTATTGTTCCTGAACGCTGTTTAAGCCATTTAAACTGATGACTTTTATAGTATTTTTGACCAAAAGGATATGTATAGAAAATTATGAAGTGTTTATTATAGATCAATTATTATCTTTCATTTCACTAGCTTTCAAAGTCAATCTGTATCTTGTGTGTGTAACAGTATTTAAACATGCAATTAGTTAGAGTCTTATAGTTCAATTGCTTAAGTTGGACCGCCACCATTTCAATGTTTTTTTTATATATGTTTCTTGTAAATCCTATGTGTATGGTAAAGTATATTCTTATGGCAGCAGTATATTAATTCAGCCGCGTAGATTTCACATTTATCGCATACCATAAAAACTTTCCCGATATCAAAAGTTCTATGTCCATTCTTAGGGTTCAAGTTGTCAATTTGAATTGATTTGATCAGTTTGCCAAAAACGGCTTATTCGCTATTTATATTTCTTATCAAAAAAAAACTAAACTCGATACACTTTTTTTTACCATTTATTTTTAAACGTTATATCGATTTCGATAAATAGGGCGAAAAGCGCCATCTATAGTCTACCGATAGTACTCGTATCTGTCAAAAACATGCCTATACCATATAGTAGTTCATAAACTCTTGATAAACACATAATTATTAATAATGTGTATTTGATATTACCTATTACATTATATTTAAACACACTACTCAACTTGACCTCAGTAACTTACCGATCACAATTTGGATCCCATGATGAAACGCTCTTATAGGAGTTCAGATTTTCGATAACGAAAAGTAATTTGGTTAGGCATTAGAGAAATTTGTAAATATTTAAAGATTTTAGTAGGCACATGAAATAGTAATTTTTGAGAGCAGCCCCACTTCAGCTACACCTAGCAATCAAGATATTAATGCTTATAATGTTACTCCATTAAGAGCAGGTGTCATGAAGAAATTCGTCTTGTACATTACAATGCAATAATCTCCACTTTTTATATGAATAGTACACATTTTAAGATAATCGATATTACATCATAGTAATCATTCTAAGCTGAAGATACTGACGGGTTAAATATTTATTTTTTACTTATAATCAGCCTTCACTTCAGTTTGATTGATGAGAGCACACACCAGCGATTTATTTTCTCTGTACGTAAAGAGTCAATTAAATGAGTACGTAAAGAAATGTTTTACCCTTTTAAAAGAAATTGCGCGTATTGCAGAACATACAATTTGATACACTTTAAAAAACATACTAAAATGAAGTAAACATTACGTGTCTATTAAATGGAAATGAAATTATGATAGAGATTTTTCAAAATTAATGAATTATAATAATTTAAGCAAGCACTAGTAACATTAAAACGGTTATCCATATTTATTGTATATATAAAATGTAAACGATATATATCAACCGTGTTTTACACTTTATAATTATGATTAAAAATCATCAGATTCTTAAGTGCAGTTACATTGAATAAAAAAAATGTAACATCTTGCTCACTGTGGATTACACACAAACTTAACGTTAACAACATTGAAGAAATTTAGTTATCTTTGACACAGAATAATTTTCCTTTTTTTTCTGAACTATTGTATTGCCAAAATTTATTGCACCGCTACATATACTCTTTTGATGGGCCCGACCCCACAGTTGGTAGAGATCTTATCTTATGCGCTAAGGGTTCGATCCCTACCCAAGACAATCGTTTATATGATAATGTTTAAGTTTGCTTGTCTGTTGACTGCTGACCGTAACACAAGGCTTTAAGTGACTTACCCCAGAGTCTGGTCATAAATATATAAAGTGTGGCCCTGTTATGGCAACTCTTATGGAGTTCGATCCTTAGGATTTTTAAGCTATCCTGTTTGGAATGCAGAGCCTCCACCATAAAATTTTAATGTTAACTATTAACGAAACGGATTAACAGTTTTGTTATCTTACTTTTTTTGTTGCAGAGGAAAAGACCACACTATCGTACTTTGAAAAATTTGACATGGGGAGTTTGTGTGCCAGAGGCTTGCACGCACATATCTGTACAACGACTAGTTGGAGCTATGCTTGCCCACAGCCATCTTGGGGCTGCTGGGTTGCAGCACCAGGTGACTGTCGATGAAACCTGCCAGCGAGCCGACCAGATCCTGAAATACGACGGACCCTTTTATGCGTTTATGTAAGTTTTATACTGTATGCAGATCATCATTAACGCCTGGTAGCAGCTGGATTTGAATGTTAATTACCGTCAGCACACACAGCTAACTTGTTTATCAAGCACAAGAACTTGATAACTGTTTTACGCAGTCTGATTTATAGCAACAAGCTCATTTCATCTCGTCCACTGACACAAAATTCTCTAAGCAATCGAAGCGGTTTGAGAGATCGAGCTGAGTAATTCGGAGCGTGGACTTCATCAGGCGGGACCTTTCATGTTTAACTTGAAAATTCAATATTTCTGACCATCATATTATTATTATACATTAAATGATTTATTATTTTATATACAACCAAATTAGATATAGTTAATCAATATAGTCCATGATAAAAATGAGCTAAGTCAAAAAGAACACGTTATCCTTCCGGAATTTTTCTTTGTTTTTACCAACATTTGAATGACATATAGGGAAGAATTAAAATTATTCTACCATAATATGCTTAGTTTAACAAACACTAAAACACTGCTTATACAAATTAAGAATCTACAGAACAAAAAGTTATTATGAATTAAACTTCCTGTATATTATTCTTGTATTACCGTACTTCAACTCTCAACTCTCACTACAACATTACAACTCTCTTACATATTATTAAGGCTCAATTTGTTTATTTCTTTATTTATGTTGCGCTTTATTAGTCACTGGAAGTCTACAGTTGGACATAGGCCTCCCCAAAAAAAGCGGGAATTTTCGCGACGGGGATTCTCCTACCCATCCCCGCCCTATGTTTTTGAGCATCTCTATGACGGACGGATATACCGCCATCTGCCTCTTCTGGTACTTTAGTTAAGACACCTGGATACTGTTCTACTCTGCCGGTACTACACGGCGTTTGAGAGTGAGACTATATTAGTTTGTATTCAATATATTATATGACGATTAAAATATAATCACAAATTTACAACACAACATCCCATACTTGCGTGATTCCGACATAAGTCGCTTAAACTTAACAACAATATACAATTGTAATAAAATATATTACATATATTCCTCATAACATTATTTGTTAGGTGGTAATCTAACCCACGACCTTTTTTTGACATTCGCTAATAGGCCCGACAATCCATTGATAAATTTACTGTATATTAAGTAAGGTACCGGCAGAGTAGAATAGAACCTCCCACTGCACTAAATGTCGGAAGAGACGACAAAAGTACCAGAACCGACAGACGGTGGTATATCCATCCGAAACAGCGCAGCTCAAATGTACAGGGCGGGAATAGGCAGCAGCATCCCCGTCGCGAAAGCTGCGCTCTGCGATTGCCAACACGCTTGCCTAGCGCGGCAACTACGGGCGAAAAACCTTCATTCTTAGAGAGGCCTATGTCCAGCAGTCGACTTTCAATGGCTAATATGATGATGATGATATTATAATTAACGTTCTAAAATCTAAAATTTCTGCGTTGCAGGACCCTATTACTGGTCGCATTACTCTCGGTATTGACAGGAACCTATATGAAAAACAAAGCAGACAAAAGAAACGCAACAGACGGCACAAGTAAGTATAGAAAGTGTAAGCACTAAGATTTATTATTTAAAGAATCAGCTTGTCATATCTTTTATGTTATTCCACAGTGTATCAAATTTACAAAGCCTTTTGCATGTGGGAGAATTCAAAAAATCTGCTCAAAATGGAAAGTAGCAATGTTCAGTCAATATATGGTATAAAAGTTCTGAGTACGTACTTAATAGTTATAACCCATCAGTCAGCGATGATCAACTCGGGACCTATACAAAACGGCATACAAGTCGATGTAAGTAAATTCATATAATTGAGTATTATACAGTGTACGGCGCAAGCGTAGACGCTATTATTATCTGCTTTAGCTGCCGGCTTGTCTACCTCCCATAAGACAAGCCTGATAGCGCAAACGGTAGTGTCAAACAGCAGGACAAACATTTATGTGATTAATATTTTTTCTATGTCTGGATTATACATCGTACTCCTAGATGAAAACTGTAACGATGAAAACTGTTATTTTATGTAGACTTATCGAAAATGACGTGAATGATCGCATTAGGGTCCATGATTCGCATAAATTCGCAAAAAAATCAAATTCTTTTTTGCTTGAAACTACTTTTTAGAACATAGATTTAGATTATTTAGAACAGTGGAAAATACATTATTATATAATGATAACGGGATAAAAACTCAGGTCGCAGGTTTTGTGTCGCACTAGTAATATACTTACTATAACTCTTGCGATTAAATGCTACCATTAATTTCTATCACGTGGATTGTGTACTGATTTGACATCTTACTTATACCTTTCATAGCTTAATGCACCACCGACTGGAGATCAACAGTTAAGTTCATCTACTTCTATGTTTATTAAAACATAGCTTTAATCACGTTCATGTAATTTACTAAATCGATATTTGCAGTGGTACCAATCTTCGTATTTTGACTGGCTGGTAGTCCATAACGACGTATTTGTCGATACCTTTTATGTTATTTCTGGGTTCCTCGTCGCCAGTGGGCTGAATTCTCTTAAGACGCTACCAAATATATTTTTAATAATCCTGAGGCGATATTTGCGGTAAGATATAATATGTTATTTTATTTTACTCTTAAAACAAGTAAATTATTTAAATATAGGTAGGTATTTTTAGTTACACATATTTCAGTATAATGAAACTGCGTTCATGATATTACGATAAAAGACATAATTGTAAAGACTGCTGTTAGACTGCAGTCTCACTTTTCAATCCCGTACACGTTGCACTCTCACATTATCATCCCTCTGACGACTTAGTACAAATCGGAAAATGACAATTGGAAACTCCTCTCTTTAACTACTATTATATGTCTCTCTCACAAACAAACACGACACATACCTACTAATCTTCTAGCAGTACAACGCACTCACCAACTAGTGTTGCCAGGGCTCCCCCAAACCGAAAGCATTATGGCACTAGTGAATTTAGTATACTACTTGAATATAATAATGTAGGCTTTACAATAAGGAAAAGGTTTTTCATATAACTTTTTTTTACAGTTTAGCTGCAGCACTTAGCATAACCGTGTTCTATATGGCAGCAGTGTTTCCCTATACTGGATCCGGACCCTTATGGCCAAGTTTTAATAAAGATGAGTCAGGGTCTTGTCGGAAGAATTGGTGGGTCAACCTCCTGATGATCAACAATTACTACGATGTGGAAAATGTCGTAAGTAATACTATCTTATCCTATATTTAAAAATGCAATTGTGGGATCGTTTTGAGTTTGCGATATTTATCGCGCTTATTTATTTATACTTGTTATTCGTTCACCAACTATATCAACATCTTATCAAACCTTAAGATTGTCTAATGATATTGTGTCACAAGAAAAAAAACTAAACCGCGTTTAAAAGCCTTTAAAAGAGCAGTTTATTGAAAATATAATAAAATGACAGGACCCGATTACTAAAAACAGGTCATTGCAAAAAGCTTTAACTAGTACTTATATTAAAATTTTATTAATAAAGTAGCAAATTTATCTTTTAGTGTATTTAAAATGTTTCCAAGAGTATTTAGAAATATCATCCAAAATTATATAGAGAATAAAAAAATAGAGAGTTATTTTGCTGTTATATAACACCATGACAGTAGAATGACGGCACACATTTATAGAACAGAAGACAATGGAAGAGTTGGTATAGGATGACCTAGGCCAATATACCTTAAACAGGTAGAACAGGTAAACCGTGCGTATATGAAAGGGTGATACAGGTTACTTTGGGTTTTGCGGAGGTGAAAGAATATTCCGCTCCTCAAAACGTCGAACACTCAACCAGATCTGCAACTGTTTAAACAAGTAGCCAACGCAACAAAGTAGGTACTAAACAAAATGGAATAAATGAAATCCATAATAATATTATAAATGCATAAATCACTCAAGTCTGTTCGTTACGCTTTCAGCTTGTTAATTGTGAGCAACTTTTAAATCGAAAGGGATAAAATTTGTGCAGAAATAATTAGTTCCGGGTGACTAGATTTTCCGCAAGATGTTATTTAAACCTACTGCCAGAAAGCTAGATTGTTCAAATTCGTACACACTTAACCACCCATGTACATTTATATAAATTATAGATGTTTTTATTAATTCTTTACAGTGTCTGATAGTAACCTGGTACATCCCGACAGAGTTCCATTTCTTCGTGGTCACGATATTAGTATATTATATATACAGAAAATGCCCGAAAATTGGTATAGCCCTCGCAAGTATACTGACAATAGTCTCGGTGATCATTCCCGGATATGTCAATTACGTCAACAAAATACCGCCTATTCATAATTTTGATGTCACGTAAGTATTTCTTATATACTTTCTTTTAGAGTTTTATATATTATAATTTTTTATTTTTTATATTAACTATTATTTATATTTAGTATTTTATATAATAAGTGGGAATATGTGAAATACTTGGTGATTCTATTTGCGTGATCGAATCGAAAAAGGAGAGATCCGTATTTGTTCTCTGGTCCAGTACCAATATTGCTAGTAGAGGTGGTATTTGGCAGTGACCTGGCACTTGGCGCGCAGAATTGGTGGTAGATTGAGCCGTAAAGCTCTGGTATTGTAAGCACTAGTGCGCGCAGAGCAGAACGACAACCTAGACAAATGATGTACCTCACTAAGAACCACAGAATCTTCCATGTACCGACGGGTTCCTGAGGTATTTTAAGATACCTACTTTTTTAAGAACGTGTTCAGTTGCAGTTGGCATGATTGTGATTATAGGAAATTGTACAATCCAGCTGCATTAAGTCGCAAAAAAAACAATTCGATATTATCCGGGATCTCTAATAAATAAGATGCCCCTGAAAGCATGCTGCAAGTAGAATAAAAATCGTGTGGAAAGTTATAACAATTGGATATGCAAAAACAGAATTTAAGCAATGACAAAGCACAGTTTTTGGATCTCTTATTTCGTGTCCTTAATATCCTTAAATTAACATATTATACGAGTATATTAATTAATATACTAGGTAGTTGTGTATTATTTTGCAAACATTACTATTGTTAACGTAATAGCCTATTAGGTTTTTTCCTTCGATTTAACAGTGATCGCGTGACATTCTATTACAAATCTTCCATTGTTGCAGTCCGAAGTACATTGATGAGATTTCAATGAACCTCTTTAATAGTATAATGGTTGATAGTTTAAGTAGACAACTAACTAAGATCGTAATAAAACAGACAGGAGAGTATATGCTATATCAATCGGGTTATCCATAGATAAAATTAGGATTATTATTTTTAATTGCATTGCAGTAATAGCATAGGTACTATCCTTTCTGGTTAACCGGCAGAGTAAAATAGTAGGTACCTCCCACTGTGCCAGGTATCGTTAGGGCGATTGAGGGATTGAAAAATGCCATCGTAACGTCTGAAAGTAATAACAGAAGCGAACAACGAAAAATAGAAGTAATGTTAAAAAGATTGAGTCAGTATCTAATAATATACTTGTTATATATATATCTTGTAAATTAAAATTACGTGCTACGGTTTTTGTCCGCGGTAAAGTCCTAAACATCTGATTCAATTAAATATATTTTTGGCTTACTGTGTACATTTTGATCTATAGAGAGACTCGGTACTATCCATTTCAGATAGGACAACGAGTGTCAAATCAGCTAGTAAATTATAAAAGAAACTGTGACTAAAATACTCAATTAATAAGCGAATACTAATTCCTCACTTTGGAATCTGGTATTGGACATGTGCCACCTCAAGAAAGGGGCAATTTTGCCCATAATTGCCGCGCTGGGCAAGCGTGTTGGCATTCGCTGAGCGTACCTTTGCGACAGTGATGCTGCTGCCCATCCACACTGTGTGCATTTGAGGTACACTGTTACGAATGGATAATCTTCCATTTGTCGATTCTGGTAACTCAGTCGCCTCTTGCGACACCTGGTACAGGGGAAGGTATTATTCTCTGCCGGTTATAATATATATTATATAATCAAGATGTGTGTATAGTAACGAAACCTTTCATAAATTTATTTATTTAGTTTTAGGAAAGTGATATTTTCCATTGCAGTAATGTGGTTAATATTTTGTTGTATATTTTTACATACATACATACATCACGCCTGTGTCCGGCGGGGTGGGCAGAGACTATGGATCTACACTTGTTACGATCTTGACAGATCTCTCTTGTTTCCCTTACTCGCATACACGCTCGTTTACTCTTGGTACTTCTGACCTAGCCCTTTTTTAATACATCCTCTACCTGGTTTAGATATGTTAAGTTTATTTTAATAGTATCTAAATAAAATAACTGTACCCCCGAATCCAGGTTCATAAGTAGGCCTCGCTCGAGTAATAGTTTTAACACAATATATATACCAAGTCATGTGAGAGCGACAAGTTACGCAATGGGTTTCTTCGCTGGATTCTACTTAGAGCAACTAAAGAAGAAGACGAACGCACATTTGTCCAAGGTAATTTTGTTTGAATTTGTAAACTTAGGCTACGCCTTTTACAAGTCATCATTTGACGGGCCTGACGGCACATTCCGTGGTATTTCTATCTTGTACGCTACGGTCGTGGGTTCGAACCCCAAAATATTTATGTGACAAACATCTGTTTTTTTTTTATTTATGTTCAATATTTGATTACGATTATTTTACAACCAGATGATCGTAATACATGTGCTTTAAACAAATGATCACCGAGTCAAATGCATGTATAAGATGCAGCGTGAATTATCTACACAAGTACCTCAATCTGCTTCTATTGCAAAACAGTATTGATCGCATTAACGTGTTCCAATTTTAAGAGTGATGGATATAGCGATTATCGGATAATATGTCTTAAAAACTAGCTATTACAGATGCTACCTCTTTATACATTTCCATACTACAGGCAACTGCCTAATTTAGAATGTAAGAGAATCTAAAATAAGTAACAAATGTACGTAAGAAATGTATGTATGTAAGTAACAAAGCACTACAA
>JACJUM010002496.1:7901629-8017748 GCA_020976665.1 Heortia vitessoides
TGTTGTATAAAAAAATTGCTTTATGCAACCCACGTCAACTTTTACTGTGTCAAATTTCACGTTCCTCTGTTCGCACAATTTCCTTGAATGGGACTCAACATACACTCATAGTGTAAAATTTACTAGTGTTCTTAGAACCTTGAAGCACATAAAGACTGTAAGAGAAAAAAACTCACTTGTAAAACTTGAATAATTATTTTAACAAATATGATTTTTTGGAGTTAATCCTTAGTCCATATCATCATTATCATCGTCATAGTTACAGCCATTGTATCACTGCTGCCGCTGGTCAGGACACTGCTTGTCCTCCCCAAAGAAAGGGAGAACTTTGAGGAATGGCCGAAATTGAGGAATAAATATAGAACTGTAATTAAAAAAATATCAAAAGAGGTAACTAAGCAAATCCCTACTATGAATTCACTCCTCGTAGTATTATTGGAGATAAAGCAATTGTTATTTTACATGAACTTCTAATTTCAATTTCTAATGGAAAGTGGAAAATAATTTAAAAAATAATAATATAGTTAAACATTTTAATTCCATTTATGTAATAGTATGTTTTTAGAGTCATATTCTGTAAGAATATACTTATGGATATTTAGGATATTATGATATATTGATGGTAAACTTATGCGTTTGTAATGTAGAAAATAATTACGTGAATATGAATATTCAGATCCCTGATTTGTGAGATTATTTTGTTTATTTTAATTATACATGATGATAATAAAAAAAACCACGTACGAGCAGCACAAAGAACTTTCTTGTGACTGGAGCCGCCTCAAATATGTTTTATTTAAATTTAATGTAAATATAAATTAATATTTTCTAATATCTAGCGTCGCATAAAGCACAATACGGCAAAAATACGTTGGTTGTATGAAAACTCCACTTTAATATTTATTTTATTCTGTATTTAGTATTTTGTTGTTATAGAGACAACAGAAATAAATCTGTGTTAAGAAAAATTTCAACTTTCCAGCTTTCGTAGTTAAGATGTAAGGTTATACAGCCTGGCGACAGACTGACAGCATAGGCTTAATAAGCAGGTCTCGAGTCCTGTTTATACATTAAAAAAAAAAGTTCATGAAAAAAGTTTTTATATATCAAAAAATAATTATGATATTTTATATAACTTGTGCACTAGAGATTCGTTTGAGTATCGCAATTGATTATATGTATTTAATTAAAACTATAAATAGATATAATAATGATAAGTATTAGATCATGTTTGTCTAATAAGTTGTATTTTTTACTAGTATAGACATCATTTCCGAATCTGTGGTATAGAGGTAGCTAATGTGAAGTCGACAGGCGAAAAACAAGCAAAAATGAAAACCATATACGTATCAGTTTTAAGGTTTGACTTTAGGTTACAAATGATCGTTGTAAATATGAATCGTTCAAGATATTTTGGTTCTGAATATAATTGTAACCTTCCCTTTTTTCCGCTGTAGTCTTTACATACCTACATATTAAAGTAAGTAAATAAACTTATTTGTTACGAAAGTTGTTATTTTTAATACTGCCTAAAAATTTAAACACACCAAATTCAATCGATGTAATACGCTTAAACTTTTATCGTTAATAATAATCTGGGAGCATTTGTATCATCAGAAAATTGAATCTTTATTACTTTATTTTTCTTCTATCACAATCATCAATGAAATTAAATAAAAAAGTGGGTGTTTTGGCCTGATTACACATAACTTTATAATTCTGATTACTTGTAAAACTTAATATGCACTCATAGGCTGTGTAAAATATACTAGTGTTCTCAGAACCCTGAAACACATATTGACTGTGATTGACAAAAATCACACTCATACACATACACATACACTTGTAAAAACTAATTAATATATATAAATTTTTGGAGTTAAATCTACTTCAATGTCATTATCATCATCACTGTAACAGCAATTGGTAGTACATAGGCCTCCCCCAGAAAGGAAGAATTTTGGATATAATTGCTGCGCTGGGCAATCGATTGGAAGCCCTCTGCTTCCCATTTGAGCTACATTGTTTCCGATAGATACACCGCCATCTATTGGTTCTTGTATCTAAGTCGCCTCTTACGACACCTGGTACGATGATAATAATAATTTTTCCCCGCCTTGGTTCAGTTTTCACAACTGAATCGCTATCCAACTACACTAACAAGGCCGGAACTAAAATACGGTTACTTTGATTACATATTTACTAAAATATCATAATCATTAAAATTCCCAATTACAAGAAACTTATTATTTTTGTCCTGTACAATTTAAAAACTGAAAGCGCAGGTGGGTGCAGTTTCTGCCCGCCGTAATTAAACTGAGATACCCGTGCGAGGTAGAGCGGCTGAGGCTGGACTAAAAAACACTGCGTAAGCGTATATAGGTGATTGAGATATGTTACGAAAGAGTGGAAAAGCTGCCGCTTCCCACTGCGCTGTTTGCATGCTACATGTCTACTTGCATGCATTCTCTGAACGCATCATTATAAAAGAGATCAAATTCTAATGACTTAACAAAAATAAGCGTTAAGTTAACTTTCATTTTGATTATTATGCTCTAAAAAATACATAAGCTCTGTCAAAATTTGTTTAAATTATTTAATCCTTAAGTAATTCTGCTTTTCGAGTTTATGCATGTTTATGCCAATCAATTTTAGTTATCTTAACAATAATCTTAACAATATATAATAGGATTTTTTAAATATGGTGCACAACATTATGGCTGTAAACGATTATAAAAATCAAATTCATTATCATAAAAATCAACATACCTAATACAAAAAAGAATTACTTTGTTATACTCCATCTATTGCTAATTCATGGTATTGTAAAGTTGAAAAAGCAATGCTTATAAAGCAATTGTTATGAGAATTAGATATATTTATACTCTTATAGATGGCGCTTTCTGTCTACTCCACTTGAAAACATTCGTTGCTACTACTTATTTTTATTGATTACCTTTCATAATTGATTTTGAGTCTATACAACTTTATTGTTTAATTTAGAACATGAGCCATTTGTTTATTTTTAATTTCAATATTTGAAGCTGCATAGCGGATTTAACCGTATTGGTGCTGTATTTTGCAATTTTACATTACTATTATTGAAAGAATATTATTCCAATGAAGACGATTGGAAGAAAGTTTTAATGTATATTAATAAATTTCTTCTAAAATTTATAAAATTCGCGATTCATATATTTTAAAAATAATTCATCTTTTAAGAAATGGTGGTCCATAGGTAAAAATCTCCATTGCCACCGGAGCGCGTCTGTGTTTGGCAACATAACAGCAGCAACGCCGCGGCACATAATGACATAATTGGCGGGAGGGTGAGGGGCGCGGGCGCGGTGCGGGGCGCATGCGCGGGTTTGACGGCCAAGGTCGAGGCCGAGCGATTCTGCCGCGCGCCGCCGCGTCGGCTGGTCTTTCTTGCACGCCCTCTTTCTGGAAAACGTTTTTGAGGGATAAATGCGCAGTTTATACGCCGCGAGTTATCCTGCATCCTGGACAAACACCCCTCCAGGCACATTCAGGTAACCGTATTTCTAATGCACAAACATCTACACCCATTTGTCCTGTAATGTTTGTAATCACGCTACCTATGTATATTTACACAGATATGACGATTTATGTTTCCGATAAATAGACCTATGAATCGCTTTGACTCAACGCGAGCGTGAATTATGCCTTATGCCGCCACTTACATGATAAACTATTTGTTGTACAAAATGGTTCGTTCATTACACGCGAAATTGGTCACCTCACCTTGCGCACTTCTTACCTACACGGAACACGTCATCGCGTTAGACGCTAATCGTCTGAACAAACACTACTGATGTATTCGTAGTGTATAATATAGAAGAATACGATTGAATTTCCAAAATAAGTTTTGGACTATTAAGAAAATGTAACGACTACGCGCGGGCAGAAGCCAAGTGAAATTTTATAAAATATTTCTAAAGGAGCGAACGAATTTTTAAATACGTCAGAATACCTAGGCACTATCGAATGGAATGTACTACACGTATAGGTAGATGAAGCTACAATCAATTCTTCTTCGACAACATATTTCTTACGACTGACTGCTTTTCTTATTAGATTGTCACTCCTGCTTTCTTGATCCAGAACTTATTTTATTTGACTCTATAATGATGACGATGATTGTTAAAGTTTTTTAAATGAACGTGATTCAGGTAATTATTTATTGAAAACTTGTTTATATTTATTCAGCGTTTAATTGTATGCACAGGAGATAGTAAAGCTAATTTCCTATTTAATAAACATAGAATAATAATATGTGTTAGATTGGTACAACTTTTGTTGTATAATATTTTGATTAGTAGATCACCATTGGCGTTTGGTAGTTTAGTTAGAGCCTAATAAAAATCTCAAAGAAACTTGAGTGTCTCTCAGTGGAGGCTTTAACTTACTATTTAAGATAAAAAGTGCCCTTCATTTTATTCAGTAAATTTTTTTGACTGATTTATATTGTACTAATTTCTCTGTCTCACTCAGAATTATCTTTACGGAAAACATTTGTCTAGTCTTACTTACTTTTATTAGGCCTGATTTAGGTATAAGTTGATTGAACTTTAAATATCAATAGCTTAAGCACAGCAGTGCTGTCTATAATCAACACAAAATACTGATTGTGATTAGACTGTTGATGATAACATAGTAAATTATGCCACATTTTAATCGCATATTATGTGTATACAGTTACATACCTAGTACCAATTCAGAACTTCCATTATAATTTTCATAAATAAATTTATTTCGATTGGGGATAGCTTCACCATTATTCAATAAAATAATATTAGTACAATCATTTGAATATACGGATTCAATAGCTTAAATAAAATTAAAAGAATTACCTTACACAACAGTAATCGTTCTGAGAACCCTAACTCACACATACACTAGGGTACATAAATTAGCTACCCTGACAAACGTGTGGTAGTGGGCGCTTCCCCATCTCCTCTATGTAGGTCACGGGAAGCTGCGGGGGCGGTGGGGTCTAAGGGTGGGGGCATCAGCCCATCTTTGTTGCCCCTGTATCGACCGGCCGGGTGCTAAAAAAATGTTGACAGGCCCTGACAAAATACATTAATAGACCCTCTTTTTAGCGGGGCAGCTAAATAAGTTTTGTTAACATCTTTTTTGGTTCAGGCTCCCGTCTGGATCCCCTAGATTTAAGTACGTTACTTTTAATCTAGTTGAGAAGTGTATACATTCGTATTAATGCTTGTATACATTCAATTAGTGACCTGGCCTTTCTTCTTTACTTCGTTTCCAAACGTTATATGGTACCGTTATAAAGTACCTATTAAATTTTTGGTGTTGTTAACTTCTATTGATGACTGATTATATTATATTAACATTGAAGTTCTTTTGGTGAGCAACCATTCTGAACTCAACCTTGGTACATATGTATGTATGGATTAAATTTATTGATCTACTAGATAATGGATTTCCATAATAGAAAACTTGACTTTGACAATATTTTATATTATATATGATTATATTTTATTTCTGGTCAAACTAACATCTCGAATGTCTCCATCAAACTTCAGTTATCCCCGTAAAATCGTGCTATTATAATTTACAAATGTCTGCAAAAGATTTTCTCATCCTTTGTGTAAGTGCAGCAAGCACGACTGCATATGTACGAAATTGTTTATGTAATTTATAAGTATATAAGTTAAGAATAATGACGACTTTCCTATACATTGCAAAAAAGATGAAAGCCAATGTCTACGAAATCAGCAAAATGTCTACTTCTAGAGATTGATCGAAGCAATAACCTGTTTACTTACTAAAATAGTAATTATATCTGTGTTTAAATACATTATTTATTAAACTTGTACTCTGCTTTGATATTAATAATAAATCTATGACTGTACAAAAAAAAAGTTAAAAATAACCGCAGACGAAACCCTATACAAATATCAACAGTTTTTGCTAAGTCTACAGAGTTTGAGTCACGTGCCAGCGTGTCTATGGTAATAAATAACGTGATTAAACGAAACATTTTTCCCCTGTTTAACCCTGTCTTTAATTTTGAATACGTTGTATCAAACACCAGTTTTCAACGCTACAAAGTGGCATTACGCTTTTAAGGACATACAATCGTTCTCAATTGCACTGTCAAAGCTGAACTTTCGTCACTGCATTATACATTCCTAAAGCATCTATTTACAAACCGTGCCCAAACAAACGCCATTGAGAACGCGGTGTTTATCCACAAAGGGACGCCGTTGAAGACAGCTGAGCGAGCCTATCGATTACCCAAGGGCAAGGACGCTGACGGTGGGAATATGCTGTTACTGATACAAATAACTAGACATAGTTTCAAACTATTTTACTTCCACGTTTATTATAAGTATTTAGATCTTTTTATTTATCTTCAGAGGGTTTCATAAACGAATTTTTTGTAACTAATCTTTCTTAGATCTTCAGTTTATCAATCAGAATCCATGAAGAGCATTAGGCACTTTAATTTCGTTTTAGATGTAATATGTAGTAAGAATCTCCTAATTACGAACTCAATCATTTTCATAATAATGCAAATTAATCAATATCGTCATAACCATTTGTGTAAACAGTACTAATAGCAGCTCTTTGTATAACAGCAAAAAGAGAAGTGCAACTTTATGAAAACACCTAGATCTCTAAGCACACTAAGCTAGATTCCGACTAAATACCAAGATAGAATCAGTGTTTACACGGACGGCACACATCAGCTGGGCCGAGCGCGCGCCTATTGATTAGCCAAGGACAAGGCCACAGCCGTAGGCCCCTGGGTATAAATAAGATGACATTTCCAGGCACAGTATATAGAATACTAACTGCTCACCGGCTTCACCCGCGTAGTTCCTGAGGGAATATGGGGCTAAATATTACTTATGTTAATCGCTAAAAATGTAACTTTCTATTAGTAAAAGAGTTTTTGAGTTTATATACAAACACACCAAAATAAAAATCATGTTTACGTTTTCCATTTTATGTAGGGAACTTTTTTTGTAAATATAATATCACTATTTTACTCCAGAAGAATATAACTTTCTATTAGTGTAAGAATTCCCCAAATCGGTTTGGTTGTTTCTGAGCCTATTCGTTATAAACATAAATATAAATCATTTATTTTTAAAATATTACACAAGTCAACACGAATTTTGAGTCTGAGTTCTGTACCTCTGATTTTGATTACTTATGCCTAACTAATTAAAGAAAAAAAAATTTTATCTAATAAAGTTTGCTTTTGTAGTTACTAAAACGAAATTTTAATTTTTATGAAAAAGCTCTATTTCTTAATTTCAATTATATGTAAAAGGAAAACAGTTTTGAATTCACATATTTTTATTGACTTTAATTATACAAGACGGCATAAATAAACCCACAAATACAAAAAAGAATACAAAAAAGACTTTAAAAATGAACAGATTTGGTATTTCTTCTGTGTAAGTTGGGACTTTTTCGTATGAGCCCCCAAATGTAGTCACCCATCATATTTTCATTATATTGTCCTTGATAACGCTTTTCGAAGTTCATTATATCCTGGTGGAAACGTTCCCCTTGCTCTTCTGAATATGCACCTAAGTTGTCTTTAAATCTATCCAAATGAGCATGTAGCATGTGGACTTTCAAAGACATTCTGCAACCCATAACTTTGAAGTTGTGAAGCATATCAGTAATAAGCTCCGTGTAATTTTCTGCCTTTCTATTGCCAAGAAAGCCATGAATCACTGCTTTAAGGCTGAGCCACGCTTGTTTTTCGTGCGTACTGAGGAGCTGTAGGAATTGTTCACTGGCCATTATTTTCTTTATTTGTGGACCGATGAAAATACCAGCTTTAATTTTAGCCTCTGACAATTTCGGGAAAAATGATTTTAAATATTGAAAGGCCTCAGAGTCTTGACGCAGAGCCTTTACGAACTGCTTGATCAGACCTAATTTAATGTGCAATGGAGGCATTAAAATATGATCGGGCTTCACGATTGGTTCATTTTTGACATTATGTTGTCCTATTTGAAACTCGCTCCGTTGTGTCCACGAGTGCTGCTGGTAGTGAAGTGCATCGGCTCTACTATCCCATAAGCAAATGTAACACGGATATTTAGTGTACCCGCCTTGCATTCCCATCAGAAATCCTACTATTTTAAAATCCCCTATCACTGGCCAGGCGTACTCTTCATATTTTAAAACTTGAAGCACCATTTTAACGCTCTCGTAATTTTCTTTTAGCATTACAGAATGAGCAAGGGGAAGAGATGGAAATATATTTCCATTATGTAGAAGAATTGCCTTTAAGCTTTCACACCTACAGCCCCCCCTGCCCCTCTCCTGTATCTTATATGCAACGGCTCCTAAAAAAACTGCTAAAATACTATAATATTCGTTTTAAATTGTGTAAAGGTACAAAAGCAAACTTTATTTTTTATAAATGGAGTTTTTGCTTTTTTTTCGATGTATATAATCAGAAAATATTTACTAAATAACAGACTCAAAGAAAAATATTTTTTTTGTTGACTTGTGTTATCAAATGCAGTATCTCGAAACCTCCTAAATATAAGGTTTCATGAGTGTCTACCTTTTAAAATAAGAAACTTGAGTTATTTTTATAAACGAGTATATTGTAAAATCAAAGTGTGTATGAAAAAAATAAGGTTAAATAGGCCTAACATTCAAAGCAATATATTTAATGGCATAGCAAGTACTCGAAACGCCCGCATTCAATCTAATGTCCTCAGGTCTAAAGGCCTGGTTTAGGCATACGTCAGTTTACTAGGTAATGGAAGTGCGTAAAAGTAAAACTGTGCTATCAGGGTTGCCAGATTTTAAAATCGAATAGTCCTATTATATAACTATTGGGGTGGGGTATAGGTCGATCAGCGATGAGAACTTGAGCATCCCTTTGAATGGGCAATCCCTTTTTCGCGCGCTTTGTATCCCCTCAGGGATGAAGAATAGGTATAGAGTTAACGTATTTCTCCGGTGATGCTGGAACCGTTGTTTAAATAAATTCACACAAAATCTCGTACATTGACCTGACTCCGACATAAGCAGCTTAAAGCTCGTGCGTTACAGACATCATTCAATAGAGGAGTCACTGTTATAATACTAAAATACAAATATAGTACCCGGACATAGTACAAAAATAAATATTCGTCATATACATGTTTACCCTGGGTGGGAATTGAATCCTGACCCTTAGAGCACAAGAAGGAACACAACCGAATGCGCCATCGGGCCTGTCAGTTATAAATTCGTAATTTCAGCATCAGGTTCCACCAACGGACTTTCTGTTTCGAGCAAAATTAATTAATAAAGGATCCACTTACACACACGTAACACTAGCAGCGTCCCGCGGCTTCACCTGCATATATCGTAATATGGGTACAAAACATAGTATATGATACTCGCTGATAATATGATTTTTTAATATTTAAATAATGTTTAAAATCGGCGCAGTTGTTTTTGAGGTTATTTGTTACAATCGTCACCTTCACCACCATTATGCCAGCCATTGAAAGTCCACGGCAGAACAGAGGCCTCACCAAGAAATGAGGATTCTTAAAAAAAGGTAAAGGAAAATTTTGTACATATTTGCCGCGATAGGCATGCGTGTTGCCAATCGCAGAGCGCAGCTTGCGCGACAGTGATGCTGCTGCCCATCCCCGCCGGACGGATACACAGCCATCTGTCGGTTCTGGTACCTTAGTCGCCACTTACGACACCTGATGCAGTAGGAGGTATTATTTAACTCTGCCGGTACTTCACGGCTATACTCTCATGGTTAGAAACGTACAAAAATTAAAATTCCGTTTACATATTTCCAACATGTAGGCTACCATTTTTTTTGTTAATATATAGACGATGTTACAAAAGAAGAATGTAACTTTATATTAGTGAAAGGATATCCAATATCAGTTTAGTCGTTTTAAGCCCATTCGTTACAATGAAAAAGACAAATATTTTCTCTTTATAATATTAATATAGATTATATGTAATGGAAGCAGCCTAACCCGGACGCCTGGCAACGCTCGTTGTACGAGTAGCTGAACGCGCGTTTATTGATTCGCAAGGGCGAGGCCGCAGGGATGCGGGCTGTTAGGTCTCAGGTGGACGTTGGTGCCTAGAGTAATTAAATACTTTATCTTGATATTAACTGCTTTGATCTATTTTCAAGGCTTGTTAAAGTTCAAAGTAATTATGCATTATGGATTAAACTATGTAAACATTATTGTGAATAAGATATATATATATATATATTATAAGTTTTAATGTTAGATCATAATCTAAATTAATAATCCTGTTAGTAATTAATTTTTAAAGGAACGTGTAAAGTCCGTGCGCACTTAAAATTTAAGTTGGTAAAAAACCCGCTTCTTTGAACGGGACAAACTTAAAATATCATCATCATTATTACAGCTATTGGAATTCCATTGCTGGACATAGGCTTACCAAGAAAGGGGGATTTTGACCGTAATTGCCTCACTGGGCATGCGTATCGGCATTCACAAAGCGCAGCTTTCGCAGTGGGCATGCTGCTGCCCATCACATGCATTTGAGGTACACTGTCTTGGATGGATATACCGCGATCTCTCAGTTCTGGTTCCTTAGTCGCCACCTACGACACCTGGTAAAAAGGGGAAAGGCTGGAAAATTACAACCGTGAGGTACCATCAGAGTAGAATAGTAATTCTACTCTGCCGGTACCTCACAGTCGAAATATATTCAAAATATACTAAACACATTTTCATAAGTTTATCACCAATGTAGAAAGTTAGTCATGAGTAAGGTTAATGTAAATGTTTTGTGTAAATTGACTTAAATTTGGAAATTATTGTATATGTCATGCATACTGAGCGTTTTACTGGACTAAACAGCTGATACGACACTTTACCTAGAAATACTTAATTAGATAAACATGCTATCCGTGCTCTGAACGAATTAATATTAAAACAACTCCTGGTAGCTCAGTAGCCCGAAAATAATCCGTATTGAACTTTATCTGCAGAGCGCTAGGGTGCAGATTATAGTGTGCCCTTTCCGAACCGAAGGTCACGGCCGCGAAGCCCCGCCTGAATGTGCAATCTGTAATCCCACATAATCTGATGTAACTGAGTTAAACCATTCAAAAGGTTCTACTTATTAGAAATATTGAAAATGTCTATGGCTACCTAATTTCTATGCTGATTCCATTACATAAACATTACACCAAAATATAGTATGTATTAATTGTTACTTAATAAAGCTCAAAGTAACATGCCTATCATTCTGACGCAGCTAAAACTCTTTTTTTGTTCGATTGTAATTAAAGTTTTTGCAAACCAAAAATTTAAATGCAGAGCTCAATACTAATTGAACTTATAATCACAGCTTTTAACAAACGCTCTATATAAATTCACGTTGAAGTAATGCTTACGCAACACTTCCCCTCTTTTATTATTGAAGCAATAACCTCAAGTATTACTTGTGTCTTGAGCGTCCTTTACTAATACGAGTCCAAGTTACTAAAACAAAAATGTAAAAATTTTGTACCAAACAAAAATGTTAAAGTTTAAAAGCACCCCAGTAAAATTTATCTTTTCCAGACCCTTTTATACTACAATCACATACATTGGCACAATGCCTAAAATACACAAAGGATAGGGTTGCAGTGGCCGAACAAGAGGAGTTTTTGGTCGTGTTTGAAAACTTTCCCCTTGTTAACAACTTGTACCACGATTTAAGGCCCCAGTATATATAAGTACAATCGATAGCCTTTGTTTTGAGAATTATGTTACATGGAAGCAGTCTGGTTGAAATCTATACTTCTATACTAATACTAGCAGTGCCCTACGGTTTCACCTTCGTTAAAAAGGGGGGTGCACAGTGAATGTAGTGAAGGTACCCCATAACGGTCATAACACACGTGTTTTATTGAAGATTGGCTTTCAATGAAGAACCTTTATACAGAGTCTCATTGGCAAAACTTCAAAAACCGTAAGCCGTGAGATACTGGCAGAGTGGAATAGTACCTCCCCCTATACCAGGTGTAGTAAAAGACGACTTATGTACCAGAACTGACAGATGGCGGTATAGCCATCCGAAACAATGACCGCAACCCTATAGAAGAAAATAATTAAACGATGGCTAATGCAAGTAAAGCTGGGTGTTCTCGTCTGGATGGAATACTTGTCGGACAATTTATAGGACAATGTCGTCCAGATACACGACTCGACAAGCAAACCTGTATCGAACGAGCAAATCTGTTGCGATTTTGCTACAAATTAATACGAATTTCTTGACGCGATTCTAGTAATTTCTTATAAGTAAGTAACATTTAACCTGACTCCGCGATAATAGTGTTAAGCACTTGTGTTACGGTGGTCAGTCAACAGAGGAATCACAAATATAATACTTAACTATTTAACACCCAGACACAAATATCATCATATAAACATTTATCCTTGGTGGGGAATGAGCCCACGACCTTTAGCGCACAAGATAGGACCCCTACCATCTGCGCCATCGGGCCCGCCGAAGTAACTTGTAGTCATTTTTATTATATTACGTAGTACGAGTAAGAATTCGATGAAATTTCATGAAGCAAGACTGCTGAAAATAAAATGTATGTACATATATAATTCATAGCATCTGTTTAGAACGTCCACTGCTGAACTTAAGCTTTTAAAAATAGGAAATTGTGCGCAAAATTGCCGCCCTGGGCAGGCGTGGCGGCATTCGAAGAGCGTGCCCGTTTGGTTGCATTTGAACTCCGGTGTTCACGAGAAGAGATGTCGACGCGGTGGTGACTCCGGCGCTCGGCGCCTTTTTCGCGATATATATACGCCCACATATTTTCTAATTTTTTATGCGCTGGTTTCCTTGTTGATAAGTTGAATAAAAAACAAATTGTATTGTATCGAACAATACAATTTGTATTGTTTACATTTTCATTTATTATTTTCTTTTCGTTGCCTGCATAGGACTTTTGGGCGTTACTTGGCGTGTGTTTAAATGCGCTATGCAGGCTTCTGGTGACGGGCTGGCTTATTCATGTTGAACCACCGCTCTTGGCTAGGGTCACCCAGGTCTTAATAGGGTTGTCCTCATCAGGGAATAGATGTTTATCATCGATGCTCTTCGGGGGGAATTCCCGCTGGTAGGCCTAGGTATCCGGCGGTCTGGCGTGCAGCGGCGCTATGTTGCGCAGGTGCGGATTCGCCAGGGAGGCGCCAAAAGGCTACGGTGTTCTAAGATGACTATCGGTATATATATCTATAGGTTTTACGACACCTAGTACGGGAAAACTACTTCTACTCTACTACTACTTCTACTCTGCCGGTACCCCATGGCGAGCGTACATACATACAATCTATACTAAAACAACACACAAATTTGTTTGTTTGAACGCTATTTTCAGGAACTACTAGTACGATTTGTAAATTTATTTCCGTTTTCGACAGCTTACTTATCGGGGACGGTCATAGGCTAATAATATATCATCGTGCCAGGACCAATAAAAGCATAAAATAAATGATGCTGGGTTTGTACTTCCGATTAATGTGCGTCAAATCGCGGGCACAACTAGTATGCTATAAACGGTAATCTAATATTATTAAGCTGTAGTTGTTTGTTTGAAGGCGGTAACCTCAGGAAACGCTGGTCCGAGTTGAAAAATTATTTTCGTCTATTTATCGAGGAAGTCTACCCCTACTATTCGCCCCAAAGTTACTATTCCACGCGGACACTCTTAGTAATGTTGTGAATGGTTTCTTAATGTTGATGACTTTCATCATTTAAAAACCGGATGGATAAAGCAATAGTTGAAATAAAATTAAAGATATTAATGCGAGGGATGTAAGACCATGCCAAATCTGAAATTTAGTCCATTAACAATAAAATGTATGTGAATAAAAAAGGATATGAATCAAATAAATTAGCTCGAGTGAAACGCTCCGAGTGATAGAAGCCGTTGGGCTTTGTACGTCATCCTGTGCAGAGGTCGAAAGGATTTCAATTCAGGCTTTGTGGGCCTTTGTGCCTTTTTCAGAAGGCGCTATTGTCCTTTGAAGATAAGTAATAAAACATATGATACAATGTAAACAAGTTGTTGAAGTTTCTGAGGCTTATTGTTGTTCCGTTACAGATTTGTGAGAGTATACTTATTTAAATTTAACTAGCGACTCGCCCTGGCTCCGCACGGGTGCAATGAGGATATAAAAGATTGTTGTAGGTTATCTCCAAGAGATAGACATATTCTATCGCGTACGAAACTATACTAAATTATTTTGATCTGTTCAGCGTTTGCAATATAATTGCAACATATTTCGTTTATTTTCGATATCACATTGGAAATCTCTAAAATTATCTGTTTCTACTATGTTTTGCATGTATTTTACAAATAAAACTTCCTCTTGAATCTATTTAAAAAAATTATATTTATATATATTAAAAGTGCGTAGTTTTAAAGATCTAAGCATAGGGCCAGAGGAGACAGTGGGAAGCGACTTTGTTTTATTATACTATTCGCGTTATTATGTATCACTTGATAAATTTATATGAACATATACTTTATACAGCCGTCACAATTTTATTTTCTGTTTCAATGTTTTTCTCTTTTAACTAAACCTAGCCTAATGAATTATTTATATAATTTAGTTATAAGTGCTAAAGCACCATTGGTAGCGCAGTCTAAACAAAAAGACGTGTCAGTATCAACAGGAAAACCTCTCCATTTCCGTAAAAGGAAGGTTTTAGGCCTTGCCTGTTAATATAAGAGGTTTTCAGCTTTAAATATAAAATCTATCATTTTTTGATCATCATCATCATCGTCATATCCCAGAGACCTCCTGCTGGACATAGGTTTTCCAAAGAACGGGGGAATTTGCCCATAATTGCCGCGCTGGGCAAGCATATTGGCAATCGAAGAGCGCAGGTTTCCCGACAGGGATGCTGCTGCCTACCCCCGCCCTGTACATTTTATCTACTCTGTTTCGGATTAGCCATCTATCGTTTCTGCTGCATTAGTCGCCTCTTACGACACGAACAGGAGATACTATTTATAGGCAATTTTCGATACATTTAATAATTAAATCAATTAAAGGTACTGTCGAGTGGGTGGTGGGTCTCCGTGTCGATTAATTATTATAAACTGGTTGCTATCACTTCAGATAATTGGCAATTTTACCAGAACAGCACCAACAACCAAGATAGCTATAACTGAAACATTAAAGTTATTAATTAGTTGCGAAATAACGATGCTTTAGAAGTTACGAGTAAAAATAATTGAATCGGTCCCAAACCCGAAGTCACGACCTTCGACCTTTGCTCTGGGATCCACTTTAGTATGGCCTTCGCTTATTTTAAAATATATATTTACGATAGTAGGGAAGTCGGAGGCTAAATTGCTTCATCTCCGATTTTTGTTTTATATATTCAGCTCTTGACATTTAACCTAAGTAGGTACTGTTATAGCAGGTACAATCCGACAAATCCACCTATAAAAATCTCTCAAAGTTAAATGTCAGTTCTAAACTATAAACTCGAGTCATAGAGTTGTACTCTTTGTTTTGACACGGCACAAGGTGATATAGTAAGTGTGATTGCAGCCTTTAGACGATCGTATTATCACAAGGATATCACTAGCGTATCCCTGTGACTTAAAAATATTGGCACATTATCAAATAATTTTACTGCCGCTCTCAATCTTAAAACCGGATGGAACACAGCAATGCAAACACTGCTGTTTGGCGGTAGAAATAAGTGAGTGTGGTACCGATGCTGACGACCTTCGTCTACCTCTAGTAATGGTAGATTTGTATAGGTTGACCTGTTTCATTACTTCATCTGTTTATAAAAAAAATAATTGTCCGACTGTCCAAAACCGACAATACATGAAACTAACATGAAATTTTACTAAAATTATTATGTAAAATGTCGAAGAGAGAAATTTATGCAGTTTTCACTGAAAAATTCGCATTGAAGAATTTTTTTAAAACGATTTTTTATACAAGACAATTTCGATGATTTCTATTATAAAGTATAAGAATAAATAAACGTTCACTAGTACTTATAGGATGATTGAAACTTCCGTCCGCTCAGCAATAAGACAAAGGTTGAAGTTCAAGCGTGTTGACTTTTTTGCGTCTCGAGCAATTTTTGTTATATGATCCTATAATTATCCACGATAGCATTGAACATTTTAAACAAACGAAGTTTACAGACATTAAAAGGAGGAGTCTAAATTGGGGCAATATACCACGTTAGTATAATTCTAGCGTAAAGGTATGACCCTGAAAGTGTTTCATACTTATTAGATAATACATATGGGCAATTTTTTTGTAGTTTTTATCTTCTTATGTACCTCATATACAAGCAACGTTTTTCAGTAACGTTGAAATTTAGAAATTCACCACCAATGCCACAGATTAAACATTGTATTGCGTGGGTGCTAAGTCTGACGTCTGTAAATGTACAGTCGCCGGGTGCCTGTCGGCCCGGGATGGCGGCCGCGCGCATGCGCCAGTCGCCATCGATCTCGGAACTCCGGTCCCCAATCGTACACCCTCTCCCGGACCCCATCTTGCCCCCTTGCCTCCCGCGCCGAACCACCAGCTCCTCTCGCCTCACGTTCCCTCTCACCTACCGGCATCTCCCGACACGTGTATGGCGATACGTAACAAGGATAACTCATTTCGCAATAACACAAGAGCTTCAGTAACTCCATATAATAGGGTATCGGAATTAAACCAAATTCTTCGTACCAGCAAAAAACAACAGCAAAGATGGCGTACCGAGTTGGTAACAAAAGTCAAGAGCGTCCACTTTTTGTATACGATCCGACGCATAACACATCACAAGTGCCTCGAGTCGCGATTCCAGCCACATGTCCGCTCCTTGACGTACGGTAATATTAGAACGAGATTTATTATGCGTCTACTCAAACACTTATTTATTATTAAATGATTTTACAGTTCTTGGTTAGGGAAGAAAAATAATTACATATTATCAGTACGACTATATTAAACCTGTTGTCTTAATTTGTTATCTAGATGTAACTTTATTATAGTAGTATCGTGTTGCTATTACACTACCTAGAACGTGTTAAACAATATATTGCAAAATAGCCTAAAGTACTATTATTATTTTTTGCTAACACAAGCTTTGCAACACTCATAAAACAACCAGAATGAATCAAGCATTTTACAACAGATCTTATCATTCTTACATCTGATTCACTTCGTAAATAGATATAACGTCCCGATACAAATGGCGGCCGACGGGACACCGAAATTTAATAGGGAAAAGGGTGATCGTTGGTTGAGTTCGGCCGGTCTTGATGACGGAAGGACGGTGGGAGAGGGGCGGTGCAGCTGCCGCCTGTCGGTGCATCATCATCCCCCCCAGGGCCCGGCCGCGCCCCGCGCCCCCCCCCCCCCCCCCCCCCCCTTCCGCGCCGGCCCATTGCCAAGTTCAATGCCAAGGTCATGCGCGCCCGAGTGCGACTGCGCGCCGCAATGCAGGAGCGGCCGGCGAGGCGGGCCGGCGAGCCGCTCAGTACCTCTCAGACAACCGCGAAACACGCCGCACCGCGAATTTCCGCACGCGGCCGACGGATCACCTGACAAGCAGTTCCTAAACATACATATAATCGCAACCAAACAAACGACGCGGGTACAAATCACGATTTTCAGGTGACCCGTTCTGCCGAACATTAAGATTGCGACGTGTCGTTCTCGTGTACCAATCGTGTGCGTTCATCTGACGACGCCCGCAGCCCTAGCCATCTGTCAATTATGCAACATCACCACAAATGACACACAGACTCCAGTGAGTACCAACCTTTCAATTATTCCTCATGCCATTGTGCAATTACCAAAATATACGAGTTGGCGTAGGGCTTGCAGAAATAGAGTTTGATTCCAAAGCAGTATGAATATTATTAATGGAAGTATTTGATCAGAAGTCTACTCGAGCGTCATTAAACACACGTTTGCGGCCATATTTGTTCTAGACATTAGACTGTCAACATTAACTACGTGTCCTCTATGTGACTCGGAACCGCATGAAGCTCTTATCAGTTCTGATGTTTTTATTATAAAATTAGAAAAAAGTATAAAGTTAATTTTTGTAAGTAATTTAATCAGAGTATCACATTACAGTCAACATTTGACTTTTTTACTGTTTTAATTTATTAGAAAAAATGTTCTATAAATATCTTTATCGAATGATGCTAATCGTTTAGCCAGTTGATGGTGGCACATAGCTCCGAGCCCGCTTCGGAACTTCTAAGATTCATCAAGGGCATCAACTAAACCACTAAGGGCCGGTCCAACGCTATGTATCCTGTTGTAGCGCGCAAAAAATGTCGAATGTATGAGTTCAAGGCGACCGGGTGCTCCCGCGACGTTTCTCTTTTTTAGGCAGCTTAAATGAATTCTTTGTGGATTGTTCATTACTCGAGCGGGTGTACAGAGATACCTGTCTCAGAATTCTTGTATTAGATAAACCTGCAGGCTTCGGCCACAGTAAAATCTTCAACCGCTATCTAATTAAATTTTCAGGCCGAAATGGGACGCAAGCAAAAAGATTATAGATAAATCATGGCCCCAAAGATGCTCAATCATCGTATTACTTAAAGCAATACACGCGATATATAATTTAGAGTTAGTGGATAATCTGCCGGATGTAACAGCATACTGAATTAATAGTCTTGGCACACAACATCCAAAACTGATTTATCAATATAAAAGACATTAAGAAAAGACCGTGAGGAATAGATTTTCCTTTTTTTTTGGTTTTACACAGTTCAACAAATCTATTCGAACCATTTTTTTCAAATTAAATTCAATATTAATCGATTTTATTCATGTTGCCTACTGAACTACGAGAAGACGCAGATCCTGGTTGGAATCACAGTATTATAAGACATGCCTCTTAATGATCTTCCAGGTTCTGCACAACGAAAGGCACGTAGATACTGACATTTTCTATTCGGCTCTTGCGCTCCTGATCTCTAGCAGGCGGTGTGGTAAAGTTGCATAAAGAAGAATGTACAGGACAGGATATCGTAAATTAAATTAGATTATAAAAATGCTTATCCTCAAAATATACAATACTGTTACAATACCGTATGCATTACTTAAAATATATAGTGTAATTTATAATTTTAGTTAATTTGTTATAATATTTATATTTAGATTGTTATCGAGAACAACTATACCACTTTCGATATCTGGCTTTTATAAATTTGCCATAGTTTCACAACGAATTTTAAACTTAACACCCCATTAGAGATTTTTCTTTTCAATTTTGTGTAGGTTGCTCTATAGCCGTGTGTGTCTACTGATAAACCATTATTAATTTGTACAATACTGGCTTTGCCCCGCGGATTTACCCGGCATAAATAACGCGCGTTATTTAGGTGAAATCACTTTTTTTATTTGTCACCCGATATACATACCGATACACGAGAACTAAATCTAACAGGAAATGTTGTATAATAAGATAGTTAAAACCTCATTTACAATTGTTTGTTTGAAAAAAATAATTTATTATACAGACTCATTTAAAACTGTTATATATATTGACTATTGTAATAATGCTACTCATGCACTTGAAAACAAACAGATTAATCATGATGCCTGTACAGGCCGAATCAGAAGTAAACTGAAGGACGATTAACCTTATTTAAGGACCAAAGTCATGACATCACCAGAAACAGAGCATGATGTTTTTGGGAAAGACAAAAGGTCTGATCTCGTATACACAACACAAACATGGAACGACAAACGTGCGTGACACACAATCCTTTTCATATAAGGTATTTGTTCATAAAATCTTCCAACCAGTCCTGCCATAATCGCCTATATTGGATACAAATACTTTCGAATTACATATGTATATTCTTTGATTAATGGTGTTGTCAACATCTCTTAATTATTTACTACTGTTGCACGAACAGTTACCAAACATCAAAATATCAGCATTAGAACGTACGCTGCTGGATTTAAGCTTCCCCAAAAGATTTGGAATAGGATCAGTCCTCCCGGACCAATATGGGTAAATAATTTAGGTTGACTGATTTTAAAAGCATCGCTAGGCATCGCAATCATGGTGTCAATCGCAGAGTTTAACTAAGTGACGAAAATTCTGAAGAGCATCTTCATCCTTTTGTTTTTAAATTACCCTAATTAGTATGAATATACCGCCAATGCTAAGTAAAAACTAGTCGAACAAAAACTAAAATACACATTTATGTGTCGTGTGTATGCCTACTAAAAAACTCTATACCGACATGTGCAAATCGATCTGGCAGCTTGTTTACGTTGTATTTAAAATATTTAGCATTATGGCCTGACACGTTGACAAGTTATCAACATTTCCTAACATTTTCCTCGAGTCGCAAACAATGAATGAGCACGTTCGTTTTATCCTCTATGACATTTATCATTGAGCCATTATGCAATTATACGCCTTTAAGTGACGTAACAGAAAAATACAAAATTCTCGAGGGTACGAAAAGCATAAAGCTTGTAAATAGTCTCATAAAGATACTTCATTTTCTATTTCAGGAACGTTATATTTGTATATAATAATTTAACTACTTTGATCCTGACTTACCGTCTTAGCATTCTCAAGCTCCTGTTAATCGTAACTCGTAACTCTACCAAACTTTTTGATTGAACGAACGAATGACTTCCAATTTAGTCAGAAACTATTAATACATTAACCGGAATAAAAATTGTTCGCTTATATATTTCTTAATTTGGAATAAATATGATGTCTTGTGTAGCATATTTCTAATAGTGATCATATTTAAAGTTTCATGGGGATGCGCTGAATTGCAAATTGCTATGAAAACTCACAAAATAATTTTTCTTCGATTTTTTAACTTTTTGAAAAATGCAAAAATGAAGTCTTGAATCTCGAATATGATAAAGGATGTTGTTGTAAAATTACTAAAACGTCTGTCATTAAATGATGAGGGGTAAGTCGGTAATCCAATCGACTCCGGTTTTGGTCCCATACTTGAACCCACATATATGAGATCACATACACGACCAAACATAAACATTCTGCATTATAACTGCGTAAGTATATACTTAATCTGATGCTCTATGTGGATACATCAGGGATAGAAATGTTTGTTAGATATCTATTTCTAATATATTATCTCATCCACGAATCTTTCGAAAAAGGTAAAAGTATAAAAATCTGCTTCTTTGATAAATTCAATAGAACTTCTAATTGCCATAGATTAATCAAGTTTAAGCGCTTAGCAATACTTAATATTGCTTATGAAACAAGCATATCTAGATTCCAGAGCCAAAACAAACGTGCTGTTCTCGACAAAAGTGAACATTGTGATGTGGATCTAAAACCGGACCGGCGTCGATCTAATGCTGTGTTAGATTTCGGTTTTCTGGATACAGCATCCGCTCTCCTTGTTTATTAAAGGAGTTTAGAGATTATTTCCATAATGCTGCTGTTGATCAAATAACATCCTTTTGATTCTCTCATCATAAGTATTCGTCGGAATTAATGTTGTAGTTGCACAGGTCGACTCGGTCAATCGACTTGATTTAAAGAAGTAATTAAATTTTTATGACTATTAGGTTTTCGTTCAATTCGTCTAAATGCAAAGAATTATTTCATATTAACTTGTAACAATTAAAACTTATTTGTACGTTTAAAAGGTGATTGTTCTTATAATGTTAATTATTTCTCTGACATTGTTCGGCAATATTTGCCTAATTGGACTGTTTTGCTACTTATTATCTCATTTAGCGAAAATATACTGAAAATCATATGCAATCAATGCTCGGATATGACTTTATGAGATATAAACTGTATTAAGGTTTAAGCACGCGAATATTCTTTTACAGACATTATTACTTACATTACATTTATTGTAAAATACAATAAAATAAATAAAAGATATTTCCGTGCTAAATTATTAACTTAAAAAACAATAAAAAATATGAAAATCTTTGCAATGCTGCCATTTTCTTTGCCATACGGTAGTTAGGTATTCGCTTATCGCTATCAGCTGACGCTGGCGTCACTGACGTCCGCCAACATCATGGCTGACAAAATGGCGGACCGTTTGTTTATTTACAATTGTTACACTTGCGTTGGCAAGGATGCACCGGCCTCGATACACTGGTTGATTTATATTTATTTTACTAATTCTCTGTTCAACCTTCAACAACTATTTCTCGTTGTAGTTTCATGTATGACACAAATAATTTAAAAACGTAAATGTTCTAATTTTATAATCGTACAATGTATTTGCTACGCTATCTTGTACCACCACGTGCACGGATTGTGATTTATTTTCATTAACAATAAATAAACAGTGCGATTTGCCAAAATGACGCGGGCATTCTACACGTGTCATGTTCACAATATTTTCCTGACAACACTGTAGATAAATTATTTATTGCGAATAGATGACTTATGACAGTGCGACCGAGGAGCGAGAGTGGAAAAACTAGTTCTGGGTTGAGTGATCAGTAGATTTACTTTAGAAATAGTGACGACACTGTTCATGGCAATATCACGTGGAAGCTCAGTTTGAGGAAAAGATTTAGCGAAATATATGTTGTATACTTTAAAGCTTCTAATGTTGATTGTGGTAATT
This sequence comes from Heortia vitessoides, assembly GCA_020976665.1. Classification (NCBI taxonomy): domain Eukaryota; kingdom Metazoa; phylum Arthropoda; class Insecta; order Lepidoptera; family Crambidae; genus Heortia; species Heortia vitessoides. Next base: position 7,924,266 of record JACJUM010002496.1, read on the forward strand.
TCCGTTTTTTAAAAAGTACAATACAAACGTAGCAATAAAAAAATCTGACTCTGTTTTCATTTGTTAATATTCTTAATAGGAAATCATGGTTTAAAAGATCCAACAAACTTTTATCTGGGATTATTTAATTGTGTTAGCTGGCCACAAGAACTTTGCCCATACTACAGAATAATCTAGAAAAATATCTCACAACACTTTAGAGAGAATATTTCTATTTATCATTGCTGAATTTTGACAAATTTGCGCAGGTTAATCTGCCGAACGTTGTAAATTATTTTTAAAAATCCAAAGGGGAACGGTAGAAGTATAGGTATGTAGTTTAACAAATTGAATACGTACCTACTGCATTTTTGAATACACCCTCGTAAACGAAACACAGCAAGCGTCATAAATTAATGCATTTAGCTTGGAATCTGGCAATTCTCCAATTCATTAAAGCAACGCCGCCGTCCCGCTATATTACAATGTAATTTTGTACAGTTGTTGCTGTTTGGGAATTCACCTAATAAAATATTATAATCACAGTCACACTCAAAAATCATGATCACAGTTTTATATATAATTTAAAGCTATTATTCGGTGAGAAATATACATTGATACTCTGTACAGAAAATAATGTAACAGGTTTCCATAAAAAGGTAAACGAATTGTAATCAAGCTTCAATTACCGATTGCACCAAATCTTAAATAAAAGTAATATTGGATTTTATTAAAATTACTAAATCTATTTTACAGATGAAACAATTTTTTGGTACATATTTGGTTTTAGGTTTATGGGAGGATACGACAGATAAATGAAGGAGGGAAACTATGTTGTTCTTAGGAAATATGTTTCAAGTTCATATGTTAAGATTTATTAAAACATCAGTTCACTATCCTTTGTACTCAAACTATATTGCTGCTTTTTAATGTGTATATATATAAATATATATCATATGTGATATATCTGCATAAGTGTCAGCATCCCGATTTTATAGATATGTAAAGTTAGGGAATTCATTTGGTGAAGGGGAGCACTTCGATCTCCCATCATCATCATCATTATCGTTATAGCAGCTGCAGAGTCTTCACTGCTGGACTGGTTTCTTGGCTTGGACTGGAAAAAGAGAATCTAGTCTATCCCCGCCCTGTTATATTTAGGCTAGGGTTAATAATTATTCAGTATCAATATACAAATATTTATGCCGAATCATTTTTAGCTATTTTTATTGGTGTAGTGTGGATTAATTGACCTCAAAGTGATGAGCCTTTTTATTTCAAAATCTACTTTCAGTACAAGGAAAGCATTTCGGTGTAAAACATGCCGCATACTATTTTACTCTCCAAATTGGACAGTAAAGATATCAATAGAGCATAAAATTACACGTTTAAAAATTATAAACACCAATTAAAAATTCGAAATTTTCTTTTAAATAATCAAGTTTCCAAAATTAATCCAAACTGGAGATCTACATCATTCGTAAAAATAATGTAAGTTGCATACACTTGTACATTTAAATTAAATTAAAAGGAGAGCACTTAGCAACTTGACGTACAATTATTACAGTTATTAGCTTTTTCACAAGTCTAAATCTTCCTTGCTATATTCAGATATATGTGTGAATTGTATTCAGTGGTTGTTCGTCATCCGGAAATATCTGAATATGTGTATAACCAACCGTGAACACACTGTACAGACCAATCTATGCCAATTTGTCAAAATTCCTCTTTGAACTTAATGTCCAACCGCTAAAGTTCACTTTTGATCACAGAATTGACAGATTTGTAGAGTTAGGTTGATTTGTAGTTGTGTGTACATACGGAATCCTGCATAACCGCTTGCGTAATAAAAGGAGTGTCTTGCTCAATTTAGTCTGTCGTGTTCTATTTATGTTTCTATTGTGATTGTCCTACGGCTGAAATGATGATTATGATTGTGACTCGTTCCGTGGGTAACCTGTCGCTGCTTCAGACTAAGATAAATACAATGCTTTTCTAATGGATGTATTAAAAAAATTTAATAATCATCTCAGCAACTATGGAACTCATCATTGGACATAGGCCTCCCCAAGAAATGGTGAATTTTGCCCTTAGTTGCCGGGCTGGGCAAGCGTGTTGGCAATCGCAGAGCATACCTTCCGCGATGGTGATGTTGCTACCTATCTCCGCCCACTTGAACTACAGTGATTCGAATGGATATACCGCCATCTGTCGGTTCTGGTACCTTAGTTGCCTCTTAAGACACGAGGTAAAAGAAAGGTACTATTGTGCTCCGCTGGTTCCTCACGGTTATTCTTCTTTCAAATTGTAATTGAAATGTGATTTCAATCTTTCTTTATCATCATCATACCAGCCATTGGAACTAAGTCATACATAGGCCTCCCCAAGGTAGTGGGAATTTTGGCCTTAATTACCGCGCTGGGCAAGCGTGTTGGAAATCTCAGAGCGCAGCTTTCGCGACTGGGATGCATTTGAGCTACACTGTCTCGGATAAATATACCGCCATCTGTTGGTTCTGGTACCTCAGTCGCCGCTATTCTACTTTGCCGGAACCTCACGGCTGCCTCAATCTTTCTTATTAGTATCTATTATTTCGCATAATTTGTTAAATATTATTATTATATTTTATTAAATATTATTCCCCTGATTTGGTTTTATGTAAAAATTTAAGCGGTAATTATCGGTTTTGTTACATAATATTTTTACCGATTCCCGTATGGTCTACAGGTAGGTACATACTAAAAATGATGTTCTGCTCACAAGAAAACTCGACAAACTTTCTCATTCATATATTTTATATATACCGAGTTGACACATATGATGTTTACATATTTAGTTGAAGCGATGTTTTCTATTACCAGTTAGTCGGCTAAATGTATTAGTCAGACTCGTCCACTCGACAGTCACTTTTCATTTTACTTTCCAGGTATTTCGCATCACTCTGATCTTAATATTGTGGTTTTTATGACTTTAATCCAAAGTAAATGGGCATATTATTATTTAAGTATTATTATATATTGTGTATAATATATTATATAATATTATAAAAAAAAAGTATATAATTATATATGTATTATGTATTCTAAACATCTGATTAAAGTTAATAAAATTATGTTTATTCCTTAATAACTTATACTTAATTATCCTAGTTCATTAAAAATGCTTATTTTTATATTACAGTAATATTTATCTGAAAAAAATTTACTTTTCTCTGGCTTCTGGCGGATCTCGGGTCTACATTTTCCTCTTGACTGGAGACGGCACTGCTGTGTTACCGTGATCTGAGTAAACACGTGGATTTTCCCCAGTGTTATTTCTGTGCTGAAAAGTCAGCGGCCAGGAAAGATGCAGATTCGAATCCCGCCTGAAGCCTGAGACGAGTGGATATTTTTCTCTAATAAATCTTATTTTTGTGTATATACTTGTTCAAGAAAATGCTAGGGTAATAATTACCATCATATTACGAGTCTAGGTATAGACCTCACTAAGAGATTTCCAATAGGATCAATCATGAGGTGGCTTTGCGCATAATTGACACGCGGGGCATGAGTGGTGGGAATCGCAGGCGGATGCCGCTCCCGATTGCCTCGTTGTATTAATCTACTTATTTCATATAGAAATACATACTATGATTTGTCAGCTCACCTACCTCTGTCGCCTCTGCTACAAATGGAGCTGCTAGGCTTAATTACCGGTACCCCACGGCTCTATAAAGTATCCACAAAATGTAATATGTAGTAACTTCGCCATACAAGATAAGGAAAGTAATAACGTAAGTAATTATATTATTTCATCATACATCTACGTAATAAACAACTTAGGTACATGCACCTATAATTGTAGGCATATATCGAACTTGGTACATAGAAAATTGACTCACGAGTCATACTAAGACACTACTTCTTTATTATAATCTTACAGTTACTTGCAAATATTCAATATTATGCACATCACGGATGTCGGTGTGACGGATGAAGCGGTGGTTTCCACATTTATTCCAAACGGCGTCGACCCACACATCACTATGTGCTGTGATAATATATCCTATCATTAATCAAGATATGTGTGCAGCGGCGCACACATGCATAAGCACCCTTTCTATACTCACATTCACACAATACATTGCCCATTGGTTACGGTTATGTTGGACAGTGTTTTATCACATTTCAATCGTTGTTAGGTTAACTCTAACACAACATATTGCATAAATACATTACCATTTACTATTTTCCTAATCTACAAGTAATTCTTTATAAAGATATACCCTAAACATTCCTTATAAATTTTATTAAGATTTTGTATTCGGAAAACAATAAACCAAAACATATGCAGAAATAAGTATAATAGGTATATTACTTATGCACGTTTTTGAGCCTTAGTGTTTTGTGACAAATTGAAAAAACACATTGAAATCAATAATAAGTACCTTTTCATCTATAGAAATGAAAAAAAAAATCAGCCGACTCCGATCATGTACTAAGCACCATGTACTTGTAAGCCAGGCGTCAATGCAATCTCGACAACATGGCCGCCCTAGCATACACACACGCGCAAATTACACCGGTGTGTGCGGTTGGCAAATGCAGCTTGCGCTTTGCACATGCGCGCGGTGGGGCACGGCCAGGGTCGTCGAGGCCTTGGAACCGCCTAGCAACACGCTGGCATTATTTATTTCTGTTTAACTCGTCTCCGCTTAGGGCTGCTGCTTTTTTTGTATAAAATTGGGTTAGTTTTTTTTAGAAATTCTACCTGCTTTCAACCAATGAGTCAGATTGATTCTTTTACCGATGATTTATGTTTATATGGAATTTCAATTGTATATATCATGACAATAGAAACAAGTGATTTATTATGTAAATAGACACTGAGATATGTTATGTACTTATAATGTAAGCAATACAAGATGCAGCTGTAGATTTGCTTCTAATGATGATTTTATTAGAAATTCAAGAAAAAACCTACGTGGCAAATTAGTAAAGGAACTTATTTTTTAACTATATTTATCCTTCTTACTTCTACATAGTACTACATAAGTCGCTTTGTCTGTCTCTAAATCCATATTTATGCTGAGATCTTTAAAACTTTGTAACTGATTTCGATGCAGTTTTTTTTTATTAGATACAGTAATTCGAGACGAAAGTTTATATGTATAATACATGCATAATATATTAAAGTAACACAGATAATTATAGAATTATTTAATGTGATGTTGTAAATAAACATCATGTTTGCGTTTACATTGTAAATGCTGGCTGAACCCGACAAAATAGATCGTATTGTACACCTTAAAAAGATCTACAAAAAAGTCCGCGATAGAATACCTATGTCCATCACTTAGAGATAACCCACAACAACCATTTTTTATTCTGATTGCACTCGCGCGAAGCCGGGGCGGGTCGCTAGTAAATTATATTTAAGCAACACCCATCTAAGGTGAAAAATGTAAAAGCTTTATAATGCATTTAAATAGAATAATATATACGAAATTCCGTCGAAACTCATTTTGTCTTCTATTTAATAGTCTTAATAACTACATGAATACAGTGAAACTAACTTGAAAATGTACAGTCAGCCCTGTACTTTAAAACGCGAGCTGCAGTTGACGACGGTATGAGAATTTAGTATAAATTTCCCTCGCTCCCAACAACCGGCAAAGAAATTGTTTATCACTGTTAAAGATAAACTTTACGGGACTTTTGTCTTTACTTGGCGGTGTAATAACTATTTACAGAACGCACAGTTGATTTAACATTCCGCAGACTCCATTTAAGAAACTATGATTTTTTATCATCTTCATATTAATCATCTCAACTGTGGGAATTTTAATCAGATCGTCTGTCCACCTAGTGGGTGGACGGCCTGCGTTGCGCTTACCTGTTCGTGGCCACCATTCCAGAACCAAGACTTAAAAATGTTAATTACATATATAATACCTGCTAAATAATTTTTATATTTCTTATGAGATCAAAAAAATAGCATTAATTCGGTTTTTCTTTAACTTCAGTTGCATTTATGTTTAAACCAATATCACCACATCCAGATTTTTTACATTCATTCAGTGTCACAACAAAGCACGCATTATTAAAAACACTAGCATAATAATGCGTATAAATAATGATGATGTTAAAAGTGCACAAAGCCAAATTGGCCGATATCTGTGCATCTGCCGAGCGCGCACCGCATACAAATTGCATTTTGTGCACAGTCCTTCGGGCTGTATACTGTGTGCAATCTGATTCGTGTCAGAACTTTGTTGCTAAGGCCTTTCAACTATGGCATTCGCATCTGCTCGAAGGGAGACGAGGCGGGCCCAGCATTTTACAGTCCGATTCATAAATTTTAAACTTGCCGTCACTGTCATCGTCAAACAAATGAAGGGGAGAACAAGTTTCAAGAGTCGGCAGATGTGAACATCAAAAGACGTGGCATAATATTTCCAATAAGAACGAATATTATCAAACGTGGTTTTATCCTTTGACAAAGATATTACTGGACATGTCGCTATTCGTGTATGTACATTAAAATTATCGTATATAATATTATTCTAACAGTAACTGTAGGTTCTCAAAATTGACATTAGTAAGTATTTAAACCATTGTTTCTGCGGGCTACCGGCAGGGTAGAACTACCCGAAACAGCAACACAAAATTTCTAGGGGAGGACTATCCGGCAATGGATGTTTTACGACTGCTTCGATAATGTTCGACAAATAATGCAGTGTAAATGCACCAGGGCCAATTGAAGTAATTTATATCAATTATTGTCAATCGGTCAGCGCTCGACATAACCTCGATCGATCGAACGTCAACTACACTTCAAGCAGTATCATGCGGTTTATTTGCAGTATTTGTGAACAATTTTGTTAGTGGTATTGGTCTCTAGGACTTCGAATCCCTTATACCCATACCTCTGTTGTGACTCACATATCCGCTTGATTGAAGACAATGTTGACATTTTATATTCAATTTTCTTATCACGTTGCACATGGATTGCATTGGAATCGTAATCTAGGGTTCGCTCACTCGTCATATTAACATGGAAATTTATAGTTCGAAAGTGTAAAATAAATTTATTTAAATATGTTATTTGCCCTTGTTTGTGACTGCCAATTTATTTAGACTCGACATGGGAATTATAAATATGTATAATACATATTTAAAATCGAGACGCAGAAATAACACAAATATCCCTTCTGTTGGACCTAACGACCTTTGGCGAATATGATATCGACACTCCCGTAAAAAGATAAAAGACTTGTTTTTGGTAATGACCAAAGTTAGTTTTATGCCTTCTTATTATGCTCCAATGTTCTGTATGACATGAAAGAAGACAAGTTTATCAAACGTAGTAAGGCAATTATTTTTCTTATTTTCGTTTCCAACAAACAAAGGAGTCTTTACTCATAACCACATTACGCACACAATACAACAATGTATATAAGAAGAGTGCAGAGTACATAATGTCATAGATACCATTATATCTTCCTATCATAGGTCATAATGTCCTCTAGTGTAGAGACCGCAACGCCAAAGGTATCGGATGACCACACAGGGTCGCGTATTATTAATCACCACAATTGCTTACTGCAATGTACTTTTAATTCTACAGCCTTCATGTGCTAGTTGTCTTGGGTGACGCTTTATCCGATAATACTTCCGCATTGTGCTTCAATGTTTCTTATAATTTTAATTTTTTTTTTATCTGCTAAATCACAAGAAAAAGACCAAATTTTGTTGGTATTTTTTGTAAAAAATAAGTATAATAATAATAATGGTAAGCCGCCTGAAATGTTCAGATGTTCTAAGTTTTAAAATCTTCCAAGATGATTCAAATAATAAAATTTAGTTTTAATATTTTTTTAATTTTGTCTATTCCATATATTTTAAATTAGTATCCAGAAAGCAAAAGCTACCAACGTTGTATTTTTGAGAGACGCAAACACGAGCACGAAGCACTTAAATTTCCAAAGTACATACAAATACGTATATGTATATAAAAGTACTCAGTAGTGGCCTACATTTATCGGCTCTTGTAAATCAATTTCGCTGGGCTGTGCACGAGATCCTAGGTATCCAGGCTTCCCGGGGTTTGCCCTTTGACATTATTAAGCGTAGGCGGCATTCCGCGCATGCGCACCGCTCATCCCCCTCGACCCCTCGATGTAGCCTTCAGATAGGGGCGCTTCCCTTCAGCGTGGGTAGATGACGCAAAACGTGGTCCTTGTCGATCTCGTCTATTTTTAGAACAAGAATTTGCCTACCCAGAATAATGAATGGTGTCATATCCAGGGTCCGCATTTATTGCCTTTTAGTGTTCTCTAAGGATTCAGCGGTGTCGAGGTAAACGGCCTGCGCCCCATTCCTGCTCATTGTAGTTTTATTAGTGTGTTTACGCTGTATCCCTTGATATTTTATGTGACATCGTTAATCTTGCCTCTGTGTATTGATTCGTATTGCGGGGACAATATCATTACTTATTTCGGTTTGAGGAATATTGCCTATCGATCTATCTAATAGAGTCTTTAATTATACAAATCGACTTATTGAAATTTTTTAACAGTAAAAATAAAAAGGATCAAATAATTTAAAGGTCATGAAGCATTGCTCTGATGTAACGGAACATGCGCAGAATATAGAAGTAGCAAGATTCTAAAGGTTAAAAGATGTGGATTTTTATAAATTTTATTGAATAAATTATCTATATAACAAATTTCTTTTTCATTTATCATCATCATTCATATAGATTATAAAACTATAGTTACATTTTGCCTTGATGATAGCATTTCTGTAATTACAAATTTAAATTAATTTATTGCTTGTCACATTACATGAATATGGTGGACAAAATACAATATAAAATAGAGTTACATGTGACGTTCATGTTAGTTCTTGCATATTGCCCTGCAAGGGCATTGTAATATGTAAGAAGTAACTACTAGCTAGCTTAATAACAGTATTCAATTTATATAATCTTGCATACAATAAAATAAATTACAATAAAATCTACATCTGATCTACACTAAAAAAGATTGTAATATTTGGATTTTTAATAGATATTTACACAAAATAAAATAGAATTTATAAAGTGGCAGAGACGTAGAAGTTCATGCTATTTAGCGTTCTCTTTATTAATAAAACTCTAGTATATTAAAATATTTTATTTTTATAAGAAGAATTTTTAAAGATTTAATAAATATAACTTTTATTGCCACTTTGTGAGGACTGGACGAAACTAATTAAAATTTAGAAAAATAAACCTTTAGTTTATTTTATAAAAAAATACAATCCTATGTATATATATTTTTTTAATAGCTTAACGGTAACACATAAAAGTATAAAGATATTTATACTAAGTTTAATGGAGTAACATTGTTCTTTGTGTTGTCTATGAAACTATATATCTATAGAAAATTACGAATTGATTTGGTGTCCTTGTTTTGTCCTCGGTATGAGTACATACCAAATGATTCAATTGGTTTGAACTGTATATTTTAGGCTTTGAGTCCAATGTTGCTTATGAAATATGTTTTATAGTCACAGTCTCCTTGAAAGGATAACTACTAATATTTCAAGCCGAGGACCGTTATAAGTACACAAAGCAAACTGATTAACTTATACAAATCAATTTCAGTGAATTTTGAACTGAATATCTCGTTTTTAAAGATTAATGTCGATTGCAAAATTTTGTCAGATTTCTGTGTACATAATTTAAATTAATTTGAAGTCAGTTTTCAATGTGCAATTATGTACGATATGCTTTATTTGTCTTTTATGTTTACTATACGTGTTTTATTCGTTACAAAAATCCTTTAGTTTCCTCATATAACTTCAATAAAAAGAAGATAACGTAATTTCAACATGTATTGTTCATTTACTGAGCAATAATACAGATTCCTGCGACCGTAATATAGATCCTCTCACAAATGATAACCAGCTATTAAAGGTAGGTTTACAGACAATCTGACGTCTACAAGGTTTTTCCGCTGCCATTACGTAACAAAACGAACAAATATTATCAGTGAGGCTCTAAGTGATTGTTCAGAAACTGTCTAGCAAATCAATCTTTATATTTGCAATTGCATATTGTATGGCATTTAAAGTCATTGTAACACATATAAAAAGGCTTATATATTAATTATATATTAATATACCTGGAGTCGTGCCATTGCATGCAACCAAACGCTAGTTTACGTCATAGCACAAACAATTCGTAGGAGCGCGTTGCCGAAGCATACGCGGCACGTCACGCGAATGACTCACGTCATGTTTTTTCCGCAGATCCTCAAGGACACCACCAGTAGCATGTATTATTGTTGGTTTACCATGATACAGAAACATTAAACATGTTACGTTTCTAAATCATCGCTTGGTTATAGATACGAATGTAATGTATTTATAGCGGACTTTCTACAAAAGAAATGGCTTAAGTCTCTACCACAAATTTTGTTAAATTTCTTGTTCATCATTTCGCGAAATTTATTTTAAAAGGTGTAAAAATTGTTCGTTTCGCGTATTAATACTTACAATTGCATTAATATATCTTGCAAACGTACATTACATAGATAGGATACTTTCAAAACAAAAGGTATGATAAGATTTTTCATATAAGAATAATTCTTGTTGGTTATATGATGAACAATAAATCATGTTTCCTTTTTAATTTCAGATGCCAAATTCCTGTTGGGTGTAATATTTGCAACAGCATTCAGGTACGTGTTTAATATATTGTTTTATTACTACAATATACTGGAACCAGACAAGTACATATATAGATTTAGTTTGTTGTAGAAAGAATAATTAATTAAGAATAATAAATTAAGATCTAAGAGGGGCATACAAATTAAAAACGTCGTTTTCATTTCATGTTTGCTCTTCGAGTATTTCCATGCAGGTACCTAACTCTTATTCATTCAGCGACATTGTTACCAGACGGACGTTACAATGAATTTAACAAGACAACGTACTTGCAATGCCTAGATATCTGATGACGATCACCGTGATCGTAGTGTGGTTACATTTTGTCTATCCCTTTTTATTTACTGATACCACAGATAAGAAGTTTATACTTAATAAATATGTTATAAAGATATAACTTATTGATTACTTTACAGCTATAAATTCAAATCGAGTCTTCAATACAAGTATCGTCTATATTTGCGCACTTATGTTATTAGTCCAGAATATGATACAATAACGAATATATCGTACTAATATTTAACGTTACAACTCATTAAATCTAATTGTAATTGCACGCTTTAAGATTGTAAGATGACGCAGGCGGTGTTTAAGCTTGCGACAAGTGCACTCTTGAGTTCTGTTTCAAGGTCAAGGTTGGCACGTGTCAAGAAGCGGGGGGACGCGGCGGGACCCTCGCCAACCGGCTTTCTTGCGATGGATCGCGTCCCGTAATACAAGTGTTAGGTTTATAGAACTACCCAAGCATAAACTCTCGACAAAAAATGCAAATAATGGTAATATAGCAGACGGTACACATAGTTGTCTCTATTTTTCAAATTGTATTACAGTCAAAAGCGGATATAGCGTCATTGAAGGGACCGTATATTTCCGACGTTATATTCGATAGTTGTTATAAGCAATACCTAGCAAAATCATTATCATAAGTACATATATATCTAATATAGAATAATATATAGTTTTCAAATGAAATGTAAAAAAATTAATAATAATGTTTATTAAGAAATAATTCGAGATACAAGATGATATTGCACTATAAGACTTACACTAGTTTTTAAAGTAATCAGTCATTTTAGTCTTTTTAAGCCCACTCTCAAATGATTTGTATTTTACGTTTCATACTCCTCAAGTTATGAATATCATCGGTATTAAACTGGTTGTTAAAGTTAATAAATTTTTGCAAAACTTATAGCGTTATGAGCCTCGGAAATGATCGGAGAAAGAGCGTAGGTAATACGCCTAAATATTATTACTTCAATGCTTGGTAATAAGATCTAAGATCGTTCGTATTGTTTTGTTTTGGTGGGACTATATATAAAAATATTCAGCGTGTACGTTCATATTTGACACATCATGCTGTTGTCATATACTTACATACAATCTTCAAACTGGTTTCCTGCAGGTAATCATTTTCGGTCCAATGAGTTATTTTTTATACTTCAAAACTCATGTTTTTATCAACAATATAGTCTTGTTAATTAAATAGTTAACATAAAAAAGTAGTAGTCAGCTTTTTTTTGAAAGCATTCCTTCAAATATACTTCTATAAAATACCATGAAGTATGTTGAATTATTGTCTTAGTATGTCTTAATTTATGTATTTATATATTTTATTGATATAGCTATTGTATTCACGTGTAAACAAAGCCTAATTGTAAGTATTAATAAAAAACACTTGGCAATAATAACCGGCGTTTAGGATACAAAAGCAAATATGAACACATAATATTTAAATACAGCTAGTGCCATCTATTATCGATTCATGAAACCCTTACGTCGCTCGCATCGTTTGTATCGTGCCTTGAAAGTGACGTGTGAGTTCGCAAACAGTTGCATAGGGGGCACTGCTAACCGTTTACTGTTTGAACCACGATAGTCAAGTAAAAATGGAATTTTGGAATCTTGATTCTACCCATTAATAATATCTCTGATCGATCTGATATAATTTTGTTGTGTAGGAAAATCTAAAACTATAGTAATTTTAGGTCATCACCTGTAAAATAATTTGTCAAGAATTGAAGATAAAGACTAATATTCCATAACGGTTATTAAGAAGGTTTTATTAAAAACAACATATGAAGAAACTGAAAAAAGAAGATTTGGGCTATTGAACGACCGGGTGCCACGCTGTGCTCTCTCGGGATTAGGGGCGAGTGAACACAGCTGGTGGTATCTCAGTTGTTCCCTAGTTCTCCCACTTCACCGTTGGTCCTGAAGAAGACTCAAGACATTAAAAACAAACTTAGAAGACAGAAAATATCAGAAGAGCTGCACAGAAATCTAAACTCTGTGCCATCTAACACAAGAACGTTGCCAGAGAACGTGTTAATTTGCTTGCACTGTAACTGACAGTTTTTGTAATTTGATCACGAATTGTTGTAGATAACAGTAAAAGTGTTAATTAGTCGAAATTTATTGCAAACTTATGCCCCATCGCATATTAGTTTGTTTCTATTCAATTCTTAACAAAAACAGACACGCACATTGCGTGAAGCAATACCAGGGGAAAGTTCTTAAAAAGAAACTTTATAAACGGCTGTGTAATATCTTCATAAATATTTATTTCATGTTTAAAAAATATTGCCAAACTTTTTGGGAATATACATTGTACTTTAATATTATTGTCATATTTTTTCTGTCTGTGTTTGACAAGGGACACTATTTTGTGTAACAGCATTATTTTATTTTTATACCTGCACAATAATAGTAATATTAAAGAAAAACTGCAATAATTTAATTATATTGTGAATAAAGTGAAACATTGCCGAAGATTTCTCTTATACCAAACATATTACAAGGACTTCTTGAAAGGAAATCAATTTTAGCGCCACAAATATATTGAGAGCTAATACCTACATATATTAATGGAGAGAAAAATGCATTTTCCATATCGATAAAAAATGTGTATAAGATATAGTTAGCCTAAATTAAAGTTAACATATCGGATTACTTTTTTGTTTTTTACCTTTATACTTTTTTCGAAGATTTCTCTTCCACCTTCCTTATTCTTATCGTTTTAAGAGCTACAAGGTTCCCATGCGCTCGTACTTGAAATGTTCATAAATAAATGAGAGAGTAGTTAGTTTTCTAGTACTACAGCAACTTTGTTGGTATATTTTGTTTGATATCTATTGTACAATAAATCAGTTATCCAAAAGTGTCCCTCGTTGAACAGTTGTAACACAATGTTTCTGTCGAATGCTACAAAATATGTGTTTTAAGCGACAAACCAAACTTGACTAATGCCAATTGAAATAATAATTCTAACATTTCGCTGACTTTTCTTACAATTAAAAGACCAAAAAGGATACTCGTTAATAAACTTAGAGAAATTTCAATATTTTTATATATATATAATTATTTCATCATTTGTATTGAGGGCACAAGTAAATTAACTTATATATATAACATGACTTGATTAATCAAGTTACTGTTCGTAGTGCATAAAGTTAATTTGTTTTGTCGTAAAATCTTGAGAAAAGAAGCTAACAGTTTTGGTTATATGCGTGTAAATGAATATTTTTTATGTATGAAAATTGTGATATAACTCCATTACTAAGGCATGCTTTATGGACATCGCTCAGACATTTTCTTTTATATATGTAAGATTGTGTGTGTTGCATATATACATAGAGATAAAATATATCTCCAAAATATGAAACTTATTTAATTTGTGATTAACGGAATATGTATTTTGTTTAAATTTTTTCTTGAGTTCATGTTCATATTCATAATGACTTCTCATTTTCATTTAGTATTTTGTTTATTCCCACACATGTAGCTGTTACATAACTAATCTGAGACACTTATACATACTAAAGAAGTTAGTAAATTTTTACAAGAACGAATATTAGCAGTGTTGAAGATTTTATACAAGTCTTAAGCTACTTTCACCGCAATGCTCATTCATGAGACTTTAAAGCCAAGCAGAAATACCGGTCCTTAACTGGTTTGGAAGAAACCACGTTCGGCATTATAATTAAAATAAAAAAAATGCGAGAAATTACAAGGCAAATGTACTTAAACGCGAGATTTATTTACTTAACGGTATATGTGTTTATTGTAAATCTAATATTAATCCAGCGAAGTAAATAATGTATACACCCGTTTAAAGCACCTATATAACAATCATGATGCATTTTTAAGAAATGAAACTTAGTTACATAGTTACATGTTCCGCGTGGCTGGTCTTGATATGTTTGCTTGTTTATATCACTAATCAATTTATTAAGAACAAAAAGTGTGTATTTAAGTACATACTTGTAGAAGAGGCGACATATCACTAACATCTAAAATTGAAAGTGTTTTTCTTGACAACTGTTTGTCTATAAGTAGTCATTTCCCTTTAACATCGACTACTGATACGAACTGATAATATATTCTAAGAGCTAAATTACACCTACAAAATACTATGTTTAATATGGTAAGTTTTAAAAATCTAGGATGATTAAGATTGTTTGTCCAGCTTGAATTACTTGTAAGAAAGTTGTGAAATTATAATACACTTTATTGTATGCTATTGAAGCAGAGACGAAAAGATGACACTAATTAAAAAAGGGGTCAGTGCAATAGACGGTCTTATAGCATAGCTTCCCATCCCTTACAAGCAGCCTTGGAATAAAAAGTCAATAAACATTGTTAGGTAGTTTGTGCATAAGTAAAGCAAAAAAAATAAACACATCATTAATCCAACAGTAATAGATCAACAGAGACAAAAAGATGGGCACACATTTGAAAACTAGTACAATACTAGTACACCTTTTAGTATTCAGCAATCCTTTCTCATGCAGGCAGCCTTGGAATAAAAAAAGTAAAAAAAGGTAGTATGTACCTAAGTAAGTTAATTAATTTAAAGTTTATTACATAAACAATCCAACAGTAAATTAGTATGTCAAAAATTTTATGTGTTTTTTGTCAATATTCGAGATGCCTGGTATCAGAACTATTCGTGTCGCGGTCCTTCAGGCAGGGTTAAACTGTAGGATCTAGGGCAATGAGTGTGCCAAATACAGCAGTGCAAGGTGAGGTCGGTCCCAATCTAGGCTCTCCCGGGAAAGCCGGCCAGGCCAGCTGCGTGACCTGATTTGATTTGTTATAAAGATTGCCGTATATTGATTCGTAATCGGCGGTTTGTCGACAAATACTTGATTTTTGTAAACATTTTAAATACTTTCACGATACTGGCTCAGCTGACTTGTAAGCGGGGCCTATCAAGTGTAAAACAAAAATAAGATAAGATTTGTAAAAGAAAAATAAGAATTTATGTAGTCATGACAATTTTTGGAGTTGGTATATATCATATTTTGGTGCCCCTTCAAATTACTAATTAATGGATTAGAAGATACTTGGTGGTAGTAATTCTTCATTATATTTTTTGTACTGGCTTGAAAGTTTTTATAAGTCAATGATTTCGTATTCTCTCATACCTATTTAATTATATTAAAAATATATTTTCAGTAGCTCTAAAATACAATCTTTTCTCCATAAGCATTTCTGATCTACAATATAAAGCATATTTGAATAATTGTTTGTATTATGTACTAGCTAAACCAACAGACGTGACCATTATTAACTATATAAGTTTAAAAAAAAATTTCGACTGTAATTCAAGACATAAACTATCGCATCTCTCAGGTTAGCTTAAACTGTACACGTAACGTAATGATTGATTAAAATCGGTTTAGTAATTTAGAAGTACATCACGGACAAAATACGTGACTTGAATTTTTTATATATAAAGATTTGAAAATTCTTAAATAATAATCTATATCTTTGAATTGTAGACGATTTGTCTTCCGGAACCAGATTTTTGGATGTCTACTTTGGTCCACAGTTAACCTATATTTATTATTTAGTTCTCGGTCAACTGGACACAAACAAAGCTAAAAATTAAGAATAATAATTAAAAACAATAACCCGAAACAACCTAATTATTACAGTAAATATATACAAAAACATATTTATTTACTATTTACATGAATTATATTCAATGTAACATACATATGACCTCTGACATTTGCCTGACCTGTAACTTAGAATAGGTCAAACCCAGCCTGCCCTAGATTCCCGCCCCAGAACCTTGACACACGGAGTCCTTGACCAATCCCTGAAACATCTAGTGCCCTATTTATCTGCTGGTATAAATTGCAATTCTATAAATAT
The DNA here is from genome assembly GCA_020976665.1 of Heortia vitessoides. Lineage (NCBI taxonomy): Eukaryota > Metazoa > Arthropoda > Insecta > Lepidoptera > Crambidae > Heortia > Heortia vitessoides. The sequence goes on from JACJUM010002496.1 coordinate 7,941,101, forward strand.
TTTTAAGGCTTGCGAACAGATTCTGATGCAATTTGGCTAGAGTCCTATGCCATAGGCTACCTTTTTGATCTTCCGATATATTAATCTGCGGGACGCGGTTGAAAGTGATGTCCACAATAAGGTCGCAAACATTTTTAGTTATATGATAAATATGTACGAAATTTCAATTTATATATTATAATAAAGAGGATTAAATATTACAATATGTCCTATCCTTATTTCCTTTATTCAAAAATAAATGATACCCATTTTTTTTAATAAGTTTAAATATTTCACTTTATTGATATTTTTAAATTGGAACTCGATAGATGAGGCGTCAGGACGTATTATATCGGATTTTTATTAGTTGCCATGTTACTTTTGAATTTAAAACCTTCTTTCCTTTACATAGTTTTCAGAAGATAAGAGTGTAGCACATCTATTCTGGTGGTTCACATGATTATTACGTGTGATCTATACGTTGCTGGTGAAAGTTCTTTTACAATTGGGCGAGCCGGTTTGTGTGGCACCCTAAAAACACAACAAACGAAAACTTTCTTCTCCAAACATTTGTTTATAAATTAATACTTTATGTAAATTATTATGTAATCGACACACTGGAAATACTGGAATTGTAATAACGGGAAGGCGGTTTATAAGGTTTTTTTTTCAGTGATGTTATTGAGCTATATAGACGTAACAATAACTATCGGATTCGTATTAAACAATATCCGACACCGAAACTGAAAATAAGATTTTATATACTTACATACATATGATTACAAGCATAAGGATCATTGTCACAAGCGCGTTTCCAACCTTGTGACTTGATAATATTTAGTCACATTACCCAATCATTTCAATGATTCTCCCGGCCTTTTAACGCGATCATAGCATCATGCAAACACTGCTGTTTTACGGTAAAAATAGAGGAAAGTGAGGTACGAATGCAGACGCCTTTGTATGAGGTCTACCTACATCTTATAAAACTATTAGTAGTATAAAATAATTACTGATCCGAATAATATTTAAGATACTGTCGTTCGATTGATTTAGCCCCCTAGTAAACATTATTGAAAGAATCTAGTCTAACATAATTCAATAACAAAACATTTAATGATTTACTTAATGCGTAACCGTATTTTAACGGATACTAATAAAAAGTAGGTACGTTACGTTTTTGCATTGAAATATATATAGCAAAAATATACTAAGGAATAGTGTAGCAATCTAATAGTGAAAAAATTATCGAAATCTGTTCAGTAGTTTCCGAGTTTACACGTGTCAAATATCCAAAAATACATACTTTCCTCTTTATAATATTAGTGTAGGTAACATTGCCATTACGAAAGATACATTTAAATGCTATTTTAGGCTAATACTAGCTGCTACTGGAATATCCGAAATTCCGTATCGATAACATCCCTGCTTGGAATTTGTGCGACGGTTGAGTGAACAACCAATACTTATGTTTTTTAAACCAAATGAAAGAATTTGTTACAGGCGATGATATCCGCTTGCACAAGGAAATCAGCAGACTTCCATTACAAAACTGAGTATCAGTTGGTTGCGTATTTGTGTATAATTACTGCGATTCTGATACGAACTAGTAATTCTATTCAATTGCAATTTTGATGCAACTAGTATGGGTACGGCTAAGATGTATTCGTTTCTCTGGGATAACCCACCACAAAAAGTCATTACCAAGTATCCGCCTATATAGCCTAAAACCCTTAGGATCTGCCAGTATAGTGGATGAAATCGGAAGCCTATCAGAAATTGTCGCCACCAATCTTCTTTGTCCCGTCGTAATATTTTAAGACCAAACCTATCAGGGAAATGTATGCGGTATACCGCACTAAACTCGCCGTGATAGTGTCGATAGAGAGGGAAGTGCCTTTTTCTGATTTGCCCTGTCAAAAGAAACATTTAATATAAATGTTTTGCATAAAATTTTGCTTGATTAACACGATCGCTGAATATATAAATATATCGGCCAAGCTTTTCGAGCTATTACCACGATCTAATAATCGATTTATATCAAATTCATGTATAACTACATATTTCGAGAATATTTTAAGCGTTTACCTGTTGCCGTTATTAATATCGAGGGAAAAACGGCAAAATAGCGCGTTAAATAATTATTTTATTGTTTTTAGTATTTGTAGTAGCTTCAGAAACACATCACCTATGAAATTCAACTGGCTAGCTGTCACCGTTTATGGGATACATCCTGGTATAAATAAACTATATTTTAAACGTCTACAGGCTGCGGTAACCGCTGTAACCATCAAGCAGGCCGCACGCTTGTTTGCCATCTTGGTATAAAGAGAGAGATGGACAGCGGATCCTTAGTAATTAAGTACGGTCCTTAAAAATTACGCGAGATTTAAAACTTGCATAAGCTGATAGAGAACTGACAGAAATAATATATGCGTGTGCTCTTCTGTCGGGGCGACGCTTGTGTGAAGAATATATTTTTAATTATTATTATTTATAATATGACGTTAAATAGTACGACGATGGGCGTCTTTAAACCTCGTTTTTAAAAGTACGGTCGCTATCTATCCTATAAATGTTCCAGTGTATAATTACTTTTTTTAGGTTGATTACTTTTGATAGAAAATCAAAATGTTGCTCGCCTCGTTTTTACAATCGTTTAAAAGAAGGTCACTTAAACGTTTCATTATTAGTAAATGAGAAAATAATAAAAAAAATATTGTTATCATATCATAAAACCATAACGGCACAGGGAACAATCATGTTGTGTCACGGAACAACATGAATTAATTTTGTTCGGTATCTCTTTATGTCGTTCCATCAAGTTTCTGGTTAAAAATAATCGTTGAAAATATAGATACTTATGCAATTCCCCGTCCCTTCATTTGTTGTTAATAGTGTCTAAACATTAAAAAACAGAACTAAACTAAAAATGGCACGATCAGAAAAAGATACAATAAGGCAATCTTATGCAAAATAATTAGCACAAGTTACTTGACCGACGTATTAAGTTTTAATATATTATTAAGTTTTAATTGAGACAATGAAAACAAAAATACGATACCCAACTCTTTCCTAATTATCTAGTGAAAGTAGACTACCGTTCCACGCACACTTAGCTGCGTTCGCATTCAGCGTACGTAGCTTAAAAGTTTCAAATTGCCTTGATAATCTCTGAAAGTAAACTCGAAAGACGTTCACGAAATAGCGATTACGCCGGTAGCATACAAAATCGTATTAATGAGCACATGTGCATAGATTTACATTTCATTAAAATATGAGCCAGTGAAAGGGCAGCGTTAGGTAACGGACGACGTTGTTTATTATCTACGGAATTATATTCATGCATGTCATTTATTAATGTTGAAATATTAATGCACTTTACTAAGCATGAGTGTGGAGATTGCACACGATCAATGTAGGCTCTAGACTTTCCGTAATTATTAAATACAAAACGATTCAATAATGCTACTAAGTGTTGCTATTTATATAAAAAAAATGTAGCATTACCTTGTCAGTTTGAAATCGACCCTGTTATCATTTATTATAAGCAATATTCTAACTTCACGACTATGAATGCTCAAATGATTGATTCACGAATTCGTAATAAAGTTTGTAAACTTCTTTTTATGACATCATACATCATCGTTTCCATAGTTTGAAAACAATGTCTCCTCTAAATATATCTTATAATAATTGCAACTAATTTCTGTAAAGTTTACGAATTAATATTAACCAAATATCCGCAAATTTACGATAGACGTATCACTGATGATCTGCCAACAAGCGTCTTACCTAACGCCTTATAAAACTTGACCTTGCATCCATACAATGTTGGCGTCTCCGAGTCTAAATGTTTGGCTGGGCAGTGCCGCGTCGTCGCCAAGCGCAGCCCTGCCAGACCCCTGGTCACTTGGCTGGCTGGCAAGGGCGCATGGCGTAATGCAGTATGCTGGTTATTGCAATTATTTCTGTAATGCTAGTTGTAGCTTGGATGTGTCTTGTGCATGTGTATTTCAATTTGTATTGAAAGTTCTAGACTTGGATTATATTTGCTGAATTAGCAGAATGCCAGCTCGAAATTAATCCCTATCCAATAATGGCCTTCTTTTTGTTCAAGTAATCACAATTCAGTTTAGGAACTACTAGCAAAAGCTTGTATTTTAATACGCGGATCAAAGTCTATTTTGACACATAGCAACGTGGTTGACTGTGCGCGATAAATTATAACAACTATAGAAAACAAACACGTTTAAACAAATTTGATGATCAAACAAATCGATAAAATATAATGAACAAACAGGTATTAACAACAAATATTTTAGAAGACGTTATATGCGAGCAAGGTACCAGAAGCATGTCAGTAAGCTCAATTGGCCGTGGTTGAGGAATTACTTTTCCTTAAGATTCGCCTTTGCCGGCAGGCCTTTTTTCTTTCTTTATGAATAGAAATATGATTTATTACAACTCTCTAGTAGTTATATTGGCGCCCCAGAAGCTCACAGCTAAAATGAAAACAAGGAGGTAGAATGTCTGGTAGAGTCCCATTTTCTGTTGCCAAGATTTTCTGCCATTTCTTCTGTCGGTTATAGACGCGTGATTATTATTTGAGTACGATGTATTTATTAGATAAAAAAAAACCTATAAAGTTACTCTTATAAGATTGACCATGAATTGTACATATACGAATTGTATATGTACTAGTATTACGCTAAAAACTTACTACGCTTCTAGTTTTCGTAGAGATAGGTAGTCCTGCACCTTATGAATAATTTTTCTTAGCGGTTTGTCCCTTTGGCTTGCTATTTATGTGGTTGAAAACTCGTAATTGATCGTGAATCAATAGGTTTTACCAAACTAAAATGTAAGGAAACAAATATGGTTTTTGCACAAACACACTTAGCTTACTTAACTACATATAAACATTTCCCCATTTTCGTAGACATATTTCTCACTCTATAAACATATATCACCTATATTTAAGATACTCCAATTAAATCTCAAGTTCATGGCCACTTATCCCAGAAGCAACAGCTGGATCGATACAGGCCGCATCTTCCATCTCACAACGCCATACCGACCTGCAGATCCAGTAAATAAAAGCCTCCAGTAGTTATACTCGCGTAGCGAAGCCGGACGTTGAATAGCTCGCTTCGACTAACCTACGGGCTAGGGCTTTAGCCGGGATGTCGATCTAGATAAACGGGGTACTGCGAAGGCGTATTTAACGTGTTGCAGCCGTGACCTGGAGGAGCGGGGCGGGGGTAGGGGAGGCATGCATCGAGCGGCCCGGCTCGGCTGCACCGGGCAGTTATTTCTGCAGCTGCTAGCTCGCAGTCGCTTCTCGCGCGTCGGACCGCGCGCGCGTCTGTCGTTGCATCGGTAACGCCCCTGTGCATTGCTCATACAACCCGCGCGTTTTTGTGCCGCATGTCTCCACCTGTTGCAACTTGCAAATTGCACTCTCGCGTGGTGAAACCGCGTGGAAAACTCTTTTTCTCGGTAGCGGACGCGTCTACTTTCACCGTTTACATTCCGCTGCGAGCTATTGCGCCAAACCAGACTTCGCAATATCTTTCAATGTTTGTTGCGTGACTAGTTTAACTCATGTGAAGCGATTAGTTGCGACTGATTAGCTAGAGCGATCTGACACTGTGCTAATATAATATTGGTATTATTAGTACGTATTTACCTCGTTGTGCGTCCGATCGATACAGGGCATCGGGTGGGAAGAATCTAGGGCTCAGGATCGTCATGACAACGGGCCCGGGCATAGCCTAGGCTTCCTAGATACCCCCCTCCTTCCCCCCGCCGCCTTGCGCACTGAAGCCTCCGGAATTGCGTAGGTATCCAATACATAATCAATGACGGACCGGTACCGCCCTCAATCTAGATAACATTTGTTTAAATTTCAATTCTTCAGATCTTAATTAAGTCATTATCTTACTTGATTAGTTTAAAGAAAAAGTTACCATTCTAACCATTAAATCTGATATTTTACTCCGTAATTATTTTCATCATTTCGACTGATTAAATTCTTTGTTGAACAGAAAACTAGTTTTAATAATTGTTTTGTAAAGTGAATCAAAACTCTTAAAAAAAATGTTATTGTATTCATCAAAATTATTTCACGTTTAATTTAAGGTATGTCAAAAATCTAATATATCATGAAAGTCGAAGAACATATGCAACAGTTGGCGTTCTGCCAGGGATGCAGCTCCGAAGGTCAACGCGGGCCCGGCGGTGCAGGGGTGGGGTAAACTAGCGGGGGTAGGGGGGTTGATGCAATTATTTACGAGCGTACAGCGCAAGTGCATCCGGCCATATCCGGGTCCCGAGCCTTGGGTGTGTCCCTCCCACCGCGGGTGTTTCCCACCCACAGTTGCTATTATTGATTTATAACCCCTTTCAATCTGACTCAACCCCCTAATATTAAAGCTACACGTACGTGTACATATATAACATATTAAAGGTCTGACGTTACACTCGCTTATCAAAATAGGTGTTGATAAGTAGAAAATATACAATTTCAATTCTAATTCATTCGGCACACGCACTGATTTAGAAATTAAACAGACTCCCTCATTGTTTTATCTATTAGTGTCGCTTTTGTGACCAATTGTTTTGCAATCGCTTCTTCAATTTTCACTCCATTTCTGATGGATTTATGGATTGCATGTCTGGATATTAAAGGTTGTGCAAACTGTGCACCTGACTCGACTAAGGCCGAAGAATAACATAGAGAACACAGCTATCACTTTCATCGCAAATATGAATTGGAGACACGGTTAATGTAGCTGCAGTAACTCTACTTGTGAGGGATAGTAGTTTAAGTATTTAACGTCTACATAGTGTATATGTATACAAAATTAAATCACTGCAAATAAAAATGAAAAATAAAATTATTTAAACTAAAAATACTACCTAACTATGATGGTCGGTACTACTAACTCAGTCCAAAAAGATTAACTTTGTATTCATATCTCTTATGTAGGTCGGGGAAATAACTGAAGCAGTTTGATTGCGAAAACTTAGAGAATACTTGAGATACTGCAGCAGCATTACCCGTGGATCCTATTGCGAAACAGCAGGCCTCCACATACGAAACTTTCGCTCGCGAGTCCATTGACCGTGGTCCGACTTTCTAAATGTCGTAACCGGTGATCGCTCGGCCATTGTAATTCACGATACGCGCGGGCGCAACACGCGACGTCATTAGATTTTTTTGTCAGTTCTCGCAAATCCGTAGAAAGCTGGGTAAGTTTGTAACTTTTGTTGCACCCCTTCTCCGGCCTACTGCTTGTGGGGGTTTACTGCGATATTCTCCTGGTTCGCATGTTCGGGGTTTCAAATGTACATTAACTTTCACTATCATCTGTCATACTCGTGAGTGGTACTTCAATGCCGCATATGGTGCAGTTGTAAATAGAGCTCAAAATTTAATCAAAACAGCTGAAGTTTGGACCTTATTCGCTAATGCTACATACACGGTGTTGATTTATTTAGTAAAGAAATGTCAAGCTCTAATTTTCGGACTCAGTTATTTTTAAATAGTCAATATTTTGTTTTAATCGATACTCATTTAACAGTGACGGTAGACAAAGGATTTGTCTTTCTGGCTAAAGGTTGTCCTCGCTTACGATGCGTTTTCAATTGTCTATAAAATGTTGGAAGTGGAAACTTTCTCTAATTATTATTGCAATGCAAATTTTAATTGACATATACAGGATTTATATTTAGAAAGTTTGTTAAATTGTCTAGATTAAAACCTAATGTTTTAAATGCAGTGCGACTCGCCAAGTTTGATAGCGGATGATTACGATGACCTCTTTCGACTTTATAGGCATTTTGATGCTTCAGAACCAAGGGGTACTAAGTCAGATATTATCTTTGATATCGGGGTAATGAAGACTTCAGAAGTAGAAGTAGTGACCGTTCGGCAGTATTTATATCTTACATTTTATCGTTTTCATTGAAATATATCTGTAGAGGTTTAAAATAATATTTTTATCTATTACTATAAAAAGATGTTAGATATAATTAAAATCGGATACCAAAAATGAAATCTCTTTTTAACACCACACTCCAATTGAAGTGATTATAATGTTAATATAAGTATTTATTGCATTTTTATGTTATTAACAATATAAAGTAATAAAAGGCGGCCTTTTTTACATGAAAAGTATACTTCACATCACAGCCAATTGAAAGTAATGTAGTTTTCTACATGTCCTAATTACTTAGATCGCGATAATCATGTACGATTAAATGCTGAATAACCTTATATTTCGACAATGGCTGTCATCGCAGCTAGCCCGACCCTGACCGGGTATGTCCTAGGTTACCTAGCTCGCGTCCTTGGGCGCTCTGCCAGCGTCCCCCCTCCCCCTCGTTGGCGGCCCCGCCCCGCGCCCCTCGCTCGGGACGCGCGCGCACTCACAGGAAGTACCCGATATTGCCAATAGTCGGTCAATAAACGACTTGTGTCCAGTTGGTGCTTAATATTGCCAATTTACTTCTAATTAGAATTGTGCTAGTCTAAATTCTGATATGTTCTGACTAATGTCAGTTTGTATATTTATCTACGGACAGGTAAGACGTTATCACGGTTCTAATTCAGTTTAAACACGTAAAATTGGTAACAGGAGCTTCATACCAAGTGATGTCTACAATTTTGCCTTTAATAAGTGTTAAAATATTGCGGCGATAAGAATTGTGTAGCTCTGACCTCCGAATTACGTCACCCGTCACGGATTTACCTGTTCCGATTCAAAGAACAACAGCGGGCCGTGTTTCTTATAGAAGATCCATTGTAAACGATCCGCGTAGCCACCGATTTCCATGAGGCTATTTAAATCTTTATAGTCGTAAAGATCATTGCGCCCATAAAATCATACTAAATGATGTCAAGATTAATTTTCTCAATTTTATAACTGAAGTGAAATAAACACACCTTTTTTTTTATTAATTGATTTAGGGATTATTTGTTTATGATGATTCGGACATCGCTGCCTGCGTCAACTCACCTTAAATTCCTTTATAATCATAATATATATATTAATATTAATACATTTCATATTTACATTAAAGATCAATAAATCCGTCACACTTGATCTCGTTAATGTGTTTCTTCTTCATCCAAAGAAGCAGGTCGAAAGCTCGGCTCGCCACCGACTGTCCAATTATATCTTGTCACCCGACCGCCTCCGCAAAATGTCAGGGGTGCTATGTTTGGTTGGGCATATACTTTGTATCACCTTGCATTATTTCTGCACAGTACATATTTTGGCTGATCGATGTTAAAAACTATAGTTTGAATTTTTATAAATAACATTGCGGCTTTATAAAATTCACAACGTTTAAAAGTTGCATGAATAAACAAAATATTAAGAAAATTTGTGTAAAAATTAATATGCTGGCAATAGTAAGCGTTGCACCTTTTCCTAATTTGACGGGAAACTTTATAAGATATGAAAGGTGTCAACAAAATACAACACGTCTACTACGCTGTCCAACGGTTGCGTTATTCGGCAATCACACTGTTTGCGTAGAACCTCTACCTGCTTAGTGGATCGGCCACAAAATGGCTGTTTTACGTGACAGCTGACAGCGTAAACAATATAATAAACTTTACAATTCGCGTACACAGCGGACCTCGAAAGCTGGTAAATTTCAAGCGTTTTGACAAATCATATTCGAAAGTGGAATATAAAAATGCCGCCGACATTATACTATGATTAATTTTATAAACCGCGAAACTTACTGTAACCAGGTATGTATCTCTAATCATAGTTGATATAAACATCGACGCAAATTTACAAATAGCATTCAACGGTAACAAATGACATTTACTTGAACTATATCGAACAATGTAGTGATAGACGGTTGGAATGTTAGGTTAAAATTGCGTAGGATTTGCAATGCACAGCTATTGTGGCATGGTAATAACCATACCCTTGGGATATTAAAATATATCATAATGAGTAGGAAATATTCATTGGCGCAACTTTACGATAACTATAATAAAATTGTCATTAAAATACTCAACAACAGTCAAACGTACCTCAAAGAGTTTCTTAAAATAACACGGATGTACTAAAACAATAATATTATATAAAATAAAAAACAAAAAAATGTTTACCGAAAATAGAGTTGTTGTATTAACGACCAGCTCGCTCTACTGTTTTATATATGATTAAAAGCCTAGTGTGCATAAATTATTGTTATCGCTATGTAAATCAAGGTCGCTAGTCCAAATGCCAGCGGGTCAAAACATCTGCATCTAGTCAAGGACAAGAGCTATGGAGCTGCAGCTGTTCGACTCCTGTCACAGTATGCAGAACGCTGGGCACACGTGCCGTTGACTCACATTCGCAGCTCGCGGACGGACAGACGGGCGTGAGTCACGCGGCCTTGCGCTCTCATACTACAGGCGTAAACCGGCGAAACGCTCAAATATTATTTGTTAGTTCACCTCCTGACGAGCGGCGACGGCTCGCCAAGGACACTACCGATGATCGACATCAAGCGAACATTTACAGCGCACGCTGAAACAAAGCGAGAAAATCAACATATTTCCAAAGTAGGCCCAGAAATACTAGTGATTAATAAACCAAACAGCGAGAGCCCCAAAGTTCATCGTGCTAAATAACCCCGCGGTTTTAATAGCGAGTGACAATTTTGAACCTGAACGTAAAATATACGGCCAGTAATGTTTTCGCGTGTCGCCCTGAGTTGGCCGTCGAATTGGAGCATCTATTTGTGGCTCGAGGCCCGTCCGCGACAATATTGTAACTGACATACGAAACTTACGCCGCCACAGTTAACGTCGACTAGGTTATTAGGACTATCCGCGGTACGTTCTCAAACGCGTTGACGCTACTTGTAGGGGGAATTAGAGAGTGCGTAGTGTAGGGGTATAGTCGTAGCGGAATTAGAGAGCTTCTAGGTACGTAAAGTGCAATCATGCAAACAGATGGCAGAGTGTGCGGTGGCCTAGTTACCGATGCATCTGACGCGCGTTATCTTTAAAACGTGCGCTCCGCGGACCTCTGCGTAATCCATTCCACACCCTCGCGGCTCGCAAGCGCTCGCTCTCTCGATTAGATATTCGTGTATTCGCGCAGCACGCAATGTGGAGCACGGATGCTCTGGGATGAAAGCGAGCCTCGTACGCAGGCGAAAGTGATATGCGTGAAACGCGGGTGAGATGGGGGGCCGGGGAGGAGTCAGGTGGGCCCCGCCGCGGGTCGAGATGCCGCTGCGGAGTCACCGCGACGGCAGCGGTGAGGTTGCGTCAACCGCGGCCCGCGGCCCCGTTGCCAGAGCGGGCGCGTATTTCAAGCCGCGCGCTGCACCGACCGTCGACCGCTTTGCGAAACCGTCGGTTATGCAAGGCGTGCCGCTGCCAACTCGCGCTGCTCGCGCACCGCCGGAAGGAAAAGTGGAACGCGGCGCAGTGGTGCGGCCGCGCGCGCCGCCTCTGCACGCGGTCTCAGTGAAGTGCCCCTAGTGTCGTGTCAGTGTCGCTTCTAGAACGTTGGAATTGTGTTGCGCAAGTCCTACGCCTACAGCGGGATTATTTTAAACTAGATAATTAGTGGGCCAAGACTTCGGCTCGGACGGAAGCGCAACCCCCTGTACATAAGCCGGCACGTGCACCGCCGGCATATGTACATCACGTGCTATTTGTCCAATGATCACTATCGCTTGCACAGACCCTACACTAACCTGATCAGTATTTAACCATCACCCCGCTAACAATGCTTCGCTTGGCATCTAACTGGTGGCATCGGAATTTTGTAGTCACTTGATTGTATCCCAACGTTTGCCCTTACACGAGTCGCTAATGTCAGCGTTGTTAAAGTTACGTTATCGGCGAAACAAAATAACCTTGTCGTATCAGAAAATCTCACCTCATATTTTACCTTTACAGATCGTCGTTCGTCTGTAATTCTATTGTCACTAACCGGATCTAACAAAAAGTGCCCAATCGTTTCACTTAGACGCATGAGCGTCAAACTCTGTAAGCTTAGTCTAACAAGCGGAAACGGTTCCTTTTCACCTTTCAATTAAAGGCGTGTAATAACTGCCGTCCGGTGCGATGTCGGATCGAGAGGGAAAGCGTTCGGTGGAGCGTGCCTTCCTCGAGCCGTTCGAATAACTCGTGCGCACCCATTACCTAGCGTGTCCAGTAAAAGTGAACCGCGTTAGCACGTCCGCGGTCAGCATTCAGCTCTAATCGGCTCCATTCACATTCCCTCCGTCTCTGTTACTCCATATGCCCAAGGACATATTAATAGCGTAGCGACAATCAAGCGGACACATTTATCATGCGAGCCCCATGCCCGCTTGCACAATGCAGCTTATCTAGCGCATGAGAGAACGATTATTGTTTGTCCCACTTTCTTAGCGTCGATCTTACGATTACATTGCTGCATTCGACTCGATGGATTGTCGTGACATAATGTCCGCTTGGAACACGCCACGTTCACTTCTCTGTCCCGAAAGAAGGAGTAAAATAAATGTCGATAAAACATTTTGTTCACCGTCCAAGCCACGCGATGTATTGTAAACCAAACGGAATACACCAGCTGAACGTATTTGTAATTTTAATTAAGAGTAAAACAGTCGGCAATACATATTTCAACGGTTCGATTTCTATTCGATCCATTTCCGTTCTTGATATCCAATCGAGCTGAAAGCGGTAATTGCAGTAATCATAAAATTACTTAATATTTCTACATATTTTTCAAATTATATGAAACGGATTTATTTAATCATACTCCCAATTAAATCTAAGGGCTCATTAACAATTCTTAAGAATTTAACCACTGCAATTTATCGCGACGATGACTGGTTATTAAAAATGACATCCTAATCTCTGTATGTAACATTAACCGTCAACTAACTGGCACAATGGGTCCTTGAAATAGTTCTATTTAGGGAAACATACAGCAGTATTATAGTCGCGCGCGCAATAAGACGGTTGCATGCATTACGTCATAGATGCACCGGCGCGCGCGCATGTGGGCGTACCGCGTCCGACCCGCCCACCGACTCTTAGTAATAGACAGACTTTTCATCATTTTTATGCTAATATTTTAAGGTTTACGAGTATGAGTTAATGGAGAGTACTAGTTTGCCAGATATTAAAAATTATCTGATTTAATTCTTCTAATGCACAGAAGTTTTTTAGTGTTTAATTGATTGTTATTTATCCTAGCTGTTGATTTGCATGGCATGCAAACAAGGCGTATTTAAAGTTATTAAAATAACATGAACCTCTTTGATTCCCATAGTTATTAAAGTCGCATCAGAAGAAATTGGATCTGGTGGGCTATTGTCTCCGGTATTATAACAGCGGATGATTACCAAGGCTACAGTACAGGGTTTTCACATGAGCTTATCCGTCCCAGGAGTTTTATTAAAATAGATTGAATTGTTGCATTTATAAAGACTAATAGAATTAATAAGCGTTTTTGATTTTCTTAGACTAATCAAATTAAACAGTTGATTTTCCTATAAATTGCATATAAACTAATATTTTTATAATTTAATCAATTCAGCCTCTTTCGGTAAATAAACCAAATTTTGTAATTAACAAACTTTATAGATAAAATATGTACCTACGCTAGGTAACAATCATATTTAACGCTAAAACCTTTACGTGAACCTAACAAAATTTTGAGGCAACCATATATTTGACCCACTTGTCTCTGTCTTCTTTGCTGTGGTATATTAGACTCTAAAAACATATCATTACCTACGATTGCAATAAAAACGCCATCAACGTCGGTAACGTCATCGAGTTAACTCATTCTTACTCATTTACCAACTAGGTATATATTCCTGCTATATGAAACATTATTGTCATTATTTAATTTATAACCTTCATTGTTATCTTCAGTTCTCATCATTTCATCAATACCATTCATCCCATATATTTATATATAAATATATATTGCAAGCCAGTATAATATCTCGATCAGAAAGGTCATACTTAGGTTAAATATACTAACTCTGATATTGCACTTCCATTAATCGATTCTTGAGTAGAGTTTAAATATCATAAAGCAGCTAATTATAATAATGCTTTATCTTATTTAAAATAAATACATAGTATACACCAAAGAGTATTTAGTCACGGAATGCATCGCGAGTCATCGATGCAAACATGCGTTGCGTCAGTGTGGTGCATGCCGGTACTTATAGATATATTGTCCTCAGCTATGTAGATAGAGAAGGCACACGTGTCAGTGAAACACGATTCCAATGATTGGTGCGACACGAGACTTTTATTTTATATATCCTAGTCTACGATCCTGTAAATAGACTATGATCTTTTATACTAAATGAAATATACATTTTTGTTCGTATGTACCGATCGGTGTATAATTTAAATTGTTGTTAAATGTAAATTGTTGAATCTTACTTTATGATGATATTTACTTTTTGATGTTGATGCACTTTAACTAGATGATCAAAGATGGTGTCTTAATCTACTAAATACAATACCAATGCAATTCTGAAACCATTGATAATTAATCAACGTAAGTTTATGAGTATCAACACTATATAAGCCTAGTATTCGATATACTTGAGAGATGTCGCATTGGAACGCACACTGTTTTAGTAAGTTCAATCACAGCTGACACAGTGCGTTGCAGTGCGTAAACCGCCTTAGTCTTAACGTGCAACAATGGAAACGTGTGCTGAAACAATCAGTCGGCATTACAACAGTTTACCTTGATCTATGCTATGACAGGGCTGATGAGGTGACGTGCCAGGCTACTTGACATACTAACATAAATCATATAACTAAATTAAATATAAATCTCTACAAATTAAACTTAAACTATATATATATAAATAAATAAATATATATATATATAAATCTGTAACACGCTAAGAAAGTCTTTATCACAAAGTTTAATATTTCAGCGGTAAAATGTAATAAAACCTAAGACATAATAACTGATAACTGTAATTTCTCATCAGAATTCACATAAATGAACAACTCGGAGTATCTATTTCGCAAACCCATTCGGAACGACATATCTCAACGAGTTTTGCACGAAATGATAGTTTTAAAATGTGTTTTGGATTAAGGGATTTTCTTTGTTACAGTTTTGATCTAGAAATGCTTTACATATACGTATATTGTGCATATATATTTAAATATATATCTATTACATTATTTATTCTTACTAACACCAATAACATTTTCACGGCTTCTACTAACATTACTAATCCAACATCAATCAACACGTTGAAACGATCATCGTTAACTTAATATTATAAAGTTATCCTCGGCGAATGGCGTATTTTCTCAATAAGTTCTAATATATTCAAGTAAATACATTACTAACCGGTTTTATCGATACAATACTCTTCATTTAATTTCCTTATTATGAAAAATAGTGAATATCGCTATAAAATTGTATAATGCGTGTTGGCGTATTTATATTACATTGAGTTATTTCTAGAGTACAAGTATCACTCCTCCGCGTTCTATTTCGCATATTTGCTATTTAAGAAATTGCTCTGCAAACCTAACATTAAATTTAATAAATATAATCATCACATGTTTTTCTTTGGCTGATTTATTTGCTCAGTTTTATTGCATGGTGGTATTGGTCGATCCACAATCCAATTATATATGAATTTCTAAGTAAAAAAGTCCTACTATTGAGCATTTCGCAAATTTCAAACGACCAATTTAAAAAAAACACCTCCGCCATGTTTGTTTTTATCACTGCTCTTCATTTGTAGCAGCTTTCACTTCACTTTCATTTTGAATTTCTACTTTCTGCGACGTGGGAGATGATTCGTACTTTTGGAAATGATTTCATGTCTTTACTTTCATTACTCTTAACGTGAGATTTGGAGTGTACTAACAATTGTCTTGGTAAAAACAGTCTCCACCTTTTCCCATCAAAATATATATTCACAAGTTTCGTTATTGGGCTTACAACATCATCAATAAGCAATATCAATTATCTTCATTCACCTCGACATGTATAATTCATAATATGCCTATTAATAATTTACAATATGCAGTACATACGCTAACACGATTATTTACGCATCTTATCTAGAAACCTTGCACCATCGACATCCTTCACGTCAATCAGAACAACAAAGGCTAGCAGTCAGTTCGTAGAATAATGATTAGCCCTTTAAAGCCTGATCACATCCAATTGCGATACATAAAGTGTCCATCATTATAATACATCACCTGTATAAAATAAATATAAAGAACTAACGCTTCGAAGGTACTAACCAGGGACTAGATATAAAAGTGCGGTAATTAGGGATTCTAGTGAAAATACGGCATAGACGATCCGTGAGTGAATAGACAGTATAGTGATACGCCACAGTCGATAGGATCGATATCGACGTTTTGTTTACGCCCCGGAGTTCGTGCCAGGAGTGCGTTTGCAAAGCACGCGACAAGTTTGCGTTATGGCAAAGTTGATACTGTAAATGCACTATCTGGTACGACACCCCGGGGCGTGTTGCGACGCTCCTGGCCGCCACACGGGACACCAAGTCAACAGTTCAGTGAACTGAGAACTTATGTGCTAGTTCTGGCAGACGTTGACCCTCAAATTTACTGGCTTCTTTTTACACTTTTTTTTATTATTTATCGTTTGTTTTGTACAGGCTCGACCTGGTCATATAAATTACACGGAAATCTTTAGGTGGTTTAACGCTGTCACTGTCCGGTTGTTAACTGACTTCTTTAAACCTTTTCCAGTAACTTTTATGGCTCAGGCCAGTTCTGACTTTTGCCTAATGTGAGATATTTCATAATATGAATATAGCCGTAGCATTTACTCAAACATACTATTGAAATATATAAATATGAGACATTTAATATCGATATATAAAGAAACATCTCATATTAATTTTGATTATTTGTAGAATTGTTGTGCTTTTTATAATATTTTTATTTCTTTTTGATTAGTTTTATGACTTTATTTTATCATGTTATTTAAGTATGTTGTGCTTAGATAAGTTCTTTATTTTATTCACCTTATTATGTGTGTATATTGCATATTTGTATTGTGTTTATTTTACTTTTCTTTTACATTATAGCTTTCTGCGGATTTATTTGTTTTATTTGAATTCCTTATAAGTTTCAAGCCTGATTAGCAAATTTGATTGAGAGCATGCGTTAAAATAACAATAGGCAGCTTTATGAAATGGATGGTTTATGTTTTTCTACCGTAGAAATCTGCTTAGTGTGACAAACTGGGGTACCATTTATTACACAGACAAAGACAATAATAATGGTAGGAAGCCATTGTGGCTGTAGTTCCCTCGTTTAGCCTTCGTCGGTAATTATCGCTCGCTCTCTCGCCACCGTACCGGCTCTGACAAACAGCGGGGGACTTACCACGTCTATGCCAACCGTTTACTAGGTACACAATTAGATGCTTCACTGTATTTTATTGGTAATATGTTATAAATCCTTGCATTTTCTATTATTTCACATACACGAAGATACATCTTAACATTTCATTTGTACCTTTATAAACAAATGTTAACTTGGTTAAATGTTAATGTGGTTTAAAGGTAATAAAAACGTGTGCCACAATTTATAATTTCTAATACCGGCGCTGCCACTGCAGCGGGAACGGGGAATAAATCGAGAGTACTGGCACCATTCTGAACTAGCACACTTTTGACAGCTGTCAGCTGTTACCCACACCGCTCCAGCGATATTGGCCACGGTATAATTAGAGACTCGTCGAAATAGCAACAAACAATGTTGCGCTAGTATTCATAGCGCACTATTCTCGGCTGGCCTTGGGTATCATACTAGTTACTGAGGCAAATACACGGCTCATACCTCATTTCACTACAGTTAAACAAGACATACTGGTTTAAATACTTCATACTGAACGCATGCAACTGAAATAGATTTAGACACATTTAATATTATAAATACATAAACATTTTTATACGCGTGAAATACTAAAATAAACTCTTGGAATCATTTTATCAACAAGTTAACTAGATTTAAAGACTATTATTTTCTCAGTAGAATAATGTAGATAACTGCTCTAGTACACAGTAGCAGACGCGGTTTATTTGTCCATGAATACCTAGATAAAATAGACTTGCTATTATAGCCACAGTTCAAATATTTGCAAGTGAATATTCCTGCAGAACGTTGAGTTTCTATTGCAACAAGCTATATTATATTTTTTAACGTATTATACGTTCACTACTCATAAAAATGTTCTTAACGGTTTTAAAATGCGGTTTACGTTTCGGTTCCTTTGCCGGCAGCAGTTAGAACAAAAATATTTAAATGTTTATTAAACTGCGTTTTAAACCTTTATTATGATCAATCGCAATATGCCATATTGTGGTTTAGCAAAATTTGTTATTTGTGTTTCTTCTCGTTCACTTTTTAATTTAAACGCATAATAACTAAATAATGTGTTCAATAGATAATTGCTTTAAACCTTCATTATATTAGCATTGTAGTTTTCTTATTTGTTACATTGATTGCTTGTTTATAAATCTAACTTGTTAGTTTTGTACACTTATTGAAAACTTAATATAATTATACTAAAGATTAAAATCAGCTGGCATTAATTTGCTATAATATCAGAAATATGCCAGTGGGTCAAGAGTGTGTGGTGAGACTACACGTCCTGAGCTAAGAAGCCTTACTAGGACATTACGGCCTTGCTTGTAATCTCATTTTGTTGTATGTATTTCGTACTTTGAGAAAATAAGTTCTTAGAAATAAATATTTCTACTATTACAATGTTTATCGATAGAATCTTTACACAGAGATCACATCTCTAATTATATAGGATTTTAATTAATTTAGTTTCTTTTGTACTTTTTTTTAAATGTATGCAATGCCTTATTTATTGTTTGTTCATAATAAAGCTTTCATTATTTTTTGTTGTTTTTTATTTCATCCCCATTTTATTAGGAAAATGTTTTAAATTTACTAACATTCTTTATTTTGTTCTTTAAGTGTGTTGATAGGTGATTTTGTTTTTATTAGATTATTGCAGTGTATTTTATTGCAATATGATTTGTATTTGTTTCGTGTTCGATCCACGTATAACCTACATGGATCGTACACGAAACTTCGAAATGTCTTCAATAAAGATAGTGCCTCTTATTTAACATACTTATCTGTGGTATCAATAACTAGATTAAACAATACGTAAGAAACCATGCTCTAGAGCAATACCCATAGACATTTTAATTGACTTTATCTCCTGATGTTGATGTTGTATATTTGATGTTCTTACATATTGCACAACAGTAACCCTAATAAACAAAACATAATATGTGCGTACTACACGTTTTAGCATTTCTATTTATTATAAGTCTAATAGTGCACGTGATAATGTCAATTACTATTTCATATTTGCATTTTCGCATATTTAATTACTCCGCAAACCGGCTAAGGCTTTGGAAATAAGTTTTAAAAACCAATATTAACGACAATTTCAGAATAATATTTAACTTTGTAGCAAATGAATAAGGATTAGACTATTATATAAAGTAAGATAAAACTTAAATAAATTAAAGCAAACCAGGTTTTAAAATACTAATGAAGTTTTGTATTATTCGTGAAATGCAGTGATAGCCGGACTGATGAGATACTTTATTTTTAATGGCATTTAATTAACTGTTTATATGCATAACGGCTAACTGAAGTCGTGCATACTGTAAAAAGAAAGTGCTGACGATAAATAACCATGTCCATGTTATTTATTCATGACATGGCCATATTTTAAAATTTTAACACATGCTCAACTTTCTTCAGGATGTCCTTTACTGATAAGTAAAAACAAGTAACGAGCTCAAACCAGTTCTTAATGTAAACTGTATTTCTTTAGGGAAAACATTTCTGATACATTCCATGGTTACTTTGATCATACATTCAAATTTCTCATTGAATACTAGCTTCTATCCTTTAAAAAGTTGGTATTTCTTTAACTTCTTTCAATGGAGCCGTGTCGCAGTTTCTACATTATATACTGAGAAACAAAGAGTTTCTTTTAAATTAAAAGTACCGTTAGTCGTTTAAAAATTATATATAAATAGTAAATAGACCAAATTAACAGCTTTATAGTGTAAGACAGACTACAATGTAATCACTGTATTAGTATAATCGAACCAGGGAACGATAGCAGATTAGGACAAATTGTAAACAAAAGGTGTTCGACTCAAAACACATTTAGCGAAAGCAACTTGGCGACACCTGATCATCACAGCACCTCCATCAAGATCAAAACTACGTTTTCTATTTATAATGGCGTTGGCTGAGCTCAAGTTATTGAGAAATGTTGACGTGCTACATCCCTACCAATTGAATTCTACTTGAATACCGTAGTTTACAAAAGTTTACAGTTAATATGTATTGAGTCCCTAGATATAACCTGCTTCGTTCGGAACTCATTAAATACTCTTATTATAAACAAAATGAATTATGAATCCTATATGTCGCATCATAGGCTTATCTAACATACAAATTTCCTATTCGAAAGCTACATTTCCTATATAGGATCGAGATAAGCATCTTTTAGTGTTGTTAAAAAGCCAGTAAAGAAGGTCATAGATTATTAATCCCAGGTTTAGTTTGTCCTGCGATCTCGACGTAGGCGGGTATTCAAGTTTCGCTGCTTAGAATAAAGCTCATGGCCATCAGATCGCAACAGCTTTCGAGTTAACGGCAAGCGAATGAGCAGGACGGGAGATTTGTTCCTTATAGATAGATTGAACGAAATAAAAAACAAGAATGGCGGTGACGCTACTGATCATATCTTAGGTTTTTCTTTTGACTATTTAAATTTATAGTTTTTGATGGAATTCCTGTTAAATAAGAAAAAACATATTAAAAAATCTAAACTCATGTAAATAGCATGGTTAATTTGCGCCTTTAGAATATATATAATAAATTAAAAAGGTCATTCGCCTCATATATTCGAAGGCAACGAAAACATTGTGCATTATAGTAAGTCAACAATGGTGACCGACAGCACATAATAGGAACTGCCAGCAATTTCAGAGTCAAGCCTGATTAAACTTAACGAGGTATATAGTATGTACCTATGTATTTTTTCAATGAACACCAATTAGAAAAAACAATTTGTTTATAATAACTTTTTTCTTTGCCTAATTAAAATCTAGAATTCAAATAAATGTCTTTGCTCAGAATCGTAAACATTTTCATTTTGTTTTTAAAAGGTTTTTATCGCCGTTAAAGTCTGTTTTAAAATTTAATATTATTAATACTACATAATAAGTTAGATGTAAATTTAAAGATAGACAATTAGTATCAATTTACGAAACCTTTACCATCGCATAAAATAACTGAAATATAGCTAAGTTGTTATAGTCAATAGCTGTAATACAGCGAGAACACATTATATACGCAAATGAAAATAATATATCTATGCATCGCTGTTGTAAATAGGTACAAAGTATTAGCACACGTTTTCCTCGTCTGTTTATCTCATCCATCCGTTGCTAACTCGCCGCTAGTGGGTCTGAATAACTACTGCATACATATCACTATGCAAATGCGGACGCGCGTAAAGCTGCCTGCACGCGCTGCAGTCTCGGTCGCGGCTGGTACATCGATGTCCTCATCGGCGTGCATAGCTCGAACCAGCTTTGAACGCCGATACGGTATCAACTCCCGCCCATTATAAGTTTAAGATAAAGTATAAGTTAAAGTCCTACTAATACTAAAGCGATACAATGATTTCTAACACAATTTGCTGATAATAATATTTTTGATATTTAATGTGTTTAAAGCCAACTACTGTCCATATATTGATTATGCACTATTTCTATTATTACAAATAACGGCTCACCGTTTCCAAACAGCCTTATTTCTGATACATTGCAACCGCCTGCGCAAGTGTTTAGTGTCTGCCGTCTATTTCTGCCAGAACACTAAGGCCTGTCAGTATTACAGGAGCAAAGACAAACGATCCAATTTTAACTGTTGAACGGAAAATATTATTTATAATTTTTCGTATGAAGCAATTGATAAGACTGTAAAGTAGCTGTTAGTTTTTCTAAAATTAAGTTAGGGTTATCGTTTGTCGCTTTAGCATCTGACCAGCTTCAATCCTGTATGCTTCATGCCGAGGTTGCGCCGCCTCAAATTATGTGCGTCGCGGTGCAGTGTTGATGGCAATTGTTCATCGATTTTCAGTGGCAATGTAAAATGTACCGTACTCCAAGCACCTCGACTCCTTACTCAAAAGCTTGATTGAACTAAAATTTTAATACTAAAAATAAGGTCCGTAAACTGATAATAAGGTCCGTTGCTAATAGTTAAGAATTTTTTTAACGCAACTACACCCGATAATTGAATACATATAATCGATTATACGTAATAAGAAAATCAACCATTGAAAGTCCACTGCTGGACAAAGGCCTCCCCAAGAAAGAGGGAATTTTGGCCATAATTCCCGCTTTGGACAAGTGTGTTGACAATCGCAGAGTGCAGGTGTCACATCAGGGATGCTGCCGCCCACCCTCGCCCTGTACATATCAGCTACATTGTTTCGGATGGATATACCACCATCTATCTGTTCCGGTACCTTAATCGTCTCTTACGACACCTGGTACAGGGGAAGGTACTATTCTACTCTGCCGGTACCTATGCCCGATTCAGGCCTATTCTGTCACTTAACTGACTTTAGTAATGTACAAACGGGGGATATGTTGTCCTTAAATAAAGTAAAATAAAGGCTCCTTTGAAGGCTTTAATTTTTAAACAGATTAACGGATAATTAGTTTGCTGTGTCTAAATAATAATAATAAACTAAATGCATATAAAGCACGCGCACGTCCATTTTGAAAATCAATTTGAAATCATGAGGTCATGCGATCAATTTGAAAAAATATTCTACGCTCGGTCGCGCTTTTTCTTTTTATAATCATAATACCTTTTCAAAAGTTTATTACATAATATCTACGCTTACAAACAAATCTTAATACATGCAAGTGTCTTTTATGGTGACAAAAAACTCGGCACTATTGAAGTCGATCCCCACCCAAAACAAATATTTAAATAATAGTTGTTTCCATTTATTCTGTGTCTGGGTGTTATAATATGTATTTACGTATTATATTTGTTATTGCTCGGTTGTCTGATATCTGTTACACAAGTGCTTTAAGCGACTTATCACAGTCAGGTCAGGGAATGAATAAATATATGTACATATTAAGTTTATCGCGGGTCATAATCAAATGATCATTCCTGAATGATCATTTTTGAATTCCCGATCGATCGACAATATATCGATTTATGAACGGTATTCGCTCTCTCCATAGTAACATTTGCAGTATAAAATTGATTAATCGGAATGAACAACATGTTAAGTTATTTTCGCATGAGTTTTGATAGTTCATACGCAAACATATAGAAACGGTTCCGGTACCTCAGTCGCCTCTTACGACACCTGATACAGGCGGAGGTACTATTCTCTAGCGTTACCTCACGGCTAATTTTATATAGTAAATGATTATTAATATTATATAGTTCAATTTATGATTCGAACATGTGCCTAATTATCTCTCAGCCATTTCTACGACCGTCTACAATTATTATGGAGTATTGAAATAAAAAATAAACATTTCTCTATTTCAGATACCCAACCCCGCCCAGTGGATACTGACGCTGCCTCCAGTCTGAAGAACTAACTAAAAACTACCATATCAAATAAACATACAAATCGAAAATTAGACCTAAATATTTAATTTATTTTGAATATATTAAACTAAACTGTAATAAATTCTATGTCAAGGGAACAACTGAACCTACAAAAATCCTACAATATTTCACAGCTACCTATAAATCCAGCTACCTATAATTGGCAATTGATCTAAAAGTCAGTTGACTTTTAGATCCATTGCCAAATATATAATAATAATATATTTATTCGAAATCAACATTACAATTATCTCCTTATTTCCAAAATCACGTTACGGAGAATAATGTTCAACTGAAAAGAGGTATACGTTGACAGCTGTATACAGAATTGCCAAATATGATCAAGTTTCAACAGTATGGTTTATGTACCTAAATATTATTACACAAAACTTATAGTCTTTAAAACAATTATTCATTGATTTTTATTCGAAAACTTTACCAAGACTTATCTCATCATTACTAAACCACTTCAAGAACGAAGACATTTGTAATTCTTGGAGCCCAACTCGAGCAGAATGGACCCACGTTACCTTTGCTGGTGGTCATTTAGTCTTGAGTGGGGCTTCTGGAGTTTCAAAATATCATCTTACCTGTATAAAATAATTCAAACACGGCAATTTTAGTTTTTTTTTATAAGTATTTTTTTTGACATAACTAGGTATGTTCTAATAAAATAATATAGAGGGCTGCCTGGATAGTCAAATGCAACACTTTTAACTCAGTAACAAAGAGGCTTCCAGTGTCATACATTACCCTACATTCACTGCTGTCAACGAGGAATTAACTAAATCGATACATGTTTCTTTTCTTGACCTAGCTATAAAAATGTACAGACTAATCTAACCGAGTTTACATAAAAGGAAAAGCTGACTGACTGACATATCAACGCAGGGCCTATACTATAAGCGTAACAAACTAGAAATTTTGCACAAGGATTGTTTTTTTAGTTTTCAACGTAGGGGAGCGCTAAGACAGGAATTTTGAAAACCATCTTCTAAAGGGGTAAAACAAGAATTTAGTATGAAACTCTGCATTGAATTGATTTAATTGATGAATTATAATGAATTTTAATTTAGTATAAAGGTTTTTTATTGAAAGTTACGAGAAAAGTCATTCCTTAAGGGGGTAAAAGTGGGGTGTAAAGTTAGTATGAAAATCCTATAACTTACGCGGGTGAAACCGCGGGTCACTGCTTGTTTATGTATAGGTAGTTATTATTAATTATGCACTCGTAAATTAACAATGAAGTTCACGTCCAGAATAAAACAGTATTTTGAAGTATGCTTCACTAAGAATAATTTTATTATAAAATTATTTTCATACATTACCATTTAAAAAACTTATGAATTTCGAAAAAATATGTTTAAAAGAAACTATCATGGGTTTCTCTACCCGTGGTCGACCGTTGTAATGTTTCAAGTGGATGGATGCGAGTGCTTGATACCCTACATCCACTGCAAGTGAACATATTATGTCATATACATGCATTTTTATAACCTGAAAAACTTAACTATAAAATGTACCGCCTAATTTATGAGTAAGTATATACCTACACTCATTCACTCACTTCAAAATATACCGTTCGCACAATTATTCCGAAGTCTATATGCTTTCCAAAGATCTTTGCTCTTGTAAAATTACTAGGAAAAGAAAATATAATTATTACTAACAATACACTATACACACGCCTCGTAAACATAGGTATTGTTCACCTGCATTATTCTCATCATGTTTCATTTCATAGCGATTTTACTCGCACTATCCCTACTAATATTATAAATGCGAAAGTAACTCTGTCTGTCTGTTACGCTTTCCCGCTAATACCTCTCGCCCGATTTTTATGGAATTTGGCACAGACAACTTTTAGACTCTAAGAAAGGACACAGGCTATTTTTAATTCGAAAAAAGGGTTTTGAGGGGTCAAAAGGGGGGATGAAAAGTTGTATGGAAGTATTGCTATTTTTGAAGCTAGAAACTTGAAACTTATTTTTCAAGCCATTGATTCATTATAAATAAATATGACATTCAAAGTTTATATAAATTAAAGTAAAGAGGTATGCTACCAAAGAAAAACTATTCCACGAGGACGAAGTCGCGGGCACAGCTAGTACTTTATAAATCGTAATTTTATATCCAATAATATTTAAATAATTCATAATATTAATAATATAATATATAATATAATTATATTCAATAATAATATTATATTCAAGAATATACGCTCGGCAACAGATCAATTTAGAACTTCAATACCCAACATGTAATGTTCTTTACACACTAAGAATAAATTCTGTTGCTGAACAATTTCACTTCTAGCCTCAACATCAACGCCGTTTGAAGTGAGAAGTACAGATGGAGAAGAAGAGACAACAGTAAATAGGGTAAGACCGCGTTGGCAGTGTGGTTAGCTGGTTGTTGTTTTCACTCAACAGCCACTATCGACACTGCTGCTGCGTTCACCCTGACTCTGCGATGCACTCGGCGCGTGGGCATGCATACTGACGACGAATTTTCTGCTTTTGATTTTAACTTGTTTTTGTGTATAATGTTATTTAAATCTTTTTTACAGACAATAACTTTGCTGCTGGGATACTCCGAAACCCATATTGATAGCGATTTGTTGGCGCCTAATTTTATATTTAACTTATTTTCTTACGCTTTATTCACCAGAACTCAATGACACTCCCGGGTTTCAACACATGACATCCACGGTGAAAGCGCCGGCAGCGGTATTCCATTCTAATTTTAATTTTATTTTTATTTGGTATTTAGATAAATCATTGTTAACTAACCTTAAAATATTTTACTCTATGTTTGATATCAGTTCATAGTTATAGTAAAGAATTTTCCGACTGAAATAAAGAATAAAAAATTGCTGGATATGTCTCTATTAAGTTAACTGTAAAAGATGTTTGTAAAATGTACACTAAAAACGACCATTTGTATTTTTAGATCTTTTCTGACACTTTTCTTTTAACTATTGAATTAATTAATTTTAAATAATATACTTTTAATATTATTTACCCGCGCAATTAACACCTGTAATATTGTCCAAAAATACGTCTGTTGTCATTAATAGATTGAACAATTGTTGGCACTTATTAATATTGATATAATACATTCTATTGTTAACCTTGAATGTACATATAGATATAGTAAGTATGTATAGATGTAATAATAAGTAAAATTAAAATATGAAATAATACAATAGATTATACATTTAATATAATAGATTATAGATCTTCCCATAAACAGGTTAGGTGCTACGAAATTAATTTATCATAATTCTACACCAATTTGGAACGAGATATATGTTAGTCTATTTCCATTACACTTTTCGCACTATAACTCTTCTGATCTCTTAGCAGCATGAGAATAGTTATCAGTGATTGGTAAGATATCTAAGTAGAAACGTTTGGTATACCAAAAAATTTACCAAAATTTTGTAACACCCGTTTCTGTCATTTGGATACCTCGGGACTGAAATAAAGTAGTGCATTAAATGTGCTCAGCTGCAGTGCGGGAGGGCTGCCAACACAGGTCTTGTAGCACGTGAATGCACGGCTAATTATAGTTGTTTTTCTTTTAAATTTATACCACGGTCCCTTGTTCTTGAATATAGGCCAATTAATTTGTTAGAATTTGTTTCCATCAATTATACCTAACAATACGTCGACAACTGTATATCAACAAACGTATGAACTGTGTGCTTGAGAGTAAAAAAATGCGATGTATGTAAAAATAACTGTTGTATTTAAGGTAAAATTAAACTTTGCGGAATATGATGCATTTTTATTTTATATTTATGCCTTGACAATCATCACGCGAACCGCCTAACAAAACAAAAATAAAAAATAAATATAAAT
This sequence comes from Heortia vitessoides, assembly GCA_020976665.1. Classification (NCBI taxonomy): domain Eukaryota; kingdom Metazoa; phylum Arthropoda; class Insecta; order Lepidoptera; family Crambidae; genus Heortia; species Heortia vitessoides. The sequence continues at coordinate 7,968,668 of JACJUM010002496.1, forward strand.
TTCGAACAATGTTCTGCCAGTGTTAAAAACATGTATCAGTTACTTTGAAGGGCCTATGAGTATTTTGAAGGCAGATGGTAGTGATCCTATCTTGTGCGCCGAGGATCTGGTTCCCACCCAGGGCAAATATTTGTAACATGATAATTGTTTGTTATGTCTGGGTGTTAAATATATTTAATTAAGTAGTCTATTTGTAATTCCTCTGTTGTCTGGCGTGCCTTAGGCGACTTACCCCGGAGTCAGGTCAATGTATGGGATGTTGTGGGATTTCAATATTATTATATCCACAATAGCTATAGAATCGTTATTATCATATCAACCGTAGGACGTCCATTGCTTCTAATAGGCCGGTTGTATGCGGGCTGCATCCTCGCTCCAGCGGTTCTATTCAGATCGCCTGTTCACCTCCAGACATATACCACCTTGTATATCAGGCGATATAAGGAAAAAAGTGCCGCTAAATATATTTCTGTTTACAAATTGCAAAAAAAAATTCTGCTATTCCACCCACGAGGTGGACAGGCGTTCTGCTCTTGGTACATGAAGCCGATAGAATAAACTCAGTTTTTATTTAATGTCTCATACCTGAATTACAAATCTCTTTGTCTTTACTCCCCTGGGATCATATGACGCAATGATGCGCAACTAGTGATCCCAAAAAAAATCCTAAAGAACTCTATTACTATCTGTCTTGCCTAGTGAATAGATTCGTTTTCAGGTCACTGATAATTTTCAATTGTAATTTAAATTGAATGTTGATTACATAAATTAACAGAAATTTTAATCAGTGTGACATCGAATTTTTGAAAAGCTTTTATAATAAATTAAAGGCATTACAACGCGGTTTATTTAACATCTTAAATGTACTTTTGTTCGACGTTTGTATACCCATTTGCGGCAACCGTTCTCAAGATAGAGAAAAGCGGTTGTGCTCCCATGAATTAATCGACTTTTGTAATTATGGATATATCACTGTAGAAATTCTATAAAACTGATTAGCCATTATAGGACGAGCACGGTTCTGTTCATAGATCCTCCGAGGAATATCAGCACTAGTTAATAACATGCATGAAATAAATTTTCAGCTTATAATAAATAAAACTTGAATATTAAAAAATATATTACAAAAAAATCAGTTAAGCAGTTTAGTTTACTAACACAATAACGGAAAATTTAAATACAATCGAGATAATTTTTAAAGTTTATTATATATAAGAAAGGCATGTAGAAAACTTCTTTCACTTACAGGATTATATATTATTTGAAAATATATGCGTTTGCTGAAAATTGTTGCTCTTATGTTGTCATTTCAAAATCTCAGTCACCGCAGTCGGGAAAACTGCTGGATCGATAAAAAGAGCATACATTAAAATATACAGTCCATCTCAAAGATTGTTCGGTACAATAGTGATAAATACGAAAAAATATTTTTCTTACAAAAAAAATCTATATCAGTATTTACGTTCATAAATAACATTACAATTCATTTAATTTATCAATATTTTTTTCCCTTTGTCGTGTGGTACCGGCAGAAACCGGTACCGAAACCGACTGACAGCGGTATATCCAATCGAAACAGATAGTATTCCTGTCGTAAAGCAACGCTCTGTCATTTTAAGCACGCCTGCCAGCGCGGTTAGAAGGGCAAAATTCCCCTTTCTTGCTTACCAAGATGTCTCCGCCTAATCATTATCATTATCAAAGCTATAATAGTTATGATGAATAAAAAATTTATACTAATTCAAGTGTGTCTATTTATGTTTGTTGGGCTTCACAAACGAACGATGGAGAAAGACATTAGCTTACATTTAATCCCAGGACAAAATCCCAGTGATATATGTATGTGAAGGGTGAAATTACATATCACATTATTTTTCTAAAATACTTTTCTAACTCACATATATAATTCTTCATCCTCCAATACATTTCAATAGCTTGAGCACACATACACAAATGGTGCTAAGTCGGTGACAACACAAAAAATATAAGAGTCAAAATTTCTTCATGTTTATTTCAATTTTTTTTAACATCATGTTACATTGGACAATATGAACAATTTCAGGCATTAAAAAGAGGTAGCAGTTTCCTATAATCATTTGTCATGTCACCAGGCAGAGCGTGGATTCCTTCACCGTGCCACTTATAGATAGCCGGGAAACTTAACACTATTCTATACAACAAACGAACATACCGCGCAATGAACGAACACGCGTTCTGCCAGCAACAACAACACTTCCTTATAAAAGTTACATACACCACCAATCTCGAACTGCTAATCACCGACACTACAGAAGTATACAACCTTTTTATACGCCTACATTTACATAGTCCAAACCGTTTGTAGACACTTCCGAACGTTTGCTGTTACGTCAAGCGGCGAGATTTAGTCACGTGGTAGCAGACTTAACATATCGTCGTTTAAGTTCTAACACCGCGTAAGAAAATGTTGACACTTTGTAACAATTGGGAAAACATTGCTCACGTTAATAAAATCATTTTAAAACTTTTGCTTGTGCATTGAGTTGGTACAAAAAAGATTTCGTTTAAACAATACACGGTATAAAACGTCGGCTTAACTATTAAATTGCCAACTTTGGCATACGCGGTGTTAGAACTTAAGCGACGATATGTAAAAAATACACTGCCATGTTTAGCCTCAGCGAAGACTGTGAGACAACAATAAGCAATAGGTTCCTATGTCTTCTCTTCTTCATTTTGTATAGCAGTTTATAAAAAAGAGTGTTACAAAAGCGTCGAAGATACAGCATATAATTTTCCATTCATTTTCCAATCCATAAGCAAAAGCAATCGAAGATTATCCAATTTGTATATGCATATCTATTTGAGAGAAGTACTTTCTCTTATTTTCAACACATTTTGTACCACAGTGTAATCAAACATTATTATCTATCTGTTTACAATGGTTTAAGCTTAAAAACTCTTGTTTGTGACATATCTTAGATTTTATTGAAAAGACTGTTAACAAGGAAGACGTTCCTTAATTGATAGGTACATAAGAGAGCTAAAATGCTCCAACAAAATTCTAATTCTAATTATAGTCCAACCAAAACGTATTTAGACCACAAATAGTTTGAGAAATGTCAATCACTCGCACTGGAAGGCGATAACGTCAACCAATCTCGACCACTCCTATGATAAAGTCTTAAACTAAACGTGCGATCTTACATTATGTTAATCTCTCTAAACGCAGTCAATACAAATTAATCTACAAATACAAACAATAAATAACTAGCACATAAAAATACATACATACATTTATTACACGTACCTAAATGTATTGTAATTTGTATATAGTTATAAAACGAAACTGCAGGTACCGCATATGGAGAATTAAGCGTATCCGACATTTTTTACCTACAACTACATACGCGATTGGAAACCATGGCGCCACTGTCCTTATATAATTGCCCCACGAGACCAAAACTGTCAGAAATATAAAAAACTGCTATTTATTCACTGTTTAACAAATTTATTTAAATCTAACATCGCATACCTTTCAATTAGGTATGCGATTAAGGAATCCAGAACTACCAAATAGTATGACCTCTCAAAGAGCACAAAAAAACAGCTAAATTATTAGTTTTCGTCTTGAGCTTAAATCGCTCTCAATACATCACTAGTGCTTTAAGCTAGCTACGAAGAACTTGTCAATAAATCGATCCAAGCTCGTATTCATAAATGACACTCGACCTCAATGAAATATTTAAAATTACGACTGTCTACGACATCTTCAAACGTGTAAAAGGGATATCAGTGTAGATTTTTAAATTTATATTCATTTATATTCATATTCATGTAAGTTCAGCACTATTAAGACGTCAAAATGTTACAACTATGTAGTTTTTAATTATCATAAATTAATTGGTTTTGTAAGATGACGGTGGTTCTATTGCCCCTAGAAGGTGAAGCGGCACTCTTAATATCATATTCATTTTGGGAGATTCCGTGATGAACCTCTGTTGAAATTTAAAAACACGTCCAGTAAAGATATTCTTATATCATAAAATAGCTTGTTACTCGATGACAGCTTTGGTATGTAACTTCATCTGCGCATCGTAGCAATTAGAGTCAGATTAGTTTTTTTTACTATTTGAGAGTGTCTGCACGTTGGATTAAATAAATAAAAAAATAATTCAGTTTATCAATATTTTTGACTTGAATGTCATTCGTGAATACGATTGTCTATCATTAATTTTTTTCATAATTCTAAAAAAATACTTACGTAAAACAAACATCGAAAGAAAAAATGTTTAGATCGTGCCAAAATAAGTATTTAAAATTATCTATTTTATTTGGTTGAATGAGGAAAGTAACATGAAGTTTTTGTATCCACAAGTTGTACCGTCAAATTTACTTATCCTAAAAGTCAGTCTATTACGGAATTGTTAAAATCGATATCTACTTACACAACTCTAAAGCACGTGTTCATATAACATTTGACGCTTTCTTTCTTGAGTCTAAGATATTACGAGAAAACTTTCGTTATAATTTAAGTGCCAATTCCAAAAAACGAGGACAGTTTAGCACGGATTAACCTGCGCAATTTCATCGTTAGACACGTCCTTTTTAATCCTTTATTTCGCATTATTTGAACATATTTGGATAGTTTAATTTGCATAGTGCCAAAATATGACGATGTTCAAAAGCATATTTTCACGACGTATTAACTTTTAACTTATTGCGAATTATATCTACTGGTAAACTCAAACTTCACTACAATATAACCTAGTTATGATCATTTAATGATTCATCCATTCTGTATAGGGCAAAATGAACTCTTTCTGTTTTCAATTACTCTTAACTTCAAGTACATTCTAATAGGAAATAATACAAAAATATATATTATAGTTTTGCATTAGTGATGTCTGTGACAAGTGGCGCCACAGGGCTAATAGTAAAAACCTCATTGATTCTCTAAATCTAGCGAACTTTTTAAACGAGGGACGACACTAGCTACAAATATGTATGATTGGTAATTCAAATGTACATGGTGTTTAACTGTCTAACTGGAAAACTTAATTTCGTCGGCCAAGCACACATGCAACTTTTAGTCCCCAAAGGGTAGCTTCATAGATTTACCCTTACATACGCTTGGAATATGTGTATAAGTACGTATCTAACATGTGTAGAGAAGGTGCTTTCTTCAAATTCGTAAGTTTGTAAGCCAGCGTACCTTATAACGAATATTCTATGAAACTACCGTGTTCAATAATGTCGATACGAAAACTTAAAAAGTAACCGATAAAATAACTTCCAAACATCTGGTGAAGGGTAAACTATGTTAGATAATGCAATGTTACTTAATAAAATGCGTTCCACAATTATTCGTGTGCTTAAAATTTTCTCAACTCAATCAATTCTTAACTCAATCTTAAATTACCAATTAAATTTAATATTTGCAAAAATATTTAAACGCGATCAGCCATAAATAATCACATAAGACTTGTTTTAGGAACATAAAGATTATACAAAAATATTTTTTCATATCTGATCATAAGTCTATGTATTACTTTACACAATTTTTTTAATTAACCGTAATGGAACTATTATATATTGTTGTATATATAGGTACTATGTTTTTTTTTTACTGTGGGCGTCTCACTGTCGAAGGATATGATATGATTTAAAAATATCGAAGTTTGTATGACGTTTGAAACAAGTATATGTCAACACAATCTTATAATATATTGACTCAAGCGATAGTTGAGTATAAGAAACACGTTTTTTTCATTCAATTCCATGCTCGAACCAACACTAACCGTTTATGATTGTTTTTATTCGAGAGTGCAATACTGTTCTAATTTAATTGCACACGCTACATCCCTAATTTTTATCAGTCATCATGTGTCATTTTTTACTTACATTAGGTTTTGGCGGATTTATGAACTTTCAATAAAATACTTATTTTGCTATTAAATTATCAACGTTATATGTCGCATGCGATATATGTCGCAATGAGACGCCCACAATGGATATAAGGCATACATATTGGCGTCTTCATTGTAGATAAAATTACGCAATGAACTATCTGGACCAGAGATAATCTAAGGTTAACAAGATTATTCAAATACGATGTAGAATTTACGCAATGACTAATTTGACACCCAACATTCTAACCCAACCTGTTAGTGTCAAACTCCAACTCCAGGTAGTGTCAAACATTAATCGTATACGATTTTATAAATTCGTAAAACGTAATCTTAGGGTAAAAACAATAAAAAAACAAACTAAACCAATTTTTTTTCTGGATAAAAAAACATCTTTTTATAGTGTCTAGTAATTGGTTGAAATGTTCAGTTCCTGATAATGTTATTTTAGGATACAAACACCTTAGGTAAATTGGCAGATTTATCTAGCAGGTATTTTATCTGTTAACTGTATAAGTCGCATTTCAGTAAAAAATGGAAAAGGCACGTAGTAAATAAAATATTGAGTCAAAACGAGAGCCATAACATACACTTCTATGCTTAAAAGTTGTCTGATTGCTGGAACTGAAAGCTGCAATACCGTGTATGATTTAAAATATTATAATTCGAAATTGCAGATTTTTAAATAATACAGTATATTTCTGATCCAGATGTGCGTATCGGTTTCAATAATGATATAATAAACGCTGTAACAGTTCATTCAATATTTGTCTCACTCTAACACTATACACATTAGAGTGAGACAAAGAGTAAATGAACAAAAGTTATTAGTAAAGTTTGTACATGCTAAGGCGTGAGTAACTTGTATCTTGCTAAGTGCTAAACCTTTGAGACATTTAAATAATTGTCGAACTATATCTTAATAATTAATTTAAAGTGTTTCATATAAAGCTAAGTAGTTTATGGTTTGTTCTGTGTAACACATGGCTCTTATTTAAAAAAAATATATGATAGAACAGGGCAAAACAAAATTTGATATATTTCGCTTTTTATAATATATATATACATAAAATTAATTATCTAAAATGCCCTGTGAACGAAAAATAATTATTTAATATGCTGAAACAACATTCCAATTTGCTGTCGTGGTTTATAGCAATAAAACAATACAAATGATGTTTGTGTTCAAGAACACAAACATGATTTGTACTGTTTATTTTTACGTCACACAAGCTAAACCTCATTAGAACAATGAATGTGAAATCGTCTCATATCACAGTAATTAGAAAAATGTATATGAGTGCCACCCTTTGTCTCAGTTTGTAAACATAATTAATTTTACTGGATATCTATAAAATATACATGTATGATAAATACTAAGAATATTATTAATTAGTTATTGCTCAGTTACACATTATCGACAGCATGCTTCTCACCAAAACCGATTGTATTGTGCCATTATGCATTCCTCTGCTTTTAAAAATTACTTACAGTACAAGACAAGTACTAACGTTGATCTTCACGGATCTATATAACAGATGCGAATTCGTATTTAAAAATGCTTGGAAATAAGCAGGAACATCGCAAACGTCGCCTTATAAAAATTGGCCATAGATAAATTGTAACAATTATTGCTATATAATTTTTTTATTTATATATGTGTGTGTGTGTGTGTTTAATAATTGTCTATTTACGTTTATGACTTCCCTTAATACAGCAGCCCGCGACTATATTTAAATTAAATAAGTAATTCAAAAATTTTCACCCTTTAAACTATAAAAGTGTTAACAAAGATTTATTAGATAGCTATTGATTAATATTAGTATTAATGTACTGTATCAAGTTGCCTATTTTTCCCGGCATCAACCCTGTAATGGGAATAAGAGAAATATTAAATACTACCTTTTCTTGTTTCCTATTCTCGGGTATTTGATTTCGTTGGATTACCTAATTTTCGGCAAACCAATCAGCACAAATTTCGATTATATATTCTGACGAGTTCTTTAAAAATATAAATTCGTGAAGATTAACTTAGTTCTGATCTAGACTTTATGTGTTCAAATGGAACTTACATTATTCAGAAACACGCAAAATATATAGTTTTGATTATTTTAGAAAAAATAAGGTTTATTGAATATCCTTGAGATGAGACACTAATGGAAATGATAATTTTTATTCATACATAATAGCAAATCGCCATCCTTACGACAGAAGTAAGTATTTAACACAAAAAGATTTTAAAATTAAAAAAGGAATAAAAGGACTAAAACAAAAATATCTTTGTATTATTATATGTTATGCTTTCCAATTTTTAATTAAACCACAATTAAAACCACACCAAGTAGAAACAATTATTTATTTCACTTGCATGTGTGACAAGAAAAATAACCTCATGGATATCGTATCTGATATTAAAAATCATTAAGGACGCCCACCCTGTACGTTCCATTTGAACGCCATCTTTAATTTAGGATACATCGAGATCAATGTTACAATAATAAAATATCCCCCTATAGTATATAATACACCGGTCGTCTATAAAATGTAAATGCACTATCTTGATATTTTGACACATATTACAAAAATATAAAAAATTATTATTTAACCGTATATAGAGTATGTTAATTATTCGATATAGTCGCACCCCCTGTCGATACAAGTCGATCTAGCCTTACGTGATACATTAACACCTGTACTTGCTAGAGAATTGGGAATAAAATGGGTTAATACCAAGACAGTGGTACAAAAATGCCCATGTACGCACAAAAAGCGACTATTTTAACATTATTTTTTACGCTTTTCAAAGAACCGCTTTTTAATGTGGTGCAGCTGTGTCTACTTCTTTTGGAGAACGATTATTTGATCCTTTATTAATCAGATATCGAGTGAATTCTTTTTCATTCATTTAACTTCGTATGTAGACGAAAATTAAGTACCTACAGCAACCCTGCCATATATTCTTATCATAGTTTTAAGCTAGCTTTATCTATGGAAGTAAATTTAAAAACAATACGTCTCAGGTCACACAAGTACCGCCCGGATTACAGTGAATATAAATTAGTAGGATTGTGACCAGATGTTTTTTGTGACAATTATTTAGGTTTTCATTAATTCGGTACGTTGTGTATGGTCAAGTAGAAACAATAAATTTGAAACAATATTAAAACGTTTTTGTATTCACTACATTAACTGTGCTGTATCAATTCTATAGCAAATACGGCAAACAAGCACCGAGAAAACCAAGGCTAACGACATCATGCGCATGCGATCCTCAAAAAGTGATCTAGAAATTTAGATGTCAAAACAGTGATAAAGATTAATAACTGAAATAATTAGATATGATCAAAAGTGTTGGAATTATATTAGCAATACACAAGAAAATTATTAGGTGCTATGCTGGGATAATTAATTCTACAAAGTAATTGAATAACACAAGCTTAATGCTCATATTTAATAAGGCTTGCATGAGCTTTGTAGTTTTAATAACGTCTAATTAAATCATTGAAATAAATTTTCATGGTGTTTTTCGTTTTATACAATTCTGTTTTGTTTCGTTTTAGGGTTATGCAATTTATTTTACAGTTATTACAAGTAAAAGTGTAATAAACTGGGATCACCATCATCTCTTCATTTTGTTTCTTATTTCTTCTACTTTGATTTTATTTTGTATCTCGATCGGAGCGCAGTCGTCGCTAGTCTATGGTCAGCCACACAACCAATCAACACCATCTACGTCATAACAATTCATCTTCTACACTATGACAACGCCATGTGACACAAACTACCAATAGTGAACCGTGTGTTCAAATATCATGCATTTTGCCAGTTTCTAGAAAATACTAACGTTTGAATAAGTTATTGGATCCCCTGGATAATAAACTAATAATGAATTGTATGGAAATATTAAAATAGAAACACTGTTAAATCAAATAAATAAACTGGAAACCAAACATGAGATGTTTTTGTTTTGTTATCTTGCTCTATAGACTAAGGCCTCCGACAACTAATTCTTAAAACACTGTATGTATATACTAATATAATCTACACTTCCACTACTGGGTGACCATATTTCTGAAACTGACATTTTGTATAATTTATTTAAAAAGATGTCATGTCGACCACAGACTAAAGTATAATCCCATCCAAATAAATTATTTATATAAAAGTTATATTTACTTTTTAAATTTTCATTGATTTTTCAGAGATAGAAAATAAGATTTTTCGCTTATTACTTCAAATTACAAGATTTTTTCTGCTAATATAAAATACTAGTTTGGCATAAATTAGCTTACTCTAGAATGTAGGCGACCACATCCCCAATATCTATTCAATCTTGAAATGAACATGCAATTTCAATTATAATAATATTTACTCTCTAGTACCGAGAATACGAATCACACGAGCACATATTAACAATAGAAACTTACAAAATTCAAATTTTTGTCATATCACTCTCGCATTTAACTATTCGGAATCCACACAAACAATTCGCTATTACTCTAACAACACACCTTTTAAGCTTTAAATCGATCGAATCTTTGGCCCAATTCTATATTGATTATTCGATCGACTTAATCGATTAAAAAGTTCAAGCAAATACACGTTCCTATCGCCATCATTTCTACGATCACACGTACGAAACTTAAAGCATGAATAAAAATATTTTTAACTCTTGAGACTATGAATATTGAATTTGTTCCTAATTTTATAGTAAACAAAGTTTAATTACGCTTAACATAAGAGGTGTAACATTACTATGTTATGAAGGTGCGCTCGTCGACATCTCCAAGGCCACCGACGCCGGAACTTGGATCTGTAAAGAGACAAGATACTCTTAAATAATGATTAATGAAAAAATATTGAAATAATACAAGGGTTTATCAAATATCCTCTAATTTAGCACGATTGTAGATCCCCTGGTTTTACCTTCCGGCACGTCGAGCCTTCTTGGAAATGCAAAATAGGTAGTAAGCTAATACTGCGGAGTCGGCGGTGTTGTGGGGCGCCGGCTGCGGCACAGTCCCGCCGCCAGCTCTTGCTGCCGCCGCACGTGACCGTACCTTAGTGCGCGCGTGCTCGTGCAGCAGCACGGAGTCGGCGATGTTGTCGAGCGCGCGTTCGTCGAGTCCGCGCTCGTCCAGCACAGCCTCTAGCGCCGCCGCCAGCTCCGAGCTCTCGGCGAATGCACCACCACCCTCCGCTGTTAGATAAACAACAATTTAAATAAAAATTTCATTATTATGGAATATAACATAGGCATAAAATAATTGTAAAAACATAGAATATGGTTTGAAAAAGCCATTCAAACTGAATACATATATTAAATATTTAAATTTTATTTGCTATACCTTGGTTAAAAAACTCTGTGAACGCCTCATCTGGCATCTGGCTGAGTACCGAAGGATCGAGAATGTCGTCGTGCGGGACCTGCTCTACCTCTACTTCTGAAAATATTATCTATTTTTAGGCATATTATAAACAAATCGTTTAAAAATAATTTATATTAACGAAATGAGGGCTATGTGGATTTTCATACATTTTATTTGAGCACACCATATATTTATGACACTTTTATGCTCTGCCTACTTAATTTTTTTTTATTTTTAATGTATATACGAACCCAATTCGTGCGAACTACTGGCCACCGTAATATACTCTGTCTCGCTAAGCGCTCCCATTGTAGTGTCCTCGGAGCTGTCATACGTAGAGGAGTTTGAACAAACGTTGATTTCTACAAAAAATAATAAGACAAGATAGAAATTTTATACAAAAATAAACTTCAATGTACAAATTAACTTTATTACTTGAGTTGTAAAGAAAAATATTCTTTAAATAAAGTATCTTTGAAAAACCATCTAATCAAATCTAAAAATTAAGATGAAAGATATTTACAGTGACGTCATGCGGCATGGCGTAATTCGCGCGCAATTCTCATTTTATTTAATCATTAAAGTTACCTGAAAGGGACTGTTCAGCGGTGGGCGTATGCGGCGCGAGCGCAGCGTGCGGACTCTGCGGGGACAGGGCCACTTTTGGTCCGTGGGATCCATTCAGTGTTTGGGGTATAATTGGCTCAGCGTGCCCTGTTGTAGGTCTCGGGCGCGGTGGTGGGCGCCGCCTTCGTTTGGCTCGCCTTGGGGGTCGTACCGGAGCGGCCCAGACGCGCTTGCGCACTTGCGCCTTCTTTGGTCGGCAGTCGCGTGCTATTTTATCGTAGTTATCCTTCGAGAAAAAGTTTGAATGATAAATTACATACGCTTGACAAAACACTCACTATTCGGTTCTTAAACACCTGATTGCTCTGGCCAATGATATACATGGCTTGAATCGCTCGATCGATCTCGTTCCAATCCTACCATTTTTGTCATATTTTTAATTTGACAATATCCAGTGGTGGATTTCCGTGATTGGGTGAAAACAGCCGCATACTCCATTGACTAAAAAAACTAAAACCATTTTATTATCTGATTACCGTCTCTCATTTATTCTCGCATTGTTCTCTAAAATCCATTACCATTACCAGCTTAAAATATGCTTTTACATTCTTTAAAAGCTGCATATCGCCCATCAGATCAGCCATGAAAATCGGTAAAGTATTGGCATTGATTTCAGTCATGCCTTTGACACTGTTGATTTCGCTATTTTACTCAGCGTGCGCTTTGACATATCTCATCATAACTCCAGTTATTGATTGGTTTTAAAGATAACATTCGATTGTCGGGATCGAAAATATATTATTGTCTTAGTGAGTTATGTAAGATGGGGTTCCACAGGTAAGTCCTTCTTTACTATTCGCAATATTTATTGAACTAAAATCTTTTACATATATGTTATACAAATATATAAACAGGCAACACCGTCATAATTATACACAAGGATTTATCCCTTTAATATCAACGGCTGCAGGCAATGATTCGGTTTAATTGTCAACCCTACAGTGACTAAACTCTGGATAGTGGTCAGTTTTAGAATGCTCTCTAGATATTATGATGATAGGTCGACACGCATTATACCAAGTTTCTTTTACGATATCTCTATACCAGTAAGTAAAACTGTTAAGAACTTGAGCGCTTTTGTCAATTGTAACCTATCCTGGCCTGCTCATCTAAAATAAGTTTGTAAATGCAACTTTTTGAAGAGGTTCCTGCCATTTACGACCAAAATTACTCTTGCAAATGTTTTCTTCAACCTATCCTTGATTATACGGATTACAGTCACTTATGCTTATGACTTAACTGAGAGTCAAATTTAGAAGCTTGAGCTATCAACATTTCTCTATTAGGTTCATATCTGTTCTCCATAAATATGATTGCATACCTGATTTTCATAATAAGTGGATTCTTTTTCGACTTAGCAGCAGTATTACTGATACTTTCTTTATTCTATAAAACACTGTTTCTTTACCACTCTTTGTCTTTTTATGCGACAACAACAAGAGATCTTTGAGGTCATCAGAGTTTAACGCAGGATCAGGATGTTTGTGCAGTCCACAACATTCTACGGAAAATCCTCACGGTTCAGGGCATTTGTTTCCTTTCCTTCTTTTGAGGATGAAGAAATATTATCTATTGGTAATATGATTATTATTCCGAAAGTAAAACTTAGTCATCACAATATCATTGTCCACTTAACTTGAATATAGGAATATTTATGTAGCTTATTTACATATTAGTTTAGTATTTTCTGCCGTTTAGTTTAAAAGTGTGTACTCCGGTAAGTTAGTTAGTTAACGTTAGTATACCTCAATCTGACTAATTAATTTTTCCCATATTCTTTCCATCCAAAGGCGGCCTGGAAGAAATTGCTCTATGAGGCCTCTAATAGTACCATATAATTTTTAATTGTTTTGACTATAATTATCATCCATCTATATATAAGCAGGGCGGCTATTAATGATAAAAGAAATACACGACATATTATTGTTATAAAGGAACATTATTATAAATTAAGTACTTTACAGGTTTTGAAAACAAAATGTATTCTTTAATTAAAGATACTGTTAACTGTAAACAATGTTGTTTTTTCCAAAAATAACTTAGCCCGTATAAAGCGTAAAGTCAAAAAGACCACGTCAATAAGACCGGACTATCTGTAATACTGTAGTCTAAAATAAAGACACGATGTTTAATTTTTTGATCCCAATATATTAAGATAACCTCAAAAGCCCTACCCTTTTCCAAGCATGTTCGGTACATAGCGGCGTCTGATCCTGTAGCGGCAACAGCGGCTGCTTACAGCGGGATCCGCCAGCGAAGACTGCGGCGCACGAAGCGTAAAGCCGCTGTTCAGGTGCCTGAGTTATGTGCGACAGACAGTATCGTCCACAAGGCAGCGGCGACTGCGTGCATCTCTCTTCTGCACATATACCTCCTGTTATAAGCTCCATTGAACCACTTTCGCCTCCCGACCAACCGATTTCCCTGTAAATATTTAATAAAGGTTTAAAAAAAAAGGTATTTTTTTAGAATGCTGAAAATAATCGCTACTCTATTATATACAAATAACGCTTTCAATGGTACAATGGAATTTACTTTATACTTATTTTTTTCTGTAGGAGCGCTTTGCGGTCTCACTTGCGTAGTACTCAGTGCTAATGAAAATATATACTTTCTAATAGTTTAAGAGTTTTAAAAATCTGTCCAGTAGTTGTAGTGTTTGTTTGTTACAGACGTACGATGGTACCTAACCAAATCTGTTAAATGTTTACAATTTTGAACTCAATGCCTCCCAGTTATAGGTTAATATAAATTGCGAAGTTTTGAAAAATTTGGGTAGGTTCATCTGTTGCTGTGCGTACAAATATATTTTTTTGTAAATACATATTATATTACTTATGTTAGACCAAAATAATGTAAGCTTTCTAAAAAAAGTAAAAGAATTTTCAGAATGAGTTTCGTTATTATTTTTCTCTTATATTAGATATATATAGGTACTTTCTTGTTTCAAAAAATATTTTTCCATGAAAAATATTATTTCGGTGTTTTGTTGCTGCACTATTGGTAATCGATAAATAAAGATAAATATTGTTGTGAACCTTTTTTTTCATTTATGTTAGTACTGATATAGTTTCCTACAAATATATTTCAAAACGATTTTTATTAAATGATTTCAATTTGTTTTATATTTTGTTGACGATTCATAGTGGACCAGGATTCAGAATATATAATGCAATGAACTAACTATACAAAAAAATGGAAATCACACCTGAGTTGCCTGCGTTCCTGGGATGAGAGAAGTGATGACATCCCGCGCATTGCTAGCAAATGATTGACTGTCGATGTCGGTAGACTGCTTGAAGCGCCTTTGGCGTTTAGCTGTTTCTGTGTGTTTAAATACAGATACACACATTTATTTAATTATTTGTTTATATACATACTTATTATTATATTCAAAACAAACATATAAACTTCTGGG
The DNA here is from genome assembly GCA_020976665.1 of Heortia vitessoides. Taxonomy (NCBI): domain Eukaryota; kingdom Metazoa; phylum Arthropoda; class Insecta; order Lepidoptera; family Crambidae; genus Heortia; species Heortia vitessoides. The sequence continues at coordinate 7,983,970 of JACJUM010002496.1, forward strand.
CATGTTTAGACAAAACAGTCAGAAATACAAAATACCTAACTGTCTATCTCTGATAAGACTTTCTAAAGGTATCGTCATAGTAGCAGCTGGAAAACTTTCACTGCTGGACATAGGCCCCCCCGAGAAAGGGAGAATTTTGCCCATAATTGCTGCGCTGGGCTAGGCGTGGTGGCAATCGCAGAGCAAAGCTTCGCCACGAGAATACCTATTCCCGACCTGATGCGTTTGAGCAACGCTGTTTTGGGTGGATATACCGCCACCTGTCGGTTCCGGTACCTCAGACTCCACGACACCTGGTACAGAGGGAGGTACTATTCTACTCTACCGGTAGACCATTGCAAACTAGTTATATATGTAGTAGGTATTAATGGTAATAATAAAAAACTAGTTAGTTATGAATTCACAGTCGATGTAATTTTGTGCTTATATAAAATTATTATTATTTATGTATGTGTACTTTGATTGACATGTACTAATACACCGCAGGTCACGCGTTGCTGACTGCTGACAAAGACGATAAAAGCAGTATTTTTACACAAAGAAATGAAGAAACATTAAAAGGATTCTGGCAAGTAATTATTCCATATTAATAGAACTATTAGAAAATAAAGTATACTGTGGTTTTGTCTCAATTGTTATTCCTGGGCACACGTATATTGCAAGAACAAGTAATACAGGAAAATGTCAACATTAGCAACATATAAACCAAAATTTCAAACAAATTATAAAGTTCTAAAGTTATATTCTTTTTTGTTATGCGAATACTGCTGAATTGTTAACTGTAAGGGGTCAACAAACCCAATATAAAAGGAAAAATACTGATGTATAAAAGTCTCCTTGTGAAAGTAAAATCAGTAATTTTGTAGTAAAAACTTCAAATAATGCAATTAAAATAATAATAGCCTATAATGTAATAAATTATACACACATAATAAACGGTCAACATTATAAATAAATGCAATTAATTACCTACACAAAATGCGTACATAATACATTTCACTGTATCTGTTCCATAAAAGACATTTTTGCTTAAGACGCGTTTAATTTGTTTATTCGAAATGGTCTGATAAACAAAACTTTAAGTAGGATAAGTTCGTAACTAAGCGAGTTCCCACGAGATTTCAATACCCTTTAACTGACCTTGACTATAGATGCGAGTGTCTTGTATCCTTTATAGCCACTGCCGAATCCGAGCTCTGCGTCAGCGCGAGCTATGTGCCTACGTAGAGCCGCGCGTCGAAGGGCCAATCGCGTGCCACGGGACTCCGCCGCGATCTCCTCTACGCATACTGGCCCAGTCCCACTTTCTGTGAAGTTTGAATACTCTAAGTAGAACTCATTCGTTTATAATATCATCATATATTTGTGATACTCGGCACACTTTTGTTCTAATTAAAAACTAGCTGTCCTAATTATTTAACAGTTAGTATAGACCAAATACTATTAGAACAATTTCAGATTATTAATTAGGGAAATTTTGGTAAACTAATTAACTAGTTTTGCTCTTGCGAAATGGATGATATATTTAAATACATAATAGTCATTCATCCATGCCTTTACTTTTAGATATACATACTGGAAGCAATATACAATAAAAAAAATTACGAACTCAGTGACAATTGCCCTACTGTTGTATTACTTCTTATAAAAAAATAATCAAAAGACTTCAATATTTGATTAAAGAAACATTTTACCAAGACTACTCACCAAAATCTGGCATATTGTCATCATCACTGCTGCTGCTATCTGCTGCTAGTTTAAAACTTGGTTTACTGTCAGCCAACGGTCCACATTGGAATAACTCCTGTCCTGGTGCATGCCACTCTCTGTTGGGTACTGGTATCACCCCACATTGGGTAGGTATCCGTTGCAGTGCTTCATGGACGGCAGGACCTCGACCACGTTTTGCTTTAGATTGTAGTGTAGTTTTACCTTTTAAAGTATTAAATTAACCAACATAAATGCACTACACATTTGCAATTCTGATTATATAGATATAAAACGTATAGTTATTTATTAACTTAGGCAGTCATAAATATATTTTTAAAACTGGCCTGGCCTTTAGTTGTGTATAAAGATTAACTTGGTATCCTGCAACTAATTATATCAATAAATAAGTTCTATTTACAGAATAGTGTTTAATTGATGCAATAAAACAATGTTAGTGATAATGATAATTATGAGATAGGATGTTCCTATCACAATGTTGTAACATAAATTCTCTTATCGAAAATAAAGTCAGTACCTGTCTGGGCTTTTTTAGGTGTTGATACTGGGGCCTTCGCAGAAGTCTGAGTTGTTGGTTCAGTTTTAATAATAGTTTGATTGTTCTCAACTAATCCCTGTTCTCTTTTAAAAACATCTAAAAATGTTTCCACACCTGCAGCTTTAGAAGTGGATGCAGTCTTGCCAGAGCTAGAATTAGAGCTATTAATACTGCTTTTGTTACTGGTTCCCGATGAAGCAGCAGTACTTTGGCTTTTAGGACTGTGAATGCTGGGTCGCCTTATTTCTATGACAGAGTTTGATCTAGTCAACTCTTTAGAATTTTGTATTTTACACTTCTGAACTTTGGTATCAATTGTATCTTTATTTAAACTTGACCTGGACACTATTTTGTTCTCTGAATGATAATGCCCATTAGGAACCTCCAACTTCTCTTCTTTAATCTCACCGTTTGTTAATGAACTTATGAGATCTATTTCTTTACTCGGGCTATCCAATAATTTGCTTTTAACATCAACATTATCAGAAAAAATAAAAGCATCTTCAGTATGACTGACTGTTATTTCGCTGGCGATGACATCAGAGTCATGGAACGTATATAAATCGTTGGGATCTATTTTAAATTTGGTATGGAAAAAGTTATCATTAAGATGTGAAATGTAAGGCTGCTCATCACCAGAGCTATCTTGTATAAACATATTCACTTCACTATTACATCCTCCAGCCACACCCTCAACTGCCATTTTATACTGCGTTGCGCAGCTCGCATCCGATATATTTTGTGGAATACCACCAAAACTAAAAGTAATGATTTAAATTAAAAAGAAATATAATTAATGTACTACACAATCATATCATAAATTAATCATTAGTTCAGTTTTCTTCTAGTAGTTTATGATCTTAATTATTTATCACAGTTGTAATGACTTGAGTCATATTTTTACATAATTTTGCTTTCCTAAGTTAGGGTCATAATACATATAATAGTAAATTAAAAACATTTAAACTATGAAGTAGACTCACCCCACATTTTCTGAAGCACTCAAATAAGACATGCTGGGTTCATTTTACAACTTGTTGATAAAAATAATTCTACTAGGAAGAAATGTAGTAAAATTAATTTGGTCCCTGTGAATCATACTGAAACATACCAATTATTCAATGAGTGTCACAAAGTATCAATTAGCCAAAAAACACGCAATAAAAACACAAATATTTTGCTTTATTGGAAGATAGGATTCCTTTGATGAATTGACAATGACATCTGTCAAAATGAATAATTATTCGCAATTTTCCTGTAATATTTATTTACAAAAGCGGTGTATCCTCGATAAAATTAGACATACATTAAACCCTTGATTTAACAGTAATACTCACTGGACTAATACAAATAAGAAAATAATAATAAAAAACTCACATATTATTCTTGTAGATTCCAAATACACTTTGTTTTGGAATAAATTGTAACAGTATTAATTATAAAATAATAACACCAGACCCTTATGTTATATGGTATTCTGGCTAAAACAATTAAAACAAAATAAATTTATTCAATAACATCAAAAGAATGACAGAATACAGCAAATGGCAGCCAAAACGCGGTTGCGTTCGAGAATATATAAAATAGAAATAAATATTATTTTATTTTAGTTTCATAAAATGTTTTTATTCAAGTCACAGTATCATAAAGTAGAATATAAGCAGTAAGTTTGACTATTCAGATGTAAAATATTTACAATATTTTCAATTGAAAATCATTATGATACGTAAGTCAAGTAAAAAATATGTTGCAAATATATTATAATTGCAATAAAATTAATAGCTTTTTTGTAAAAACATATATCATCAGAATATGTTCTAATTTCAACTTTTCTATATAGAGTACATACGAATGGCGCGCTGAAGTAAATATTTTTTGTTGATCACGCAGATCCTGCAAAATACAAGAAAAGAAAGAAAAAACCGTTACAGTTAAATCATTTCTGGAGTTCTGTCGAATATAGCAGTTAAAACCGCGGCCAACAAAAATTATTAAATATACGATGTTTTTATAAAACTGTATAACGATTACGCATGTACGGTAGACAACAGATCACCCTACCCAAATATATAAAATTTTACAGTATTATCAATTTTGAACTAAATGTTTCTGAGTTACAGATTAATATCGACTACGAAGTTTTGATAGATTTGAGTAGATTGATTTGTTGCTGTGTGTACACTTTACAATTTTTCCTATTTTATATTATAATTTAAAACTAAAATCAATTATCCTTAATTTTATATAAATGGTCCTTTTAAAACTATATTTACCTCGCAAAATATTATAATTCAAATCGCTTGTAAACAGAGCCTATACTAACTCTCATTAAAAATATATTTTCAATGTACATATTCTAGTAAGCCACAAAAAATATTCAAATGTATTTTAATTTTTAACAATACATGGAGTGCTTTGTAAACATATATTAATTATTAAAATATCAATTCCTATTTGAAAAGTTAAATCATGCTAAGAAATAAAAATAAATAAATTCATATCTTCTTGAACAGTTTAAATAAACCGCGTTTTTCATTCGATTTGAGAACCCCATACTCGAAGCGTTGTTGTGAATCCAATATGGCGATATTTGATGTTAGACTATTTTGAAGGTACGTCAATTTGACGATTGTATAATGATAATTCCGGTAAATATCTACTTTTTTGAACATATTTTGTCCACAACCGTAAACAGTCGTGCGGCTGTTGTATTTTCGTGTAAATGTCCAGTGTAGTGAAAGGCGAATAAGTTGTATTGTTTTGTTTTGTGATTTCCAATAAATTGGTGATTATTCCATTGTTATAATAAAATACTTGATGTTACTGTTGTTTATTACTAAATTTACATGTGGATCTCTGTCTTATTTCTAAAATCGCTTTTTCTTCGTCTATTTTGTTGTGTTTTACCGAAAACTTCTTGCTGAGATTGAATGTAATTACGGTAATTATGACTGTGGACATCACATTGTAAATTTTGAATTTTCTTTCAGAAGTGCACATGTTTTTATACAAATGGGAGTTAAATAAATCAATGAACAGGTGCATTAGATTTGCGCCATAATAATTAATTCAATTCTTGAGTACGTTATCTTTAGAGCGTTTACTATCATGACAGACACCAGACGAAGAGTAAAGCTTTATGCTCTGAATGCTGACCGCCAGTGGGATGACAGAGGTACAGGACATGTATCTTCATGCTATATTGAGAGACTAAAAGGGACATCACTGTTAGTGAGAGCAGAATCAGATGGGAATCTCCTTTTAGAGAGTAAGATACAACCAGATACAGCGTACCAGAAACAACAAGACACATTAATTGTATGGTCAGAAGGTGATAACTTTGATTTGGCATTGAGTTTTCAAGAGAAAGCTGGTTGTGATGAAATATGGGAGAAAATATGTCAGGTATGTATATGCATTGTTGATGTTATAGTAATTATTATTCCTTTATTTGTATTCTACATTATAGATACTTTAGATTGTGTCATTTTCATGTTGGCTCAGACATTCTGAGAATTAAGCTTTGAGTGTTATTGTTGCTAAAAATGGCATCAGTAGTAATACATTACCAGGTTGTTTAACAGGATATTTCAAAATGTATACATTTTAGGTCCAGGGAAAAGACCCTTCTGTTGAAATTACACAAGATATTGTTGAAGAATCTGAAGATGAACGTTTCGATGAAATGTCTGACAGTGTTCAACCAGTGGAGTTGCCGCCCTGTGAAATGGGTCGTTTGGAGGACATCAGTGAGCTAGTTAATAGCTGTTTGGTATCTCCAGCACGTAAGGACAAACTAGCAGCAGCCTTAGAAAGCCAGCATTATATTAAGAAGTTACTAAATCTCTTCCATATGTGTGAAGATATTGAGAATATTGAAGGGCTGCATCATCTTTTTGAGATATTCAAAAGTATTTTTCTCCTCAATAAAAACACACTTTTTGATACAATGTTTGCAGACGACACAATATTTGATGTGGTTGGTTGTTTAGAGTATGATCCTAGTTTGCCACAGCCGAAGAAGCATAGAGAGTATCTTCGAGAGTTAGCAAAGTTTCGAGAGGCCATTCCTATAAAGAATCAAGGTTTATTAGCAAAAATACATCAAACATACAGAGTACAATACATACAAGATATAGTACTGCCAACCCCTACAGTTTTTGAAGATAATTTGCTAAGCACATTATCTAGTTTTATATTTTTCAATAAAGTAGAAATAGTGAAACTTATAGAAGAAGATGAAAAATTTCTTACAGATTTATTTAAACTTCTTATGGATGATAAGACTCCAGATACAAAAAGGAGAGATTTAGTTCTATTTTTGAAAGAGTTTTGTAATTTTTCACAAAATCTACAGCCACAAGACAAAGATGTGTTTTACAAGACCTTAGTTTCTTTGGGAATCCTGCCAGCTCTAGAAATTACATTAAGTATAGATGACCAGAAGACCAAGACTGCATCTATAGATATCTTAACATACATAGTTGAGTTTTCACCTTCTGTTGTGAGAGATTATACATTGCAACAAGCTAATAACACAGAAGAGGTATGTTGTGTAATTTGAACAGTTTTTGTATAATTTCGTTATTGATACTCATTGACTTTTCATTTTTTAGGAGCAAATGTTGCTAAATATAGTAATAGAACAAATGCTTCGTGACCGTGACCCTGAACTTGGTGGTGCTGTACAACTGATGGGAGTGTTACGTATTCTGTTAGATCCAGAGAGTATGCTTGCATCAGTCAATAAAAGTGAAAAGGCAGATTTTTTAAATTTTTTCTACAAACACAGTATACAAACTTTAATAGGTAAGTGACTTTATTTGACCATGACCTACATGTGGCTGTCATGGCTTGAGTCTATCATTATCAGTAATACTGTTCTTGGCAGTTTATGTTAATTCTGTTTTTATATCTCTTTCTATCTATTATCTCAAAATTGTTGTGCATATGAAAATGGTAATTAACATTGAATCATATTATTAAAAAATAGAAAAATAATAACAGTCAGTAATATCTTTATCTGATACCAAATTAAAGATTAATTATTTTGTATATAATAACTTAAGAACAGATATATTAATTAATTCCAATCTCCTCCCGCGGACCCTGCGAGGGCGACCGAGGTATGCACACCTCGGTCGCGGGGTTCGCGAGCCGCCGTCGGGGTTAGGATTCAATCGGGTCTCTCATTATTGAGCAGTCTCGCCCAACCCTACAAGGTCACTCAAATTGACGTCTGCGGGTCGTGTGTCGTCCAGCAATGGTTCTCTACCAAACTCCTGCTGTGACAGCTTAGACTTAACTTTGACATATAATATCTATAGGACATGTAGTACATTTTCCACAACTAATTACAGCACCCCTCCTAGAAAACACAACAGGCGAAAAACCTCTGAAGGAAGACTATCACACTGTGCAACTATTGGGTCTTGTGTTGGAGTTACTCTCCTTCTGTGTGGAGCACCATACCTACCACATTAAAACCTGTATCCTCAATAAGGTAATAGTTATATTATTAAATTAATTTCCAATTTAAAATATATAAACCAATTTTGATCTGTAAATTTTGATTATGGTGCAGATTTTATTCCTTACCAGGACTGACAAATCCTAAAGCAGTTTATTTTCTATTTTAGTAACTGCTTGTAAATTTAGTTGCATTCAACTATACCAGTACCTAAATACCATTGGTCAATTTTTAGTGGTGTAAGTAGTAGTTACTTTTCATTAAAATAAATTCCCTTTTTTGTTGTTACAGGACCTTCTGCGTCGTATATTGGTGCTGATGAGATCTACACACACTTTTCTGGTGCTTGGAGCATTAAGGTTTATGAGAAAGATTATTGCGCTCAAGGATGAATACTATAATAGATATATTATTAAGGGAAATCTCTTTGCGCCAGTCATTGACGCATTCCTTAGAAATAATGGCAGGTCAGTATATTAGTAATAAAAACATGAGCCTTTATGAGTTATGCAGTTAATTTATGTAACAGAAAATTAAATATGTATATTTCTGTAACTATTGAAGTCTGTCATTGTCAAGTTAATTTTATAATTCTATTTGTTTTATGCTAGAATTTTCTTTTTTAATATTCACACGGTAATAATTTTTATTTCAGGTATAACTTATTAGACTCTGCTATATTGGAGTTATTTGATTTCATTAGACAGGAAGACATAAAATCACTTTGTTCTCATGTAGTGGAAAACTATGGCAAGATCTTGGAAGATATTGAATATGTACAGATCTTTAAGGCTTTAAAAACGCGGTACGACCAACACCAAGACAAATTAAAAGAGAGAGATAGAGGTAAGTGTATAGTGCAGTATTTTATATAAATGGTTGGTTTAAATAAGTTTAAAATTTATGGCTCTCACTAACAATTAATGAGATATTTTGAAACTAATTGTAATATTATTACTAGTAAACTCAACTTAATATTATTAGTAAATATGATATTTAATGTTGCATACTATGAATAATTACAATGTTATAAATGATGTAAGATTTTCATGAGTTAGTGTGATTTATTTTGTGACACATTGTTTGAAGAAGGTTGCCTCTACATTTTCCTTGTGTGACTCATGTATTTCATGATTCCGTAAATAAAATATTCCCCATATGTTTAGTAGTTGTCTCATATGGCGCATTGGTTTAGATTCATGTGTCTTAAGTTCATTTCTTATACTGACACTGATAAACATAAACAATATTAGGAGTGAGTATTTTCGGTGTCTTCATTGTTTCTGCATTTCATAACTCATGGGAGATCTGATACTGTGGGATCAGTACATTGTTTGTGATATTGTTTAACCTCTTTATAAATGTATAATGTTTAAAGTATATTAAAAAAGGGCATTTATTGTAGTTTTAGTCCAAGCAATTATAAATTCACTCACTTATGAAAAGCCATAGGTAGATTACTGGGTTGAAACCCAGAGTTTTGGGACACCAACATTGATATAATAAGTAATACACAACACACAAGTACAATTTGCATCATTTTATTTGCACATCATTTGTGTTCTCTGATTAGTTTGTGTTTACATACAACTTTTGTGCAGTGAGCGGTAGCGTCGGAGTAGCGGAGGCGGTGGTTCCGTCGTTACTACGCACGCGGTACAGGCGGGAGGCGCGCGCGCCCGACGACGAAGAGGAGATGTGGTTCAACGACGACGACGAGCTGGAAGACGACGCGCCGCTCGACACCGCACAAGCGCACGCACACCCGCATGCGCATGCGCATCCGCACGCGCATCATGCCCTTGACGCTATTGGTGAGTGTTGGTGATGATTATAGATCCGATGATGAAATGTGGTTTATGAACAACGGACGAGCTCTTTAAAATCCCATAAAGGTAGAGATCTGGCGCACAGCTCGATACTGTGCACGCGCAGCCATTTCCAGTTTGTAGTAAATAAAATCTATACTTAGTTTTGAGTAACCATATTGTTAGACTGGTAATAGTTTAAAGTTAATGTGTTAAAGATGTAGGAATCTAGGTGTAATAAACAGATTAACTAACGTAATACGTATACGTAGTCATATCCCGGGTTAAGGTATAATATCACTTGAGATCTGGTTATCTTCGAGAGAGAAACCGCAGACGACCATTACTAAAATGTAATAAACTTTGGACGATATTTCAGGGTGTTCCGTAAGATGTTCTATATTCTAATCCACTAACTTTTTCTTATATAAAAGTGGTTTATTTACCATTCATGTTAAGACTACGTTCTAAAAGTTGCGGCGGAGACTAGTTTTAAATAGTTTTTAATTTTCGCTTCTAAATCGTGAGAAACGGCGCATATTTTTAGTATAGTTACTACTTTATTTTTAGTGTTACAGAATTAGGGCTATTGCACGTCATGAAAAGCTTTGGGTTTAACGACATCAGTCATAACAAATGGTGCAAGTGTAGGCAAAAATTGTCTGTAATTTGAGATTCATTCATTACTTCTGTTGACGTCACAGTGGCACGTGGTGCGCGTGACGCATTTGTGACTTGTCAGTCTGGACGTCAGTGTAGGTACTTAATGATGTTTTACGAGATATCAATATATAATCAATGTTCGATACAAATCTATGCTAATGTTATACAAAGGTGGTACTAGTACGTATTTATTTAAGGGTTAGCTCTTGATATAAGTCTAAAAATTCTCCAGAACCTGTCGCTGATCATTTACGGAAACATTCCACGTTAAATTTCTAACGCTAGCTAAGCTGCTGACGACTGTTGGTGCGCTATATAATTATAGAACTGGTAGGCCATATTAACGAATTACACACTGGGAAAATATTATATTGTAACTGTATTTATTTAAACCTACTTAGTCTGTTATAAATAATAATGAATCTTATCTCAAAATAATCTCTTCACTCAATTAGTAGGCGCCTATAATCTATTACTATTTTAATGTAAGTATGTGTATTACTCTCATTTAAACTCCCATAGTAAGAACTCTGGTTCTCAATTTCGGGTGCACTTAAATTTTTAAAACACGAGATTAATGTTTAAAAATGTATCTTATAATGTTTAAAAAAATATTTCTAATCTAAAGTATTTATAGACGCTGTATCAAACTGATAGTGTTTATTAAATTCCAGGCAAAATCGTAGAAAAGAAAGTGTGTTCGAGTACGGAGAGCGTGAACGGACCGAGCCGGGTGCTCCTCAGTACGACGGCGGCGAGCAAGTCGCCTCACTCCGACGTACAGGTATCCTCGCCCAGATTACTCAATAAGGTAAACTTTTAGTTCCCTAAAGTTATACTATTGCTTCGCTGGGGAATTATCGCGTTGTATGCCTTTGGGTGATAGTGGCAGATGTCTAAAAGTCTGAATGGTATATGAATGGTTTGTTTGGCCTACCATAAGATCATTTTTGAGCACGCGTATTTTGAGACGATAAATTTATTCTTAATGAAAGCATAATTCAAGCATTATTTCTACATATTCAGGCTAGTTTTCCTTTATAGTTTAGCTAATAAAGAATTGTATTATCCTTAGTAACACCATGAATAGAAAATACATAACATTCACTTTCATTTAAAAACTGTGTCAAAATTGACTTCGTCTTGTTGGAAAAGCAATGCATTATTCTTCCATGTCTTGACGGCTTTTTTGATAAAGGCCGTGTGCTCGGCGACCGATACGCAATACGAAACACGGGCTATTTATTTTTCTTAGAAACGTTTATGTGTTTTAAATTTATGAATAATAAATAATTTTTTTAATAATTAAAAAAAAACATTTAGTAAATATATTGTTGCCTTATCCTTTTGGCAGTAAGAAAAATCTGACTAATCATTAAAAACATTATTTTCATGAGTGTTCTGGATGAACATTCTATAAAAATTGTGCAAAAAATATTGTCTAACATAATACCTAAAATGTATATATAAAAAACCAACTGAAGTCAAATTGAGTTGTCAACAAATGAACATTTGCTTAATATTTGGAGAGCATACATTCTAAAGGATAACATGTGTGTGTTTGTATCAAATTGGAGTAAATTGAAAAGAAATACATAGAACTATTTTCGAGGCATATCTCTCAATAGACTTATCTTCCATTATAATAATCCGTTTCCTGTGAAATTTTAATTTGCTTCCACACTAACAATGTGAACTTGCCAAACTCTGTAACACACCCTAACTAAAGACTCTTAATTGTTTAAAACTATTAAAAACTATTGATTTAAATGTTCAGGAGCTAACTAAAGGTACTTCCTTTTTAATTGAGCAAGAAAGGCAAAATTTTAATATACTAATAAAATACAACAGTCAACAAACTTATAAATAACTGCATGCTACATTGGCTTTTGATGTGTGAAATATTACAGCATGTTATTATTGTGTGCATCTAACAAGATAATAACTGTAAAGGTTATGTTTATTATTCATCATTAAAATGAATTGCTGAAGGTTACGGTGCGACATCCTGCGCTCCCCGCTTTTGAGTAACTTTGACCCGCTCCATAGTTGTGTAAATGACTGAAAAAAAATTGGTGATTAAAGTATGTTAGGATGTGCATGAGAATGTACATAAAATAGTTATTAATACGAAATTAAAACAACAATTACATAAATATATCCATTTTTATTATTATAAATTCCATTGAATATGCACATATTTGTAACTAGAATTACCTACAGGTACAGTGGGGAACAGATTGTATTTGTTTGCTTCCGACACTATATGACTGTCTGTAATGGCTAAAATATGTCTGACCGCTGCTTCTGATGATTAATTTATAGCACATATATTTCAATATGAAATATTCGAAAAATGCAAGTTAATTGTATATTGTTTAACTTATTAGTGAAAATATGATGTGTTATACTTAAACCTTGACTTTAAATCACCATATTTTAAATATTTAACCGTTTATAAGGGTTTAAGCGTTGTTGTATTAGCTATGTGCGCGACTGTGGCGACGCGTAGCGTTTACAATATTTGCGAAATCTGTCAAATAAAAAAAACGAAAATATTTTTAGTTTTCTTTGCAAATATAAATAGAACCAAAGATTAAAATAGTATTGTTGACATTATTTAAGTGCAATTTATTCAATAGTTTTAATGTAAAATGAATACAATAATAAAAAAACGGGTTTGAAATTATTACACATAATATTATTTTCCAACCACAAACTGAGATAAAAGGCAATAAATTAGTATTAGCCGAGCATGTAAGAAATGTGGAAGAACTGCGACATAATGGCCAGAGCTACTTAATACGAACCCACGTATTTTGTCAGTACAGTAGCTTTATCAGGCCAAAATACTAAATTGGCAGTTGCAGAAGTTAAATAATGTAATATTAATTGAAATATTCTTGAAACTGTAGTTCTATGAACATCAAATAATACACTCAGTGCTGAAAATGTCAAGCCAGTTTTCATTTACATAAAAAAATGAGAAGGCGGTTTTTTGTAGAAACTTTAAATTTTTTACTTTCTACTCTCGTTACCAAGAACTCGAAGTTATTTAATGTCATACCCACAAGATTTCAGAGTTGTTGATCTTCTTTTATTGATAATATACCAACAAATTCTAGACCATGTGGTGATGTTGATTGATCCTTATGTTTTTCCTTATATGTCTTTATTCTTTGAAGTATTTGTTGCTATGACTCACGAAATAGACACAATATCTACTTGGATTTCAGCATCACTGTGATCATTATAGATGTATCGATTGCATGTAAATGTGGTTTCTTTTAATAACAACTTAGAAAACATATGGACTTCATATTATATGGGTCACATGCTTGGGGTTGAATAAATTCATTCATAGGACGCTATTGAGAATATAGCAAATTTATATTTGCTATTGAGGCCGTTATTTTTGCAATTAACAACGCAACAAAAGTCATGGCCCATTTCTTTGATTTGTTTTTGTACTGCAATCAACACTTGACAGCTGATAATCCGCATTTGTTTCCAATTTCTGCCGTGTGCGCTGCGGTCGTTATCTGTCCGCCACTACTCGCTTTGCTCATAGCCAATAAGGGTTCAACTGTGCTTGAACTAATCCGTTGAATCAGTGAAAATATTGACCTATATTTTCAAACAGGGGCTAGTAGATTACGATGGTGACTCGGACGAGGAAGAGGAGGGGGGAGGCGGGGGTGGCGGCGGCGGTGGAGGCGGAGGTGGCACAACGGAGGAGCGCGACGCTAAGCGGCCGCGGCTGGCGTAGTGCCTGCCCTCGTCCCCGGCCTCCGCCGGCCCCCGATCCGGGCCGCCTGCGCCGCCCGCGCTGTTTCAAGGAATATAACGACCTCGCCCGCCTCGTGCTGTGCATACCCAGTGAGCGATAGGTAAACGTTTCTCTTGTATTCTCCTCGCGGTCCTAGCCTCTGTTTCATTGCAAACTGACTATTCGTAGGAACTTGTTACGTATCGCTCAGGTTCGACTCCGGGCAGACGAGATGAGGTGATCGGAGTTATTACCTCAAAATTATTTTTTTATTTGACGTAGAGTATAGGTTGTTTTTCTATGAGTGTTGTAAAGCACGATTGTGAATAATGCAAATATAAAGCAAAATTTGTGGCCTTACTTAAAGCTGTCAAAAGCGAGTGGGTATTCCCAGCGTAGGTCGGTAAATATTTGTTGTTTGTTGTAAAAAATTAAATAATGTTTTCGTGTTTGTTCCGAGTTTGTGCGAGTTCCTACTTATAGATTAATTCTACTTTGCTCTGAAACTGAGAGCTTTGACGACGAATCGCCGATGTTCGAATTCTCGTAAATTGTGTAGGGGTGAATCGTAATATTGAGTAATGAATTATTTGGCATGAGGAAAGCTTTGAAGTTGATCAAATCAGACTTCGTAAACGAGTTTCTTCGCCTTATGAATTGTTAGGATTAAAAATATATATTAATATTTTTATGTTCACTTAACATCAGTAATCAAAATAAAGTTGATTATAGTTCATGTACTGAATTAAGTGACCATAGAGTGATTATCCTAAAAATTAAAAACAAAGTAATTCAGATGGTTGTATGTCAAAATGTCGTAATTTGATTGTGTCGATTGGAGATTTAAATCGTTTCAAAATTTTGTGTTAGCCATGGATAATTTTGTATTGGAACCATGCAGACAAAACGCTGAAAAGTTAGAAGTACCGAAAAGACTCCAACTCACACTTTTGAAATGATTTTGGGCTGTTGGCAGGACAAGCATAACATACGTCACAAATAATAAATTGGAACAGTCGTATACTGTTATGTTTGCCGTGCCTTTAGTGTTGCCGTAATGTCGATAGTTTAACTATCAATAGTATTAAACAGTTATAATTTTGACAGTATTGATACTAGTAGTAGATACTACTTAAAAACATTAGATTACTTTTGATGAGAAACAATCGATGAAGTACTTGAAATTTTTTAACGTCGGTTATATTTCTCTCTGTTGACAGATATATAATGTTCCCAGCTATAGATACTGTTCGATCGAGTCTAGCTTTATATAAATTTTTCGATATAATACCGAAATACTATCGATATTCTACTATCGACCGGCGACACTAGCTAATTGTAAAAAGTCACAAGACTATTTATTGATGCATGTTCTGGATTGAAGTAAATGAAGTTGCGAGAACCTTATCTCATTTGACACAATCAATTTGGTTGGAATGGTTTAATTTAATTCTCTAGGCAGTCGATACCCATCCATTATCGGGTTATGTCCATATTTTATGTAAATAATATTGAAGTACTGGCGAGTTGCCGACTTCGAACTAAGTTAGCGTATGAATTATTTCATACAGTAGTGTAATTACGTTAAACGGCATCAGAATTTAGATACATTGGCAACAATGTGTATTTAATGAGGAATAAATTATACGGTTAGGTTACTTTTTCAATGGATCGTTCACAAAAGTACAAAGAAAATATGAATGGGAATTATAATTAATTAATAATTATTATTAAAATAACATCGTGAATGCGAGAAATACTTAGATGAATTTGCACGACTCATTAAATAACATCAAGACCAATCTTTATTTTTGTTGTAAACTGTGCTGTGGAATTGCTACTCATTAGTGCGTTACTTGTTAAATTGGAATATATACTGTTAACTTAATTAAAAATAAAACGTTTGACACATAGAATACCATTATTTACGGTCTTTAGGTGTCTCAGTAACTATATTGTTAGTATGGATGTTATAGCAACTTTTATCAAACACAAGTGTGCGAATATTAAGTGTATCCATCCCATGTCGCCACGGACTAAAGTGATTTCCGCAAATTAAATTGAAAATGATAGTTTGTGTGTATGTATAAGGTTGCAAGAGTGGTTTGTTGTTCATGCGGGTTTAGTGGAATGTGAGCTTTTTATTTATTTACTGCATTTCCATCTAGAAAATTCAGGCTTTTTTGAGACAAAAAATGTGTTTGGTAATTTACTACATCTATTTATTATAAGATTTTGTACTAATTAAAAATCAAATGCGATATCCATGGGACTGAATATTTGAATAAAAGGACTTCTAATATATAGTAATTATTTTGTTTATTTCATAACAACATAATATTTTACATAAAATGCATACACATTTTTTGCCTCTTTAAAGCCAATCTTTGTTGAAAGTAAAGAATTACCACATGTGTGTATAAAATTAATTATTTCTAGACATTTATCTGGATCTTAATTCTAATCAAAATAGAAAGATAAACAAACACAATAAAATAAGTGATCCACTGAATTTTTTTTTTACTTTTTGTAAAAAAAATAATTTTCTACTTATAATCGCCCACAAGGTATTTTGAAATAATAAAATAATCAATTAGCTCTAATACAAACTTTTGTTGCAATAACATTGGGTATTATTCAAGATTGTCGTTTATATAACGCCTCACCACTGGATCTTGTCAGCACAGATCTCGTGATAATTTGCTTAAGAACTATTAAACTAAGCGATTGTGATCTTTCGCTCTAAATTAAACATTGCTGTTTATTTTACTATCCACCAGAAGTTCATGAGGTCGCCCTTAACACTCAACAAAATACTGTAGCAATAATATAGCAATTACGATGGACGCCAACCGCATACAACTAACTGGTCTAATTGGAAATCACTTGGAGAAGCCGTTGTCCAGCAGTGGACGCCCTGTGGCTGACGATGTTGATTACTACTACAGAGTTGCCTGTCCACTGCATAGTAAATATTTGCTGTATTTTTTTATTAGCTGATGTTTTTAATAATATTATAGCAAGATTTGTTCGGTGTTGAGGCGTTATAGTGACGCGTACGCTCTAATATTATGTATTCTTGTGCAGCGATTTTATCCTTTCAGTAACTTTCTAGATATTAATGAAAACACAGTACATTATCCATTTTTTGTTAATAAATGATGGTTGTGATTTATGAAATAGTTACAGTTACATACTTAAAACATTGAAAATAAGGACTCCCGAAGTCTTCCATTGACAACAGAAAACAAATCATTTATTTAAGTAGCTTAGTATAACATCACAGATTCTGGGTTAGGATACTAAAATATTTATCATGTAATTTGATTAATTGTAATTAGTATAAGAAGAGTACCACAACTAATAAAAGGCGGCTAAGATTAATGTTGAATTCAGCTTTTCTAATTTATTTTTAAGTATAATATAGTATGGTATATTTTGTTGAAGTTTATAAGTAATTTTAGTTAAGAATATATTTAAATTAAAAGCCTAATCTCTATATTATTCTATTTAAAAAAATAGTTATTGAATTTAAATGCAGTTTAATATCACTTTGTAAAAAGAAATGATAACAATTAAATATTAATTATAATTCATTTTCAAACTTCTCGGTCATCCTGTCCTTATCAATATATATAAAATATATAAAAAACTAATTAAACAAATATATTCTCTTCATAATCTTCATCGTAATTATTAGTGAATTATATACAGTAATATTACATAAGACTTGGGATCCAGATTAATGTTTTTTTTTATTCATATCAGATTTTAATGTTTAGCTTTTTCTCTCTGCACTAACTTATAAATGCTTTTCTTTTCTCTATGAAACTTAGCAATTGTGTGGTTGGTGTTGAGTCTCGTGTTTACGACTGTTTTTATTTATAAATTTAGTTACGGGAGCTGCTTGCTTTGTCAGGCGGTGTTAGTGATAAGGAAATAGAAACGCAGATATTTGTAAACATTTGTTCACATATAAGTTCCATTTGCCTTTCTATATTACTTACCAGTAAAAAAATTGCGTTACGTTTTTAGTTTATTGGTTGGCGGATAAGGAAATATGTACCCACCCCTAGCATGAATATACAGATATTGTTTTATGTAATTGCAGTGTCATGGTGCGTTTAAAGGCCTTAAAGGAAATTACATACATTACTAAAATAAAAAAAGTAATTGGATTGTATATAATAATTAGATCAAACAAATATTTAGCATCGAATTGTATATTATTTTAATTAATTATTGGAATTATATGATTTGTCTGTTTCCTCTGTCAATGTCCGTTGTTTGATGATCCAATTATATAACGCAATGTTCAAAATACTCGTGCTTTGGGTACGGAATATGAAAAGTAATTTTTACACGCGTCTAATAGAATTTTTTTACCTTTGATGTAGTAATATAGAGAGTAGCCGTTAAATGAGAGATATGAAATAAATAAGAGATTTGTAAGCGCGTGTCGGGATAATACTTTCTTGTGAACGCGGTAAGAAATACCTAAAGGCTTTTAATTTTAAAGATGGTTATTCTCATTTTGTTAGATATTCACAAACTTAATACCGACTTATTGATACAAGTCTTATATATTATTTATTACAATATTTTAAACTTCTTATAAAAGTGATAATGAACTGTACGAACTTGTATTGATTATAGCCATTTTCTTATGTGTAATTTTTTACTGCATCTAGTATATCAGTATTAAATTATTCTATACTTTCAACAAACAATGTTTGACTGCTTATGAATGTAGTTTTACTGACTCCGCAGAAGTAATGTGTATGTGATAAATGTATCTGATTAAGATCCACTTTATTTTATTACTTTAACTTCTAGTTTATCTGTCGTATTTTGTAAATAATATTAGATTTTGTAATACACTTAATCCGGTGATCAGACTGTGAACAACACAACAACTACAAGGAAACATTCACGATCACTTGTCGCCTGGAATAGCGATAAAATAGACAAATAAAGTGGTCCAACTTTATTTTTTATTTCCTTGTGTAAACATTTAATTAATGTTAGATGTTTTGCATTTACACCATACGTTCTTCCTTCAGGTGAATTCATCCCAAAATGAAACTTTTTTCCCCCCAACGAGACAATTCCATCAGAAAGAGTATTTCGGGTCGCTTTACATGAAAAATGCATGTTTACCTTTATAACGTAATGAAAAAATATTATTCTTTACCATATTGTTAACTACTACACAACTAAAATAAAATATTAAGCGGTAATAAGAAAGTTTAAAAGTAAACTAAATTGTTCAGACTTTATTTCTTCTGTAATTATGTTTATGACGACAATTTAGTACATGCATTCATTATAAAAAAATCGATGACTAAATGATTTTTAAAATGTGACTCCTTTTATACCTAACCGTTCAACATCTTTGTGTTTCCTTCAGTAACACTCCCTAAAAATACATATCAACTTTTAATATGTATGTATCTGAGGAAAACTTTGATCTCTGTCTAAAATATTTGTACATCTTTACGAGCTATAAACACACTTTGTATTTTAAAATGATGGTCACACATAAAAAAACGCAAGATTATTAGTTATTATTTAAAATTCATAAATGCACAGAGTAAATGCGAGGCGACTTATTACATACGTGCGATGAACTTGACAGAATATATTGTAAATATATAACGTCTAATAATTTTATTTTAAAATCTGCCAACATCCACGTGTATAATAGCATCGAGCTGTCAATTAGATTTATACGATTCTTATATTCCTTGAAATA
The DNA here is from genome assembly GCA_020976665.1 of Heortia vitessoides. Lineage (NCBI taxonomy): Eukaryota > Metazoa > Arthropoda > Insecta > Lepidoptera > Crambidae > Heortia > Heortia vitessoides. The sequence continues at coordinate 8,003,701 of JACJUM010002496.1, forward strand.
ACTTCCCTTAAAATACGAACTTTTAGGTGAAAGTAGACTGTAATGATGACTATTTTTTAACTGTCTAGGTGATTGACCATCATAAACTAATTTATACACAGATTAAAATTAAAATAGATTTACCTATTGGCAAGTTGTGTAAAATAAATAAGCTTACTATAATGCTATTATTATGATGTCACTAGTTAAGTAAGCAATATAAATATAAGATACAAAAGTAATCTCTCTTTTATTTTATACCTTATTTTAATTTATTTTTTATTTTATAATTATTAGTGAACTCTCAAATTCCCAGTTGTTTTTATTCATCACATTCTTTTCTTTCTTTCTTTAAACATTAATTACATTAAATTAAAGGTAGGCTTACTCAGGCACTCGCTCTTAAGACTAGCCTTGGTTAACTTCAATATCTATCTACTGCGACACTGTGCTTGGCAAATACTCACTCAAACGTCTTTATTTAAACCTTTTCATGAGGTTAGCGCTAAGAGTGTAAGTTGAGTTAAGTAGACTTGACCGTGAATACTTTTACCTGTTTGTTGCGAAAGCCCAATTAAGCTCTTGTAGTTAAGAAATTATGTATATAATGGAACCAATTCATCGTAAAAGGCATCTCGTAAATTCATTCTACAGATGTTGGCTATCTGTAGGCCTGCTTCATACTTCTATAACGACACTAAGACTGATGCAAGTCTCACCTAAATTAGTGAATCTAAGACCATCACTAAAAGTAAGAAACAAAAGATTTGATTACAATTTTATTAAATGTATTTATCAGGTATATTAATATAGCTAGTGTTTAAAGAAGCCTTTTATTACAATAATTATTAAGACGAAAAAAATATAAATAACAGAATGCTTGAGTAATTCAGTAAAAGCAAAGTTTAAAGGTGGGTGTCGACGACGTCAGACTTCAGTTTGGAGGCGAGTGCCCTCCTTAATTGCATAGCGTCAGGGGTCGGCGGGGGTGGAGTGCCGGCCAGAGCTGCTTGCGCCACGCGGGCCGATCGGGGCCTCGGTCCGCCAATGAAAGAACCTTCCCCGCCTAGAGTACAAAAACATGATACGTCTGATGATTACAATACCATAGTCAAACTAAGCAAATTTCTGTAAAAAAAAACAGTTCTGTTATCCGGTGTAGCAGCATACCCTGGTCTGATAATGTGTAGTTTGTAGGAGTTCTTTAAGTAGGTCACATCTAGTGGATCCTTCTATCAGGCAAAATAAAATTTTTGTGTTTTTGCTGCTCATTTTAAATAGTGTTCATACGACTATAGGTACGTACCGACCATTCATTCCTAATTCAATCTGAGTATCTTACCTAAGTTACTCAGATAGAATTAGGTATGAACTACTTACTTTCAGTGTCACCACTGCCTTCAGCAGCTCCTAGTTTCTTTTGACGAACTTGCTTCTTCAACGCCAGTAGTTTGTCCCGTTGTTGTTTTAGATACTCCTGTCGGGCTCGAACTTCTTCCTCGCTTACCTTTAAATAATGACTGGAATTAGAATTTTGAAGAAAGTTTAAATCTGTTTTATGTGAAACACATTTTCGCTACAGTTCATTATAATCATTATACCAGCCATTAGAAGTCCACTGCTGGACATTAGCCTCTCCCAAGAAAGGTGGATTCTTGCCCATAATTGCCGCGCTGGGCTGCAGAGCGCAGCTATCGCGACCGGATGCTGCTGGTGAAGGGGATGCTGGTGCGAGCTATAGCTATAGTTAGACAGCTTTAATGCCCACCATCTTCTTACGGAGCCACATAAGACTCTGAATAGCACGCGTCAGTTGAGAGCATGAATACTACTAACATTACATACTACTAACCATTATAAATTATACATAAAAATGTACATACACAAAAAAAATATTACCCTAAAATAAAGACTCCTGCTGGCGGCCGGGACTCTCCTGATCAATTAGGTATCATAGAGACGATCGAGTCAGATTATAGTTACAGATAACGTAAGGTAAAGTAGGTTGACGGACCCACAAAAAGCCTGTCTTCGACCAACAATCAAGCGGGCCTCATGGTCAATGATCAGTCGGGTGGTGGGCACCCCGGGGTGTTCACCCCCTATGGTGGTTTCATTCCAGCTCAACAATTTTGGATACGACTACGAGTAGGTATTTCTTTAAAAGGTAGCAATACGAGTATTACCTCGATTTTTTTAGGTGGCGGTTTTGGAGGTTCAACGGCTACTTTCTCTTTGACTTTTTCTTCAGTAGTCATCGATTCTTCCTTTATTTCAGCTTTCTCATCCCTTTTATCAAAGCTGTGCAGCTTAGAGAGAAGAGTTTGTTTCTCTGCGACAACTTCTTCTGGGGGAACATTTACCACAGGATCTTTTGGTTCTAAGTCCTCTAGTTGCAATCTGAGATTATATTATTATAATTTTTACCAGTTTTATATTTATATTTGAATATATAGAATAACAATTGTTAAACTCACTTTTTTATTTCAGTCATAACATCATCGTTATCAGGCCAACTCTCATTTTCACCAGTGTGTGGCGTTTCATATTCCTCAGGCGCCGAAGAAAAAAGATTAGGCATAGCACCATATCGCCTTTCAATCAATTCTAATGCCTAAATAGATCAAAATGGTTAAAAGAAATATAATAACGTGACCATCTATTTCTAATGACTTATAATGTACCTATGTATAAGGCTCGATAACATTTTTATTTTCAGTATCTATGTTACATAGTAAAATATGTATTTTGTTAGGAAGAAGACACCTGTGGCTCGCGGCACCTACGAATTTTTCTTTATATAGATACAGTTTGATACATGTTTTTTTTTTTCAATGTATGATCGGCAATTTCTTGGAGACTTAAGTATATTGGTACCAAATTATTTAATTCATTATATTTACTTGTAATTGTAGTTCAACATTTTTATGTGTCATCATTTTTACAAACATCTCGTAATCGTTAGCCGCCCAGATCTGCTCGAAGAGACGTCGGTGGAAGTGAGCGGGCAGGCCGGCAAGGTCGCGAGCGGACAATCGGCACGCCGCTTCAAACTGATCCGCGGTTATGCCGATGTCATCCATGAAAGACCCGAGCATTACGTCCACCTGGAAATTAATGTCTACTGTTGTACTGTGTACTGTAAAGAAGTTTTCTGACAAGATTAGAGTGCTGCGGAGGCTATCTTCATCACATGACAGTTACGACAGGTGCCGATATGTGGTAAATTCAACTCTGAGATAATATGAAATTTGTCATTATCTACTATCAAATCAAATCTACTAGTGTTATGTGGAACCGAATGTCTGAACTATTTGACCGCTCTACGTATTATTATGGAGCCTGGAAATGTTGATACAGCAATTGTTTTTTTCGTAATCAGTATCTAATGTAGAAATTTCTAACTTACTAAGTTCCGGTACTCATCATGGATATTTTTATACTCGGGCCGATCCGGGACTTCACCATTTTCCAATGGTTCAAAAGCTGAAATAGAATATAAATTTTTGAACAAAAATGAGAATATAAAAAAAATATCCATTAATAATTTTTGGGTATATAGTACGGTATAATAGTAATAACGGACTTAAAATTTATATTTATCCACGAAAACATTTTACTACGCCAAATACTACACTCAAATCATTTTTATTATACATACGTAATGACTTTTCTTCAATAAAAGTTTGAAGCGGTACATTCCAGACAGGCCCATGTAGAAATCCTACTAAGGAGTCGAATACCCAGGCGTTACTATCAAAAGCCTCCATGGGTTCTTCGTTCACTGCAATGCTGTTATGCACTGCGCCTCACAAATATTTTACGGCAATTTATTGACTAAGTATCACTTGCCAGCTATTAAAAACTGCAAACAGTCCAATGACGTCTATTTGTACCTAACAGTTGTTATGGTTACTGATTTATTTGAAAACAATCACATTACTCTTTGTTGTTTTGAAGGCTTGAAACTCACATAGTGCCTGTTATACTATGAAGATTAGCTTCTTTCAATCAAATATATATTGATTTGGAGATTTTGCTCAAGTATTTATATGTATGCTATAATGACCCCTTAGAATACGCACGTTCGATATTGAATTGGTAATTCATTACATTGATTATACTGATCCTGCAATGTTAAATTACCTTTATTGTAGACATGAGAAACATGCTAGTCTAGCCAAGCCTAGGGTAGGCTTGGCTAGACTTTCCTTGATTACACCTATTTCTGGCAGAATTTAGTTTCTTATCGTAAATTATATTGGAGCAGAAGAATAAAGAATAATGTTCTTGAAAATAACTGCGTAATTTTATAAGGTAAACTAAAAAAATTAAAAGTAGGTTAAATCGGTATTAAAATTTAAGAATAGCAAGATGTTTTTTTTTTAATTCAATAATCTTCAATTTTTATTATTCTAGAACGATTTTATTGTCAACTAAAAATTATAACGAGATGCTCCGTCGACACATATGTAATGTTTTTACAGTCCATTTCAAACTCAACTGCCCGTAGCTTTCCGTGTATAAAATAATAAAGTAGAGCATGCCTCCGCAATATTGGAGTGCCTCTGTGACGTTTGCTCTTAAGTATTTAGTGGAAGGTGGTGTGATGCTAAGCTAGTGGAAGATTAGAATGAGTTAAGTAGGGTCTTTATTCAAAAATCCTACAGCTTTATCAACTGTCGGTTGACCCTACTCATTGTCACATTACAAAAACAATGCTCATTCTTGGTTCAAAAAAAAAAAACTATATATATATTTCGTCGTAATCCCTATCATAGTGTCTTTAAGTAATCTGTTTACAAAAAAGATAGTATTGAATAGTCTACAATAAATATATTTAATTTTCATTTATATTAAGATTTTCATAAAACCAGAGATCGATTACGTGTTCTTTATTATCTATCGATAGACTATGGAATAGCGATATGCCGAGTACGGTTTGACTCGAGTCAGCCTTGATGCCTGCTTAGTACTCGCCTACTCGAACACCAATTTATTTTGATTGGTATTCGCAAACTCGATCCTATTCATGCGAGTTCAACTGACTAGAGTTTAATATTCGAGTTTTGTTCAAATCGTTTATACTCGTAAATAGTTTACTAGCAACGAAGTGGCGCGAGCCTCTAGGGAGCGGAGGAGCTCTACTAGTAAGTAGAAAGCCATCCCTCTCCAACCCGTAAAAAGTCTAGCAATAAGACTTCGCTATAACCCCTTTGGACTAGATTTTCCACTCGAATTTTGGACTCTAATCCTAAACTCGAACTACTAGACTCTAGTCCACCCGAACTCAAGTCAATATTCGAATACTAAACATAGAGCTCGAGTACTGGCTTGAATCTGGATATCGAGTAATGATATACCATAACAGCGACTCGGCACATCACTACTATGGAAAGCTAATTTTCATCAGGCAACACTATCTTCAAAAGCTACTACAACATATGAATTTTTCTGTGTTTTTATCAATACAAATTCTTCATTAATTTAACTGAAAAGTGTAGATAAAATGGATAAAACAGATACCACTTTCGACTGTGATAATGTTAATGGAGTTGCACTGTCTCTTAAAGTAGATATGCGTCAAAACACTACAATTTCCAGGCTTTTCACTATATCTTACAAGAACACAAAAACTCAGTCGCTATGGCCCAAGTTATCCCTAATTTTGGCTATAATTTTCAATGTTTTAGCACTCAGCTATATAAGAATTAGTTTGACCGCTTTGTTGATAATAATCAGCGTGCTATCATTTTTGGTGTTCTTTTGGATAACTCACAGCGTACAGTCAGGTATGTGTTAAGAGACGATATTTTATAGTATACATTTATATACTATCTATAAGTGCAGTTTATTTTGTGTGCGTACATGGTATTACACTTAAACATTAGCTTTGGATAATAATAACAGGATTACTAAAATATGTATTTTCGATCCAATTACATTAGCGAGACATTTAAACATCATCATATTCAAATGAATTTATTGCACATTATCAGGTTGTTGTATTTTTCTGGATTTTCCTACATTTTTTATGTATGTAGGTTATATAAATTTTTCTTTAAAATAGTTGGTTATCATTGATATTGTTCCTTCACACCATATTTGTGCCAAGAAAATGCTTTTGCATAATATGTTGTAAAAGCTGGTTCCCTATTTGTCAAAACTTTCATTCATTTATCTGGCTGCGTCTATTTGTCACAATTTTCATTCCGTCCCATGGTTGGAAAGATCCTAGTTTTTGTATTTTTACATTTCAGAGAGTGTGCTGTTTATTCCGTCTGTTGGTATTCAAAGCTCTGTAAAGTATGTTTTTGGAAGAGAGGATAATTTTATCCCTTGGTACAGTGTGGATGACATTGTGATTAATGAAGTCATCAAATTGGTATGTCAAAATTAATTGTTAACCTATGCTCAAAGTGTTTGCTCAAATTTATATGCTAACTTAAATTGTAAATGCAAACATGTATTTGTTTATTAGATTTCAATAAATTGACTGAAATCAAATAGAATTTTGTTCACATTTGCCTCCTTTATTGCAAAGTGCAAAGAGTAATCAGGAAAAATAATATTTTTGCAATAGAAGAATACAAGTTATCTGTTTCTTGCTACTGTTGGAAAAAGTAACATATGCAAACAACATTTGATCAAGAATTAAGAGCAACATTGCAGTACTGCCAAATTATAAGACATTGCCAGCACCTACTGCACGGATGGGGCTAAGAAAATATAAATTTAAAAATCAAAAATTATCAAAATTTGTTAATGTAGTAATTGTAACTTTCAAATTGACAACAACTTTTGGTCAAACTTGATAATGGTTGCTGGAAGATTAAATCTAAGAGTCTTGACACAAGTAAAAGAGCAATTGAAAAGCTGATCTTATTGCAAATTGTTTTATAACTGTGTGATTGCTTAAAAAGTCTTACCAATATGTTTGTCTATCTATATCAAACCCAAAAGTATTCTATTAAGGTGGGCATACACAATCCTTCCTATCGTCCAATCGGTATGACACTACTGATTGGATCAGTTAGAATTTACTGTGTGTGCGAGTGGATTGGCAGTCTAACTGTCATGCCAATCCGCGTCATGACGATTGGACGATAGGAAGGATCGTGTAAGCCCACCATAAGATATGCTGCTAGCTTACTTCAATATTCTGTATTCTTTAATAATATTTCATATTATTAATTTTCAGAATCGAGTCTTATACTACCTGACAATTTTAGTTAAGAGTTACAAAACAGACCCGGAGCCTACCAAATTAATACCGCTTTTCAAGGTCAGTTAAATTAGGTCAAAGGTTGAAAAATGATAATGAACAGTGTATGAAATAAAAATCTTTATTATTTTGGGATAGAGTAATTTCTACAAGGTGTCTCAATTTGATTTCCTGAGATATTGCTTAAAGCACTTGTATTATGGATAAAACAACAGAAATCATAAATATAATACCACCAATATTCAACATATAAATGTTTGTCATGTTTAGGTGACAATCACCAATATTTTGTTTGTTATTAATAGTTCTCATTTTCTGCTATCTCCCCTACCTCAATTACCTATACATCTTATTAATTAGCTAGTGGCCCGCCATTATTTTGTCAGGTAAATAGTTCATATTTTGTTTATTTTCAAATTTATACAAATTCATGACAATTACAAACAGACATAAAAAATAACACATCTAATTTGATGCAGTCATTTAGAGTTATGCCTCATGCAGGTATATTTTAATGATTTATTTTTATTAAAATATGATATATGATAATTAGGCAAGATCAGATTTATTGTTACTTAAGAAAGATATTATGTCACCATAAGTATCATAACTTGTTTATACTAATCTAAGTATAAAAATATTTGTTTAATTATGTTTCAGTTCACCAAGCCCAGGCTGAGGATGCTTGAGGTGATATATTCGGAGCTGCAAGTGCTGCTATTATTAACTGGAGCTATAAGCCCGCCATCTACCAATGATGGAAACACGGGTTGATCTCATTAACCGTAGTTGAGTTCAGTGTCTTTTTATACTTCTTTCTTTCTATACAATGTTTATAACAATCAGAAGATGTATGTATTAGCACATATCTTTATATTATTCTATGTGTTATTCTGATATATAAGCTATCACTATAGTACTTTTTAAATCAAACCATTTCTGTAGTTTTAGCATGAAAGTGTTACTAGTATTGATATATTCTCACATACTTTAGCTTTTATAAGAGTGTTACAATGTTTTATTTAGCCACAAGCGGCTTGGTATTATTATATTGTTATCTTTAATTTATTGTGATATTTGGATGTAATAGTTGTTTTGATATTGAAACTTTTAATGCACACGCAATTTTTAAAAAAAGCTATTTTAAGTTAATATAATTTATTTTATTTTAATATAAATTAAGTTTTTTTTTACGTTCTGTAAATTATGTGGTAGTTTAATAAAAATATTTTCTTAAATATTAAGTGCAACGTGAGATTGGTTATTTGTTGGTATGCTCTAATAATTATTTCCTGATGATACCTTCAGCCATTGTATATTAGGTTTGACTGGAATTATCTTATATAATGTCTTTTGTGTAAAATTATGGCTCACAAGACTTAAATCGATGCCTCTTTAATTAGATATTAGCTCGCATTTATGCTGTGTACTAAACAAAATACCATCTAATCTTAACACATGTAGTCACTTTACTATACCTAGGTGTCGTGTTTTGATGTGATTTTTCGGCGAACTACTATTTTATCAGGTGACATACTACCTAAATGCCTAACTTCAATACCGCCATAAATAAAATATATTATACCAAAGAAGTAAAGTTATACTGCACTGGAAACCTTTAATAATCTCTGTTTAGTATTTGTTTACAAGATAGTAAGTAGTTTCCTATTACTGTAATGGAAAATATCTTTAGGAATAAACAATATTAAGAATATGGGTTTTTTATTTATTTCCTGTAAATTCCCGTATTTCTTTTTAAATACAATGACAAAATGAATAAATCAAATACGATATGTCGTTAAAAGTTAATACTATAAGAATTATATTGTTATGAGGATGATGGGTATACAAGGTTTTTGTAGAAATATAAAAAATTAGCAAGTAATTTTGAACTTATGTTAAATCTGTAGAAATTGAGAAAATTTGTGAGATCGTTTACACACTTTAAAGTTTGCCGTTATACAAACAACTAGCAACCAAAACATTGCATCTACTGGGATTTCCTGTTGCTTCCACTTGGTACACGCAGCAACAGATCAACCTACCCAAATCTGTCAAAACTTCGCAATCAATATAAATAAAAAAAGGCTTTACATTTAACAGATTTAAAACCGAGCTTTAGTTTTAAAATCATTATGAAATAGTATGTGAATTTTACTATTGTATACTTCGTTTAAAATTGGTTGAGAAATTTTGAATATAGGTTAACCGGTCAAGTCAACAAGCCTAAAAAAATAATTAGCTAATAATAGGTCCGACGGTGCATACGGTAGTACTTATCTTATGCGCTAAGGGTCGTATATAATGATCATTTGTGTTTGTTCCGTATCTGGGTGGTATATATATACCTACATGTATTTAAGTGTTATATTGGTATTCCTCCATTCTCAGATATCCGTAACATAAGTGCTTTAAGCTACTAATTTCAGGATCAATGTGTGATTAATTTATTTCACTTTACAATATTAAAAAAATAATTTTCTGTGTGTATGAACAAAATAGTTGCCCTAAGAACTTAAGAAGAAAAAAATGTTATTTAGCGGAGTAAAAAGGTCAGCAGTTGTGATACGTAAATTATTAATTTCGTCAGTAAAATGCTTCATATGATGCAAATGAATTTGTTTACTGATTTAATTTAGTTAGTAATGGCTCATTTACAGATTATTGCCATACCCAGAAATATTCTTAATTAAATATGTATACATAATTAGACGGTAACCTAGAAGACGTGTACACGATTATTTTTTCAATAACTTTTTTATTAAACGAGATGTTTGATAAAATATTTAATGTTATATAAGTATGTGGTAAGCCCTTAATTCTTCAATCTGGTTTTTCATAATCAGGTATAAAATTCAGGAAATTATTCGTCTAATATATTTTTTATGTGATAAAAATTAGAGTAATACATACTTACTTACATGTAGTTAAAATAAACTCGCTTCTATGTCTTAATACGAACCTAGTTGGATGTCTAATTAAGATTCACAGTAACTAAAGGAAGGCTGCTCAATCATACAGCGACCCTATGTCTTCATAATTCTCGATATACCTATGAAGTCTGCCTACGGAAGGGGTGGAGGGGCCCCTCAGGGTCTCGTGATCTTAATGAGACTCATGGTGGTCCTAGGCATAAATTACCGTCGTTTAGAAGGCTTATGTACCTACCATCTGTCGGTTACAAATGAGCTGACACAATAGGGACCTAGGCATCCTAATTTTCCTTGTTCCTTGTGCTTCATTTCATCAGTATACCCAAAATATAAAACAACATGACCAAATTTCTTTAGGCAAATGATTAAATTCATGTTTAAAAATATGTTTAGATATATTATTTCAGTAGAAAAACAATATGTAGGGAGATCGCAATAAAGATGTACAAGTTCGAATAAAAATTTTAAAAGCATGAGTTGAAATGTAAATAATCACTCGTATTTCAAACAGCATACTAAAAACAATAAATCTACCAACTACAGCCGCACAGGTGTAGCGAAAACCAGCTGTCTGCTGTATATTCAGGTTTCGCACGTTTCGTGTGCGGCGAGCGATGTGCATGTAGGCTGTGAATCGTCAATCTGTTCGCAATTTGTAACTCGCCACTCCGTCCGGCTACCGGACTAGAAACTAGAATAACAGCCTGCAATACAGATAGGTTCGCAATGAGCCGGTCAAGCGCGAGCCTTCAGTCCGGTTCTACCAATAGACATATAGACATTTTTATTAATATTTCGTAAAAGAATATTTAACATCTTTCATCTTAAATTGTCTTATAGTAATAATAATCTTATAGTAAGTATATAAACACAGCTTGCAATACAATAGTAACAAAAACGTTTAATTATTATTCGTGTTTTTTAAGGTGAAAATTTACGCGCTGTAGCAAATAAGTATCTACGCTTAGCAAAATATAAAAAAACACATAGATTTTATGAGATAAAACAACAAATAAACAAATTTTTCATTTATTTCTGTACGACTTCAAACTTTTTGGCAAACTATATGTTTTGGATGAATGGGGAGTATCCATAAACTAAAAAAGGCATTTTGTTTAATTCCACGTTATATCTATTTTATTGTTATAAAGTAAATGAAAAACCGTATTCTGATATCTACGAATTATGAATGATAATGTTTTATAGTAGTAATCAAAATAAAAAGTAACCGTTCTCTATCTTAATTTTTTACAGTTTCAAAGGACCGTAACCATATGCAAAAATATTATTAGTTCCAGAACATAGGGCCTAGACAGACAGACGGACAACAACGTAAATACGAGAATGTAAGGTTCCGTTTTACCTTTCGAGGTACGTACCTCTTGTAAAAAATTATGCACGCGTGATTTTACAGTTTGGGTATGCGATATTTGATTCGGACATAGCATCTTACGCTTCATCAGTTTACATCTCTCGGGTCTCTTGGCTGTGAAATTCTGACATCAGACCAATTACACAACCGTAGTTTTCAGAGGCCGTTACAGGTACATGCGAGTAGCAACGAAATATTTCATTGACTAGAAAATACCTATTCGTTTTACGGATTTCAAAAATATTATTTAATTTAATATCAGATTGACGTCAATACTTTTTTGTATATTTTTCTGTAATGAGAGATAAATGAAAAGTCCAAAAAAACGATCCTGCGAACAGAGCAGGTATATTCGGTTGTAGCAACTATCATGTACATGGAAGTTGAATTAAACCGCTCGATAGTTTAATTATCAAAGAATCATTCTTAAAAGAAACTATTGAAAGTTGAGTAGACTTATTCATAAGAAACACACGATCATGTGATATGTTCTTTTTTTTAATCTACAAAATAGCTCTTTTCTTTTTATCCACTAAAATTTTGAACTAGGTAGATAGTAGTGATCCTATCTTGTTCACCAAGGGTCGTGGGTCCGATTTCCACCCTAAACAAATAATGTTAAATATATGTTTTTAAGTACATAGTATATTTGTGATTCCTCTGCAGTCTGATGTCCGGAACGCAAGTGCTTTAAGCGACTTACCATAGAGTCAGGTCAATGTATGAGATGTTGTGGGAATTATTATTATTATTATAGAAGCAAACAAATGCAGCTCATGCATCAACATGTCGTAATTTAATATTAATGTACGTAATGAGGCTTTAAACAGTAGCTTGTCATGTCTAGTGAACGTGATTGTAGGTAAATAAAAGTATTTTTAATATATAGATGCAATTATAAGGTGTTATATAAGGTGTTACGGACGCAAAGTCGCGCCCTGCGACTGCCACCACGCCTGCCCTGCGTGGCATTTATAGGGCATAGCCCCCAATGAACATTACCAATATTGCCAGGCCCTCAGTCCCCGGCAGCTCCGTTATCTCTAGCTACGTTATCTAAAGATTGTTGAGTTGGAGCAAGAGTTGAGTAGGATGCGCTGGGATATTCTGGGGTTATCAGAAGTCTGACGAGAGGGTGAGGATACGATAATCCTAAAGTCTGGCAACCTGCTCTACTACCGGTAGGTTGACCAACGGTCCCAAGGTGGTGTCAGATTTCTCGTCCACTAAACTCTCATAAATAACACAATTACCATCGAAAGTGTGTCGAGTAGCGTATAGTACTTAGAATATCCGAAAGATATTTGCTGAAGGTCATTCAGGTATACGCACCGACCTCGTCACATCCAGATGAAGTGGAGACTATGTATGAGTATAGAAATCGGGCCATACATATGTCCAAGACCCACTTCACTTATTGGAGACTTTAACGCAAGTTTGGGTGAAAAAGACGGTGATGATCTGAGAGTGGGACAGTTTGGACAGCGGAACCCTAGGGTTGAGAGGCTGGATGACTTTCAGGAGGAAAAGGGACTCTATTATGAGCTTTTTTTTCCAGAAGCCGCCTCACAAGAAGTGGACCCGGATGAGCCCTAATGGTTCAACGAGAAATGAGATGAGTGGATGAGATTAATGACAGGCTCGTAGAAGCTCCCGGGATGGTAGGTTCTAAGTTCATTGGACTCCGCCTTTAAAATAGACCTCAGAAACTCTCCGACTATACTCTCAACCACATGGCCAAACGACGCTCGTTGGAAGTTTCAAGTGAGTGAGAGTTTTAGAGTTATGCAAAGTCATATAGGCGGCTCAAAAGACATATTTCAGAATCTATGCGACACTATATCTGTATTAATACTGAAAATATTAAAGAGATGATTAAGCGGTACCAAAGTGTTCGCAAGAAATGTGTGTGTGTGTGAAATGTGTCCATTGGACAAAGTCTGATGACTAAGCTGAAGAGAGAAGATGGAAGTTTAGCGTCGACCAAGGCCGAGGTCCTGGAGGAGATCGAGAGGTTCTATGAAGAGTTATACGCTTCCGTATCTAAGCCTGTTAGCAGTTGGGCAAAAGACCCAAGAGCCGAGTTAATCCGACACTACTCTTAGGATATCCCGAACATCAGCCTGAGCGAGATTAGAATGGCCTTGAATCAGTTTAAGAACAACAAGGCGCCGGGTGATGACGGAATCACATCTGAGCTTCTGAAGGCGGATGCAACACCGGTCTTAATGTCCTTCAGAAGCTCTTTAACACCATCGTCCTCGAGGGAATAACGCCAGAGGTATGGAACACAAGCGTGGTGCTGTTCTTAAAAAAAAGGTAATAACACTTTGTTAAAGTATTACCGCCCCATCTAGCTACTGAGCCATGTTGATAAGCTATTTTCTAGGGTCATTACGAACCGTCTCGAATGCAGATTTGATGACTTCCAACAGGCTGAAAAGGCTACAGTACAATACAATACATATTTACGCTGCGGCAAGTTATACAGAACACAGAAGAGTATAACAGGCCATTATTCTTGGCATTTGTGGACTAT
>JACJUM010002496.1:8022748-8125583 GCA_020976665.1 Heortia vitessoides
AAAAAAAACCGTTCTAAGCGTTAACGTTTTGATTTATTAGATAAGTACGTAGGTACCTAGCAAGTTAGTCTCCGTGCTCCATCTTCAAGTTTAGTTCAATAAGTTGCAAGTTCCAGACAGTTCTAGTTTGCCCTGGGGAACTTCGGGCGTTCGCTAAAGACTGTGTGCTCTTTTCTGTTGCCTCTATGTAGGGTTGCTAGTTGTACACACTGCAAACACTTGGCTTTAATTTATTTTTCTCTTTATCATCATATCAGCCATTGGAAGTCCACTGCAGGACAATCATGGGCAACATTTTGTCCATAATTGCCGCGCTTGGTAAGTGTGTTGGTAATCGCAGAGCGCAGTTTTCGCAAAGGGGACGCTGCTGCCCATCCCCGCTCTGTACATTTGAGCTATGCTGTTTCGGTTGAATATACCGCCATCTGGTACAGGTACTATTCTATTCTGCCGGTACCCCACGGTATTTTTCTTTTGGGTGATGGAAATGTCAGACATATTAAAAATCGTGATAAAAGCTTTGAGAAGAAATAAAGGTTTTTTGCATACTAGGTAGGTGTGGTGGCAATCCAAAAGCGGTGCGTCGCGACGGGAAACTATTGCCCATGTTCGGCCTGTTGTATTTGAACTGCGTTGTTTTGAATTAAACATTCTAGTATATACTTTGTCGGGGCAGATGCCACATGCGGTGCCCTTCCGGATGTGGCGCCAAAGGTCGTGGGCTAGATCCAAAGGGCAAACATTTATATGGTGAAAATTTGTTTGTTCTGTCTAGGTGTATTAATTTGTTTAGTACTTTTTTAAGGGCTTATAATCGGCGTTCTTAATTAAAGTATATTTTGAGTTTTGTTGATTCTGTAAAGGCTGGAAAAAAACAATATAAAAGAAACAATTTTCGACTAAGAATATAACAACATACATTATTGTAATTGTATGGTCACTATGCAGTCGAAATTTTATGCTTTATATCGGTTCGTTGATTCGAAGATGGCAACCCTACCTTTCGGTAGTTAATACCAATTGTGTTTGCGATTGTTTTAGGAAAGTTATAGTGAATGATGAGTTAGGGAAAGAGTGCTTATTTATCAAAAGTTTGTAATCTGACAAATATTAACTGGGGACTGTAGTTTCTATAAGTAAATAACATGATAATTCTATCTTGGTATCTGAAAGGAACGAATCTTAGAGTACATATTTCTTTCGTTAAGTATATCTGTGAATGTCCTTTAACCTTTCGCCATATATTATCAAATCAGCCATCTGTTCATTTTTGTAGGTGGATGTCCTACGTTATAGTTGCCAGTGCTTGGTTTATTCTATTTTATAATTTGCATTACTATTTTGGAGAGCCAATACGGCCCCACGACTCTGCCACTTCAACTTACTGATCCACTAGATAATGACGGTAACTTTTTGGAAACATTATACACACATAACATCGCATCTTATTAAAAATAAATTGCTTACTACTTATAACTGGATAAAACAGAAAACAGTCACAGTGCTCAAAATGGCCAGTTAAATAAAGAAAATTATGTTGAGGATCTTTAAATTAAACTGGCAAGTCTAGTGAACTTGATTAATAAAGGAAAAATTGAAATAAGCGCAAAAATTAGGTATATACATTTATTTGTTACATATGCGGGTGTTTGTAAAAACTTCACGTTTAATAAAATATTGATGTTAAAATATTTATTTCACCCTGTGCTCGATTAAATAACGCGCAAAAGTTTAAGCCAATAAAACATATTGGGGTCTATTAATAAATAACCAGACTACGCATGTAAACGAGTCTTGTTTTATTTTAAGTCGTGCATTGCAAATATAAAAATATTCGCGGGCAATTTATGTAATTACATGAAAGCGTGTCATGAACTTCATCAAATCAGCCATTGGAAGTCTACTGTTGGACATAGGCCTCTCTAAGAAAGTATATACATAATACCAAAGTATGTATATACATAATAACCGCGCTGGGCAAGCGTGTTGGCAATCGCAGAGCGCAGCATTCGCAATGGTGATGCTGCTCATCCCCACCTTGTTCATTTGAGCTTCACGGATTCGGATGGATATATCTAACGGTTCTGATACAGAGGGAGTTACTATTCTAATCTACCGGTATCTCACGGCTATGTACATTATGTACTTACATATGTTTAAGGGAAATAATGAAATGGTAGAATAAAATAAATTATTAAAGTTCCAGTAGCATAATTGTTAAAGTATCCCCTTAGAAAGGGAAAGCGGGTTCGTGTCACGCATAAAATCTGAGACAATTAATTTGTGTTTAGTAATAAGTTGTAACTAAATCTATATTTAGTGACACAAATTCTAATTATTTGACCCTAATGATGCAGACGAAAGTGCTCCTATCTTGAGTACCAAAGTTCGCTTTCGGTTTCGATGTATGTGTTTGTTCTGTGTCTGAGTGTTGAATATATGTATTTAAGTATAATATTTGTGATTTCTCTGTTGTCCTAAGTCTGAAATATAAGTCCTTTACTTAAGTGAATAAAATATAAAACAGTCAGGTGGATGTTGCGTGAATTTATTATTATTTATTTCTGTTACCTATTATTATTACTTATTCCTACTATTATGGTTATAATTCTAGTTTCTAATTCTAAAACTAGTTAAAATATTGTGTAAGTAAACGCTAATTATTCCAAAAGTCTTCAGTGATTTTGAACGACATAAATTTAAAATTGATTAATAAATAAATATAATTTAAAAATACACTTTTTCAATTTATTAAACGAATATTTTTCAATTGATTCAGACATATCACTTGTATAATAATTAAATTAATTACTAGTAATCAGCATTATTTAGTAGTACTGTTAGCAGAAGGCCGTGTGTATTGTTTGATATGTTAGAGAATCAGTGATAATTTGCTTAATCCGGGAACAGAGTAGGTAATTTGAGGTATGCAAATCCGCGCTGACTCTTACGGGTCGCAGATTTTTCTTTCTAGTCTCTAAATCTTTTTTTTCCTATTACAAATTTGAAGGTTGTTTTTGAACATGAGATTATAATTAAGTATATAACAAACGTTCAAAGGAAAACGATTAGAGATAAGGTGATTTTACTTGTTGGTCTAGTAATTGACCAACTTTAAAAATGTTTTGAAAAAAAGATTCCATTTTCCAATTTTATTGCGGACTAGCAGCCCGCCCGCCTTGTTTTTTCAATAATAGAACCAAGTATAATAAAACCAAGAACCGCCACGCACTGAAAAAAATATTTTAAGTTACACTATCACTATTTTTCTCCTCATTATTTGCGTAAGCTATTTTCGAGATTTGTACTTAGAAATATTTATTATTATTTATATACTTAGTAAAATAAGTTTACTTCAATGAAACAATTAATTACCCAATATTGGGTATGGCCCGACAAGCTTTTGATTTCTAAGCAGTTGCTGGATTACTGACGTTAATCGTTGTGCAATTCAACATTTCTTGTCTGTCTTCAATCATTTTTGTGCAATACATACATATAAAAAAAATTGGAGTGTTTGATTGTAATACTAAAATCTGCTGTTTACTATATACATATGAATGTATACACATTTTTTAAAATGTTTGACTGTCTATCTATCTGTTTGTTTGAAGTACCTGAAACGGCTGAACTGAATTTAATGGTATTTTCACTGGGCAGACAATTGATATAATAAGAGTATCTTAGCCTAAATTGCTAACATCACGCTACGACTAATAGAAACGGAGCATTAACAAAAAATAGCAAAAAGGGGCGTAGATATACGTTTTGACTGATTTTGTTGCGTGCGATGCGTTTTTTAAGTACGTTAAAGTTAAAGTTACGCAAAGATAATGTAAGAACGCGGACGAAGTCACCCGCTAGTGTATCATATATTAAAAACGTTTGAAGATTCTCAATATTAATTATTTGTCAAGATTGATGCCAATTTTTATAAAATAAATTAGTAGTTTTAATATGTGAAGTAAGCGAGTAAATGTTATTTTTGTGCAAGTTTATATTATGACGCCGACGACAGAAATGAACGAATAAAAAAATACTTATGCTTCCTGACGCAACATAGCCTTATGGTGTGCTTTGGGATTTTTTTAAACATTATTATATATGTACTATGTTATGATCCCCACTGTTGGGCTTAAACTTCTACAAGACACGTTCAAAAGGATTAATGCGTAGGTGTTTATACACACACTGCCGCAAAATCGCAGAGCGGCGCTTCATATAGTTGTTGCCCTTAATCGTCATTTTGCATTGTAGCAACGTTGTTCCGGATACCGCCAAATGTTCGTACCTCCATCTTGGGACAGACGGCGCTTCTACCTATGATTAAATTGACGTTAATTGGTAGTCCTACGAAACAACTTACGATCAAATATTTTCACGCAAGTGGTGTTGCGGCTAAAAGCGATGCTTTGATTGTAGAGAAAGGTTAAAAAACCACGGATAAAGCAATTGACTGAATAATGTAAACATTGTCAATAAACATCTAAGGTCGTTTCGATATGGCCCAATGACTATTTGCGGTAATCCGAAGCTCGAGTTCCCGTTGTCGAGATTCTACGAAATTGCCAAACAAATTCGGGTAAGGAAAAAATAAAAACGGATTATACTCTTCCCGAACCAAATTCCGGTCTGACTAGATGTGTCTGACGACTAGATCCCTTCTTTGGGTGGTCCGAAAACATCGTAATACCATTGATTAATGTGTACAGATGCTCCACTCCTTACGAGCGTTGTATAATAGCTGAATAATAAATTAGCCTTACGACCTGATTAAAACTCGACCAAATGCGAGCCACATGAGATGTATCACACAAATTCAATCTAAGAATACTGAATAGAAACGGTCTATATATAATAGAGCATTTCAGCTAAGCTGAAACACGGACGGCTGGACATGGCGATAAGGACCTCTAAAGCTCAATGGACCCTGTAGATCCTAGAGACATCTACATTGCGACAAATCTTATAAGTACTTCATGTAGGTGTAACCCGTCGATTGTCGAGAACTTTAGATAATATCGTGACTTCTCGACACAAAATATATCAAAAAACATTGCAGTACCTCCATTGGAGTATCACCTTCTCTTTAAGTGATCTCCTCACCCTCCCCCCATGTACTTCCATCAGTTGTACATATATTATGCTACTAACCCTTTCAGGTGACAAGTACGTCGAAATTAATCAATAAGATTCAGCCTTTGGAATTGCTTTTCCTAACTTTGAATTTTTTTGCTATGGATGTACAAAGCTTAACACCAAGTGATCCGTATAAAACTAGTTAAAGTTTCTTTATTTATAGTTAATCGAACTGGACTATCTATTTCTATATAATTTGTGGTAACAGCCTGAACGTCCGATTAGGGATTAGGCAAATCGGCAGAACAGATTTACATAATAAAGATGCAGCTTCTTAAAACGATCGGTCCTTTATTAGCATATAGATTGTTGCGTGGAGGAAGGCAATCAATCACGCCTGCATTATACCTGTTCCGCGAACTATACTTTGTGCAGTTATTTCGCGTGTTATACGGTAACTATGAACAACGTTATGAATATTTTGTTAAATAATTATAGCAACTTGATCATTTGTAATTCGTGCGGTACCGGTTGAATAGAACAGTATCTTTCTGCACCAGGTGCCGGAAGACGGTGGAGATGCTATCTGGTTGCTGGGCGGGGATGAGATGCAACGTTCTCGTCGTGGGCATAAAGCCCTCCCAAAACTAGGAATAGTTTTTGGGCTTTCGTAAGGTATTATATCCAACAGTGATACTATACTTCCTGATGATAAAAATTTGTACATAACTATTAAATAGAGGTTTTAAATAAATTGTCGGAAATATTGGGTGATCGTTGAAGAATTTCTGATGTGTAGAAAATTTATTCTGTTTGAGTGATTTACTGGCAGTCTTTAGTAATATTAAAATGATTGTCTGTATCTCCAAAGAGGTGCATCTATGTACACAGATTATTAAACAATATAAAAATATGAATATACATACACACATACATTAGAAAAACACTACCCTTCCATTAACGGAGTCGATTAAAAAATATGCATTATTTTCTTTGTACCACTTTTCTTCATTTCCTTTTTCTTTGCAAAGGGCTGAAAGTACTCCCCCTTGCACCTTCCTGCTGACACCCATGCCTTAAAGCGTTGCTACCCGTGCGAAGCGAGCGAAGTAGCTTACTTAAAAATAACTTAGTTACTAATAGTCTTTATATAATGACTGGTCATTATTTTCATTAAAATAATCTTAGATCAATCCTGACTAGTATCAAAAACGCAATAGTTTGTGAGAATTGATGTGTGGATATATAAAAGAAATTTAGCACAGGGATTTTTGGAAGTATGGCGTAAACAAGTGTATTCTTCAACTTTTTCTCCCGATATTTCCGTGTGATTGAACTAGTTTTTATTTTTTCTATGGTTTTGGCGTGACTTTTTGCACAGTTTAGGTATCAGATCAGAGCGACTCAGACTTCTTTCCGTAAAAACATGAGACCCTCTGAAATGAGATATAAAGTATAAGACGTCGCGGAAACGTCGCGTTTGGGAAGCTAGTGTATAATATTACAGTCGCTGTAATTTAAGAAATTAAATTAATTACTATTGATAATATAATCATATTATATATGACAGGAAATGAGTAATGTTACCAAGCCGTATACTAATGCTGTACTAATGTTTCCTCGGAATGGTAAAGGTAGAGGTTCAGGTTCTACTTAAAACGAGAGAAAATATAATTTTATTTCTAGTAATAAATCCACGAAGTTCCACAGAGTAGAATAGTTTCTACGTCAGTGCCAGGTGTTGTAAGAAGCGAATGGTACTGGAACCGACAGATGGTTTTAATGGGCGAGGATGGGTACCAGCATTCCTGTACCTGTATTATTCGTAGGCGCTGCGATTTCCACAATGCTCGCCTAGCGCAGAAATTCTTTTATTATTATCGCAGGCGTAGAAAGTCCTCTGCTGGACAGAGGGCTCCCCAAAAAAGGAGAGTTGTTCATAATTGCCGCACTAAGCAAGAGGTAGTGAAAATATGGAACAAAAAATTAATCCTTCGATTTCTATGCCAAAAAGTACGCCACGTAAGCTTTATTTTGTAAATGCATCATAATGCAGGATTTGCTCACGAGTTCCAATAACCAGCAGCTCTCCCAATCATGCGGACGGTTCCTGGACTAATGAGCTAAACGTGTTCGTTCTGCTAAACCGGATTATGCGATAATCTATTTTGAATTCATTTTAGTTGAAAACCATATTCCAGGGTTCTGATCGGGTTAGTACTAA
Source organism: Heortia vitessoides (assembly GCA_020976665.1). Lineage (NCBI taxonomy): Eukaryota > Metazoa > Arthropoda > Insecta > Lepidoptera > Crambidae > Heortia > Heortia vitessoides. Next base: position 8,030,052 of record JACJUM010002496.1, read on the forward strand.
AAGTTCCAACCGAAACCTAAACCATAACTGGAAACGTTAAGTTATTTATATTATGTAACACACTTAAAGATTCAATTATTATTCTTAACAGCTGGTAGAGTAGAATAGTACGTGCTTATCAGATGTCGTAAGAGAAAATTGTGTTCCGGAACCGGCAGATGGCAGTATATCCAACCGAATCAGTGTAGCGCATACGTAATAAAATGAATTCCCACAACATCTCATACATTGACCTGATACCGTGATATGTTGCTTAAAGCGCTTGTGTTACGGACATTAGACAACAGAGGAATCAAAAAATTGACTACTTAAATACATATATTTAACACCAGATAAAGAAAAAATATAAATATCCTCATATAAATATTTGTCCAGGGTGGGGATCGATCTCACGACCTTTGGCACACAAGACAGGATCATTGCCATCCGCACCATCGGGCCCGTATCATACGCACGTACACTCAGCATGGCGACTATGGGCAAAAATTCTTAAAAGATATATGTTATTTCACAAATAAACATTGTATACTTCGTACTTCCTATGGATGATAAAAAAATATTATGTGGATTAGACGAAGTCGCGGGTCCTCGCTAATATTTCTACCGTCAAATACCGTATTACTGTGTTCCGGTTTGAAGGGTGAGGGAGGCAGTGAAATTACTGGGTAATATAACATTATATCGTCAAGTCACAACGTTGGCAATATATCGCTAATGATATCCTTGTAATATTACGAGTGCCTTTAAGCTGCTGGAATGCTTACAATCACGCGGGCCCTATGCATGTATTTCGAACTAGACATATTAAAAAAAATCTTTAATTATTAAAGGCTAATTTGTTATACTATAATAATGATTACCGTATGGAGTATAGACTATACTATTGTAATGAATAAATAAATATAAATATATATACTACACACTTCTCTCCGTACCAAATTAAATGTACCCTACGCTTCACGTTTTTTCATTAGGTTTTTTTGAGTCTATTAGCCAAGGCCGACAAACAGCATACCGTATTATCAGTAGCGCGTTGCCAACATTAAAAATATTATGCCAATTACCCAGTAATCTCACCGCCTTTTTCAGCCTTCAAACCAAACACAGTTATGCGAACATTGCTATTTGGTGGTAGGAATAGTTGAGAGCGAAAGCAGACGACTTTTGTGTGAGGTGTGATACCTTTTTCTAAGCTGCCACTGTTTAGTTTAAACCACTTCAAAGGTTTGCTAAAAGAAAAAATCTACTGCGTCTCCATGATCACGGCCCCGACTATCATGTGTTGGTATTTTGTATATATATAAAGCGTTGTGAAATTTTTGCGATAACTAGCGACTTCCCTATTAATTGTAAGTATACCGCTATCTGTCGGTTCAGGTTCCTTAATGTCCTCTAATGAAACCTGGTATAGGGGGAGGTATCTACTCTGCCGATAACTCATTGTATATTATCTATGTTTATTTGTTAGTTGTCCTATTAATAAATATATATTTTGTCAATCACAATATTTACAAAAGAATATTACGAAAGCACTCGTGATGTATGATGGATATCTGTAGCCAATTCATGTATTTTTATTTCTTTTGTCGTACGTATTTGCGTACTCCATACGTTTGGAGTTCTAGTTAAGCTTGATATGTCTATCATCTAATTCAACTTAAGATGTTTGGGAAGACAATCTTCAAAAATACACGAAGTATCAAATATCAAACGCTTCTCGATCCCATCCACTCGAGCTTTGCTTTTGATCTTCAACTTAAAAAGGTGAGCGCACCTACTTGAACTTTTACTTAAAAGAACCTGCGATACACATCCTTTCATATTTTTATTGAAAAAAGGTACGATTTTTAGACAAGTTAGAAAAAGGTCGCTTGTGTAAAGCTAAACATAAAGGCGTTGTTTTAAAAAGGTTTTGTGCATTGAAAACGCTCTTGTTTTGGGAGGAGATATCAAAAGACGGCTTAACGTATATATTTTTGGAATCAAACTCATAGTCCTTGGTCTTCGAAAATAATGTTAGGTGTTTAAAGGTTAGGTGTTTGCCACCCATAGCATGGTTACCATTATTCTTGGGCGTGACAGTAAGCGTAACTGCGGCCTATAGATGCTTGTATTATAACGAGAATAACACCAGCGCGTTGCCAACCTTGTGACTTAAAGATATTATGTCACCATTACCCAGTAACTTCACTACCTCTCTCACCTTTCAAACCGTTATATAAAAATGCAAATAATGCTTAGTAGAAGAAAGAGGCGAGAGTGAGGTGCCAATGCTGACGGCCTTTATAATGTCTACCTCTAGAAAATGTGCAAAAATAATAATAAATAATTGTGCCACTAGATACTTTATCTAAAATTAAAATTAATGCCTAACAAGCGTTGATTCTAGTGAAATTATTAAGCTCAGTTGGTTGCTCAGTCCACCGAGGTCGTAGTGGACGGTCCCTATTTAATTAGTTAATTGAAATTATTCGGTGCGCGTCCGTCTAGCTGCGCCAGTACTGCATCGCCAATTAGTCACCCGCTACTCGCGCCCTCCCATCATGTTCTTAAATCGTCTCTATGAACTGAATTAAAAATGATATCTTTTTATTACTAGCATTATATACGGACCTCATTATGGTACGCTTCACCGTTAGTCACTTTTATTATAAACATGTTTTTATTTTTTTTATTCACAAATCTTATACATTGAGATCATACATACCTGACTCGAGATAAATCGCTTGAAGCAATTGTGTTACTGATGTTAGACAACAGAGGAATCACAAATATAATTCTCAGATTCATACAAATAACGCCCAGACATAGAACAAACATAATTTTATATCTTCATAGAAATATTTTTCCTTAATGGAGATCGGACCCTCTACCTTTGGCGCAATCAAATACTTACAAAACACTATATATTGAAAAAATACTTTTGTATTACAGTACTTACTGTTTTAATAATTTCAAAAATCTATCACAGTATAATCCATTACTTTTAGATAAAATACTTAACGTTATTGTTTAGTATATTAAATTAACTATGCGATGGAATATCACAAAAACATTACATACATTTCGCTGTGTACAAAGCTGATTACAGCGTGCCGAACACGCGTCATCATGCCTCGCGAAGCTACGGCGCGGCGGCCGGCCAGCGTCCACCGCCCTCCATGTACTTCACAAATGCATAATTATTATTCTGCTGCGCAGTTATTACAAAACATTCACAAGGTAGAAAAATCAAAATTTGATTTTGTTTAAGCATAATACCGATCAACGTAGTTTTACTCTTGGTTACCGTAACATATAATATTAGGATATTGTCGTAACAGGCGACTGAGCTACCGGAACTGATAGATGGCGGTATATCCACTCGAGACACAGTAGCTAAAATGCAACAGGGACGCAGACTTTCAAACGCTCTCTATATATACAAGAAACCTACTAATAACTGTCGGTTCATCCACCCAAACAGCATAGCTCAAATGCAACAGGAGATAGGCAGCATCATTCTTGTTGCGTAGTTACGCTCTGCAATTGCTACCCTTGGCAAAATTCCCCCTTAGGGAGGTCTATATCCAGCAGTGGTCGTTCTTCGGCTGTTTTGATGATCATAATGATATTGTAGCTCGCTTTTCTGTGACTAATAACTTTTTACGTTTCTGATACATTGCAAGTTGAACCTTTAACAACAGTAAAAAGCAGTAGTTATATTACTTTCCACAATTCATTGATCTACTTTGAACAACAATTTTTTCAGATTTAAATTCTGTATAAAATTACTAAATTGTTTTTTTTCCTTATATGCTTTTATCTTCTACACAAATGCTACGTAGTACTAACTAAAGTCAATTTGAGCCACCATTTATGGAAATAATTAACGTCAGGCAGCATTGACCAGTGCGGCCTACAGAGAGAAAAGAACGGTTGGCCGTTACAGGGGGCCGTGCGGGTCGTGGTGTCGGGTAGCTCTTCGCACTTCCCTGCGTTCGTTTGCGCTCGCAGTTGCCGCCAGTATCTTGAAAGTGAGACGCCGTGCTGTACATTTAAATGTAACATTCGTTACAAACGTTTTCTTTTTTGTGTGTTTTTTCCATAAATTTATTTGTGTGGTAATTGTTGTTTTCTTTCAAAGTACTTAATTTTTTTTAAAACCAACTTGATATGGAGAAACTAGTGGGCCACGCGGGTCACCTAATATGCGATTTAGTTTGAGAGCACTGCCCAACGGCCTGTAAGAACGAAATGAAAACTCTTGTAGAATGCGGTCATCACTGACTGACGCGGCTTGAACTGAAAGTCTATATGTCAACCATCACTGACCGACACGGCCCGGTCAGGAATTTGCGATTTTTTTCTTGGCATAGAACGTGTTAAAATAGGTAGCATTATCCTCATCACGGTGTTGTTCTCTACGATTGCCACCACGCCTGCCCAGCGCGGAAATTATGAACAAAGCTCCTCTTATCATGGGGAAGACAAGCCATATGATGATAATAATAAAATAACAATAATTTTACGAAAATACGTTTCATAAACTGTCCCTAGGCACTAGCAGACGGTCTCAATTTGACTATGTGATTGAAGTCATTTGACGCGTGTCCATCGAGCAGATACTGCGATGCCAATTAGATGTAGGCACGCCATTCGCTCGCTCATCTATCCATGTTCTGACGAGTGAAATTAGATCTCCAGTGAATGTTTTTAGATGTTTGCCCTATTTTCCTCATTTTGGGATATAATTTGCATTATGCGGGGTGAAAGTTTTGTTAGGTGATGGCTTTCTTTCTTTTCTTTCTTTGATTGGCTTAGGCTTTCTAGCTAGCTAGCTAATTCAACAAACATTACTTAACTGTTTATTATAAGAAATATACAGCGACTATAAATTGAGACATAAACTATGCTATCTCTCAATTTGGAGCAAACTGTACAAACTCAGCAAACGCTTTTTTTCGTATTTTCCTTAAGGCACACATAAAGTTTTAATGAAGAGATAAATAGTGACAGTGTAGTTTAAAATTTATTATATTGGCCGTGGCGGTTATGGGTATTTTTAAATTTTCACTTCTCTTGAATGAAACAACATTTGATGTAAATTATCAACGTCAACCTAAATAAAGCAAATCTAGCTCGTAACCTAACGGGATCAACAGGATAATATTTGGACAAAGTCTGGGCGGGCCGTTAATCCTTACTTTTAATATTAAAAATGTGAAAGTAACTCCTTCTGTCTGTCTGTCTGTTACGCTTTCCCGCTTGAAACTCTCAACCGATTTTGATGAAATTTGGCACAGACAATCTTTAGACCCTGAGAAAAAGACATAGCCTAATTTTTTTATTCGAAATAAGGGTTGTATGGAAGTATCGCTATTTTTAGAGCTAGAAACTTGAAACTTATATTTTTAGGCCATTCATCCGATATAAATAAACATGACATTCAAAGTTTATATAAGTTAAGGTAAAGAGGTATGGTACCCAAAAAAACTATTCCACGCGGACGAAGTCGCGGGAATAGTTTTTTTGGGTATTTTGTAATAAATATACATCCAAATTCAAAATCGAAATCCACTTCTGATTAAAACTGACTATATTATATTGACTAGATAATAAGAGCATAGATTAATGTGAAATTACCAAACCATCGAGTTGTCTGCTCATCCCCACGGGTCCCAGCGGATGGTCCCAATCTATTTAGGTAATTTAAATGATTCTGAGTACACCGAGCCGCGCTGATGCTGTAACGCCTACTAGTTGCTGTACCACCCACATTCACAATCATTCAACTGGGTTTGGTTTTTATTGTACTTATTCTTATATGTAATAAAGTTAAGCAAATTCTTCTATTGAGACAGAAATATTGGTTGAGAACTTATTGTTTTTTTCCTAGGTATATTCAAATTATTTCTATGGATATGTGGTCAAATATGTCTGGCCTAACCCAATTAACTATGCAGCAGCAACTAAATTCAAAAGCTCAATCGAAATCCATTTCTGCTTAAAACTGACGAGCATAGATTAAAGTGAAATTATTAAGCCGTCGAGTTGGCGGCTCATCCCCCCCAGGTCCCAGCGGACGGACCCAATCTAATTAGGTAATTGAAATGATTCTGCGTGCGTCCGCCGAGCCGCGCCGCCGCTGCATCGCCAATTAGTCGCTCGCCACTCTCCCACTCGCCGGCCATTTTCTAATATTATCTCTATGAGTGGATCCACATAGAATACTGCAAATCTGTATCATATGTAGGTACCGTATTTTGATAACTCATGTATAAATAAAATTTTAATCTTTACCAAATCTCTGTAATTGATCGATCCGCAGTTAAAATCAGTCACTTCTTTGATTAATTATTACTTTGACTTTATATACTTGAATGTTAGAATCTTTGTCTTTTAGGCTAAATGCTATTAAAATATACTGAAAATTCAAACATTAGTAGTAGTTAGATCGCATATACTTATGTATATGCGATCTAACTACTAATGTTTGAATTTTAATGGTAGACCTTATACATAGGTACATTGGTACCTCATGTCAGAAGGTATGATCATATTTTCTAAAATTTGTGAGTTCAGTTTTTCGTATTAGAGCCAATTTTTTGCTTCAAAACTTTTTACATTTGACTTTTTACATTTTTTTGCTCAACGACCATTCGGTTCTTCGTTACAACCATTTGAAGTCCACTGCTGGAGTAGTGATAGTAGTAGATAGGTTTTCTCAAGAAATGGGGAATTTTGCCCATAATTGCCGCGCTGGGCAATCGTCGCTGTTGGCAATCGCAGAGCGCACCTTTTTTGCTGCTGCACATGTATTTGTGCCGCCCTGATTCGGATGGATATACCGCGATCTGTCGGTTCTGGTACCTTAGTCACCTCTTACGACATCTAGTACAGTGGGAGATACTATTCTACTCTGCCCGTAACCCACGGCACGTTTCGGTTACCTAGCGACAACCGTTCACAAACTTGACAAGTTCTTTTATTAGGATCCAAAGAACTTGTTTAATAAATTAGTTATCATTGTAAATTATTTTCAAAACCATTAATGAACTAACATATATGGCCTAGAGTATAGAATTAAGATGTCAAAATCTGATTGTTGTAGTAGAAGCTCCCACCCAAATTAAGAAACAGTAATCTAGCTAGACTACAATGAATCTTGTTAATGCAATAACTTAGGTTTGAGTTAAGCCTTATCCACTCTAACATAACGTGATCAATTTTATCTTGTATGACTGTGCAGACATATCAATAATAGGAATAAATTGGAGTATCATTATCAAACAGCGTTAACATTGATTGACAGACATATGATATGACTGAGTGCTTATCACTATATTTTCGGCTGGAAAATTCTTAGATCCGATGTATCCAAAGTTTAAGTAGTCTCATGTTTCGAATATTATAATCCATTTCTAAAAAAAAATACAAATAAACGGCGCTAGTTACGTGCAAACTGATATGGATTTTAATGAAAATTACATTTATTTTATTAATTTATATAATTATATTTGCGTGTCTAGAGTACCTGATCAAGCACTATAAGAAAGTTTTTTTTAATAAGGCGTAAGATTACCAAAAAATTAGCTCCTTAATTTATAATATCTAGAAAGAAATTGAAAGGTAGACATCAAATTGTTAGATGAACAGGTTAATAGATATATACTTTAATGTCATAGCTTTAAGGTGTGTAAGTAATAGAAATCCGTGATTATAATTTGTGAATATTTATTAAAAATGTACCTTATATGTTAAGCAATAGGTTGATCGAAACTATTATTATTTATATTAATAATTCTTATGTTCACCTAATACTGATCAAAAGCAGAATACAAAAGGGTAGGATACCCACTATTGGATTAAGAGATTTAGGGGCAGTTTTGACCATAATTGCGAACCTGGTTAAACTCGGTGCTAATCGTAGTATCCTTGTAGTATCGCTACAAGGATACTGCTTCCTATCCCAACTCTGTTGATTACGGTGTTTTGGATGGTTTTGGATGGTTTGCTAGTAATTCCGGTAACTCCGTCGCCTCTATCAATGACACCTAGTAAAGAAGTAAGTACTTCTCTATTCGGTACGGTCACAACTGATAATTAGTGCTATAATGCTACAACTACTTAGATTTTTGTTTCAGTGCTTAAAATGTAGATTTATATATTGCTTCCCACGCGTCTTCAAAGTCTTGATTTACATCCGATGCCTTAGCTAGAAATTTCCAAAGTCCATTGTTTGTATGACCATATTATTTCTTGACTGATCATCGATGACACATGCACAAAATATATTTTTTTTATGTAATAATAATAATATATACAGATTATAGTTGTTGAGAATTTCTGACTAATAACTAAAAATAATCTTATTTAATCTTAACATTTGTTTCATATTACATGCCTTATGTTATTATGTACTACTAGCAGCCCGCCCCGACTTTGTTCAGAAACATAATAAGCCGTTGATCCCGTAGCCAGTTGAAGGGTAACTCCTGTTCTTAGGTCTCTAACCAAAAATACAACTTTCCGTAAAAACTTTCCGATCTTGTTGAAGGGTGAGCGAGGCAGTGAAATTTCTAGGTAATATGACATAATATCTTCAAGTCGTAAGGCAACGCGCTAGTGACATGTGTACGCTTGATTGTCGACATGGTTTAATAAAAAAGTATGTATATTTTAAATTATTTATTTCCTATTTTGCTAAACGATTGGTGGTTACATAACACCAGTTTCAGTTATGTCTGCAAATTTTTATTTACAATTTACATATATCGGACTTAAAGCCAAGGGGAATCATCTACCAGTCGGGAACAGAAAAGGGACCACAGCGGTGTTTTAAAAAGAACAGTACATATTTTGTTTATAACCAAAATATAAACAAAACATTACATAATTGAATGAGAAGATTCGTAACAGAACCAAAGTTACCGACATTGCCCGGCGGATTAATAAGTTAAAGTGGCAGTGGGCAGAGCATTTGGTACGTAGAACCGATTGCCGATGGAGTCGTAAGGCTCTGGAATGGAGACCACGTACCAGCAAGCGCAGCGTCGGGCATCCATCTGCAAGATGGACCGACGATCTGACCATAGCCGCAGGATCGCGCTGGACATAGGCCGCTTTCAACCGGTCCTATTAGAGATTACTTGGGGAGGCCTATGTCCAGCAGTGGACATCTTATGGCTAATATGATGATGATGATTACATGATTGTACTTAATATTGATGAGTGAGAAAATAAGAGCAATTGGAACTAATAATAATGCGTAAGGCTCAATTAAATATAAATGTGTAAAATGAGGCATCGTTCATATTTACTGCGGATACTACAGCGAATTAATAAATTAGTCAGTAAAGTAAAATCAAAATAATCAAAGAATTTGGAGGATAACAAAAGTATTGCATAGTATTCCAATATTTGCGACGACATTAAAAAGTGCAGTTATTCTCCAAGGACTTTTTCTCCATTATTTACCGCTGTAGCAAAGACTCAGCTAGGCGGGGCGCATCCATAATGGTGCCTGGAATTTCAGGAAGAGCATTTTAAAGAAGCATCCTTCTATTTTATTCAGTTGTGAGAGATAGTGAAATTACTGGATAATGTGACATAATATCTCCAAGTTACTCTGTAAGTTATTCAAATTTTAGAGGCAAAGGATTAATGGTATTCATTTTCATAATCATCCTATCCTAGTCGGTTCAGTCCCTGCTGCATTTAAGTATACTGTTTCAGGTAGATATACCACCATGTGTCGGTTACGATCCACCTCAATCGCCTTTTACTATACCTAATACAGGGGAAAGTAGTATTTTACTCTGTCAGTACCCGACGGCATCAAATGCTGCGTATTCGTAGAATACATATATCGCTTTGAACTTCGGTCGAATAGTTACGTCTGCAAATTTGTGACTTGAGGATATTACAGAGGATAGGATACGCTGCAACCACTGCCGCTTGCAGGTAGGACTAGGTGGAAGAACAAAGAGCATGCAGACAACCATTGTGAAAGGTCTAAGATCAATGATCATACAATTTGACTTAAAGATATACAAAAAAATCCAATGTATAGTTTTATTTATTGCAAAATCAAACTTTTTCTTATTCATTCATTATTATTTTTTATCCATACTACTGTAATTAATGAGCTACAGTATAGAGTGGTAAAATACAGCTTACTTTACATGATTTGACTTCTTCTGACAAGTTGCTATAAGACTCAAAAGGTTGGTTTACATCAGATTAGTATGATCAGGAAATAAACATTTAAATTTTATTTATCGATATAAATGGCGTACCAGGAGCATTCCATTTCGTTATCATACTTTTTTTATATAATAATAGTTATAGCAGCTCTAGACCTGCATCAGACGGAATATTTTAACTAGTCCTTAGTTATCAAATATTTCTTTCTGTCTCCAATTCATTATATAATACTAGGCGTTACTTATATTCTGTTAGCTGAGTGCTCAGTGCTAGTTTAGTACCCGCAGACTTGATTTGAAGTAGGACACACAATTACTTATTATTTGTAATAAGGTATTAGAATGAGGAGTTATGCATCATTTGAGTTATTTTGTATGTAGCAATATTATATATATATATATATTTATAAGAAAAAATATTGTATATTTTGACTATTGCATAAGACTATTAAAAAATACAAATGTTTTGTGGTTGAGATTGGGAGGGTTTACATATTTTTGAGGTTTTGCTTACGCACCTCTTTGTCTCGGGGGGCCCTTTACATGGATATGGCAGGAGTTACACCCCTGCTAAAAAAACAACACATTGAACGTTCACAAGTTAGCTTAAAATATAAATAACTGTAGCTAAAAAAATAATAATGAATTAGTTAGACTAGCGACTTTGATAAACAGATAGCTTTAGGCAATAAAATTAACGGCGTTTTAAAACCTTTATTAAAAGATGTTTTATTATGTTTATTAGCTGTACGCCTTTACAGTTGCTGTAAAAATAATACAAAACAGCAATACAGTAATATAATTAAAAATGAATTGTGTCGTAGTGTAAAAAATAATTAATTATGTAACACAAAGATTTACGAAAGTGCATATTCATATATGGTCGTTTTGTACAATAACCAGTTACATACATACATACAACAGAGGTCTCTAAATCGGATATAGGGTCCGTCGCATAGCAGTAACTCCTTTCCCAGGGGCAGTTTGTTTGACAGTTGTTTAAGTTAAAACCTTATAAATAGTCTCGGCTAGGGAATTTTGGGATTCCACTGTTTTACAGCCCAAGCTGGTAGTTTAGTCTTGAGTTAGGAAATTGCATTTTTATTATTGGTTATCTGTCTTTTCAATAATAAACATATTTTGTACATTTATGTCATTGACCTCCTGAACTATAGATTGCTATTTTTTTTGTATCAGCTTTTAAATTGCTACCTGAATTGTTTGGGGAATCGGTCCCAGTAGGTTGTGTTACTGTATCAGTCAATATGTTTTTTTAATTAGATTGCGTTATTGTACAAAAGAAAAAACGACAAAGGTTTTTCATATGTTCTAATTTTACGTTAAAATTAGCACATTCCTAAAATCGTAGGCATTATAATTTATTGAAGAAATACCCTGAATCTACCCGAAAATTGTTTATATAAAAATTAATTATGTAATTTTTTTTATGTCACCAAGCATACGGTTCGCGTGTTAGCATGCAACACTGTAGCCTGTAGATGCTCGTGGCATCACAAAGATATCACTAGCGCATCGCCAACCTTTTGGCGTCCTGTCCCAGTTACCCAGTCCTGCCCCAGTAATATTACTGCTTCCCTCATCATTCAAACAAGCAGCAACGAACACTGCTGTTTGGCGGTACCATTGCAAACCTTTGAAAGCAAGAGGTCTAAATTCAGCAAAAAGCTCCTACATTTATATAATCATCATTATCGTCATAATATCACCCATAAGATGTCCACTGCTGGACATAGGCCTTCCCAAGTAATCTCCAAAAGGACCGGTTGTATGCGGTCTGTGTCCAGCGCGATCCTGCGGTTTTAGTCAGATCGTCTGTCCATCTTGCGGGTGGACGCCCTACACTGCACTTGACGGCACGTGGTCTCCATTCCAGAACCTTACGACTCCATCGGTCATCGGTTCTGCGTACAAAATGCCCTGCCCACTGCCATTTCAATTATATAATAATGTAAACTTTTTATTTTAATCTTCACCGTTTATGAGGGGATTTTATGGAGTTTAAAGAACCGCATATTTACTAGCTCCCCACTATGGCGGCACCAGCAACGCCGCCAGGGAAATCAGGCTGGCATTAATTATACGTTTTTCTGCGCATCTTGTTAATGCTTCATACAACGACTGGTTTTTGAGGGGTGCCCACTTTTTGAGGATGTTTGCGGCCTTTCTACACATTCATTTGAGTGTAGTGCGAAAAATGTGGACACTAGGAATTCCCCCTTTTTACGGTTCATAACTAGTCTACACGACTTTTCGATATTTTAACTTTTTTATTATATTTGTATCTGAATTCTTGTTATTCCGGAAAGAAGTCTATGTCACTTTCAGGTAACTAAACTGTGCAAAAAATAGTGCGGATTTCTTAGAAAAAAAAATACATCTATATATAAGTAAAACGGGGATCTTTCGGATAAAATTTACGTTTGTGTTATAAACGATTAATTATATCTATACCAAATTTAATTTAGATCTGTTCAGCCATTCCAGCATGCAAAATATTACATTTGTATGTTCTATGTATATCATACCTATATTACAAACGTTAAAGTATATTTTTTTATACCTGAACTACCCTTGCAATGGTGCTTTTTACATTTTAAAGTAATGCCGACAATCAGTGGACCGAATTCCACTAGAATCAGGTTGTTTTAAGGTAGCTTTTTCAATGGAGGATTTTTACTGATTCTTATGATGATGATGATGATAAATAAATATCATCATAATTATTGATGAATACATGTTTGATTGTAGAAAAGAAGAAATGTTGAGATGGTTAAAATGATTTCATGTAAAAAAAACCTTAAAATATCACATGATTTAAATTTATCATTTATTGAGTTTAGCGAGTAATTAGAAATAAAAATCGGATGTACTGATTAACGACATTTGGGAAAAAAAACGAGCTCACCTGAATAAATAATTTAATTAAATAGTAAATTGGCACAAATTATCAGAATAAATATAATAAAGAAGTTTATAAATACGATGAACATTATAAAAATTATGTCAATTTATTCTTATTTCGGTAGATACTTGCAATTCAATGTGGAGCGACGTTTTGGTGAGAACTCAACTTTGTTTTTAACACCTTCTTCTATTTTTTGGTTGTATTTCAAATTAACTATGCCCATCCTACTAGAAGCTGCAGATATAATAGAAGCAACAGCGAATGTAGGCGGAGGTAAATCGGGCATTTGAGAAACGTATTGCCGTATTTTTTTGCGTATGTTACAAAGTTCGTCAACACTTTCTTCCATACTTTCATCCACTGTCGTTTCTGTTGTCGTATTTGTCAAGTCTACAGTACTTCCTTGTGTAGTGTTTTCATAGGAATCATCGGTGTATCCAGAATTGTCCAATACTCGATGGTAAGACAGCCTTAATTGGGAATAATCGTCGATATAGTAGCCTTGTTCCTCTTCTTTTACCGATATCACTGAAGAGTTGCAAGTTCTGTCTTTCTGTGCACTCATTTTGGGATTTCTCTTAACTAATTTAAACGTTATATTACCGAAGCTAAGATATTTAATACAATATGAAAAAAATAATTAGTAGTTTCTAATAAGTAGTTACATAAATTAATGTATTGTTTGGTTATATTGTAACAAGTCGAGACTATTTTCAAATACCCGCTTTAGAATAAATAATAACATTTTAGGCTTTGAAACTCAATATTTTTGCAATAATAAAAAATATTTTAATTATTCAAATTAAAACAACGATGTTTACAAATATATATGTGGATTTCGATAATAATGTAGTGTATGAGATCGTAAATTATAAATAGGACGTGATTATGACCTGTATTGATAAGGATTTGTGAAATTAAATATTATAAACACATTTAGATATAATTTATTTGACATCTCGTACCTGGCTCCGAAAAAAGTCCTGGTGGGAGATCAAATCCACGACCCATGGCGCATAATTACGCCATCGGGCCTGTCAAAATTAATTAAAATAATTTGGTGGGGGCAATCTTATAAAAATTGCTGAACAAACAAAAACTGGAATAAACATTTTTCTGCCATATAAACTATTTCCTGTGACAAAAATACTTAAATTATGAGGTTATTAAATTAATGCCAAATAGATAAAAAAGTTACAACCTATGTCATATTTAACAAACACAAAAATTAACATGAATGCAAATGCCGTGATACGAGATTTTTATAAACTCAGGTGACAAATTCACGTATATAATAAATTTACTACTTTTAAAGACGTTGCTTGTATAGTTTTAAGTATGAAAAGTTCATGTATGTTTTTATATTCATATAAAATATTAATATATAAACTTTCCTGTTAAATCACAATATTTATTCAAAATCCGCATAAAAGTCCGTTGAGTTATTTTAAAGAAACATAAAACAGCGTACATAAACAGACAGCGGAAAATAATTTTGACTTTACTAAGTGATTAAACTAAGGATAGTATGGATTATGTACCATTACTAATACTAATGACCCACATTCTATACGGACATTCTTTCCAAACTTAAATTCTTCCTAGAACAACCTCGAAAATCGATCGTCTCATCTCTTAAACGCTGGCATAAACTGATCTCTAATCTAATCAGTCGATATGACTATAAAAAGTAGTTTATTTCTCCACAAAGTATCAGTACAGATCCGAGCAAGATGAAATTCGCCGTTGTCCTTTTCGCTCTAGTGTCAATCGCCGTCTCGGCTCCTCAGCAGAGGAAGATCTTCCATGAGCATTTTGATGATTTCCTTGACCTCATCAAGCAAGAAGCTGGTGGGGACATCGAGCATCTCATGGAGCACTATTTAGAGTTTGAAGAATTCGTGGCCACCTTCGACTACATGAGGACGGCGAATTTCAAAGAGCTTGTTTACGAAATGGAAGCCTTGCCCGAGTTTAAGAACGTAAGTGGAAATTTCAGTTTAAATTTGATCTTCTCCATATCTCTATATATATATATGAAAGAAGAAGCTGATTCACTGTCTGACTGACTAACATATCTATGCACGGCCTAAGCTATAAAGGTTAGGAACTAGGCATTTCGAATAGGGGTCCATGGGAAACGTAGTAAACTGAGAAATAAATACACAATACTTAAGGAGGTACTTAATGCAGGTTTGCAAAAGTTTTAAAACTTAATGCGGAAATGAAATCGTGGGGCGGGGTTAGTTTTACATAGAATTCACGGCTAAGTAATAAACCTAGTACAAATTTTTAATATCTTAGATTAAAAATTTATTTAGCTTTTTCTAATTTAAAATGGTGATATGGTAAGTTTTTCAAAACGCATTATATTTTATAACCCAAATAAGTCAACATTTGCAAATATTACATTCTTAGTGAGCCATTGATCTTTTTACTAGTATTACAAAGATTTTTTTACTATAAATATTTTGCAAAATGCAACATACGAATTGCAAAATGGAATTGTGAATGTTTGACAGATCTGTCGCGTTGTGTACACTAGAAGTGTCAATATATATTACTAGAAGCGCTTCGCGGTGTCATTCGCGTTGTTTCCTTTCCCGAAAGATTATGGGAATAAAATTATAGCTTGTTACTCGCCGATAATGCAACTTTTTATTTGTCTAAGAGTTTATGAAATCAGTCCAGTACTTTTGAGGTTAATTCTTACAAATGTACAAACATACCAAATCTATTGGGTTATAGAAATACCATAAAGTATTTATTTTTTATTTTTCTTTTTTTTTTAAATAATATATAGCCTATATTTAAAAAAAAAGTACATAAAAATATAATACAAATATTTTATTATTATAATATTAATATAGACTATTGCTGTCCAATATATCAAATATATGAATGCAATATTATGTCCATGTGTATGATGTCTTGTATATATCCCTCAGATGCTCAACTTCTTGGAAAACCATGGCATTGACATCACTTATTTCATTGACCGTTTCAACTCTATGATTGGTAAGTATTGCTTGATATGCCTTAATGTTGGTAAATAAATATTTTTATACTAACATATGATTTACTTTTAATTGTTATATATGTTTAAATTCAAGTAAACCAATTGGCATACTGACTAAGGTATGAACTAAGAATAGATTAAAAGTTTAAATCTATATCCTAAAAACAATTAAGTTAAGTTTTCTGTTTATTGAGATACCTCGAGATATTTCGACTTTAACTGTAGTTTATTGAATTAAATTTATTTTAACCAATTTTTGTTTCTATATAAACGCGCTGCTAGTTCAGAACAATTTTTACGCAATTGGAAAATTGGCAAACATTGTTTATCTCACACCTAGAACTTTATCTCCGACGTTACGTGATAAGCAATTCTGGAAAGATATCGTACTATTGTTAAGAGTTTGGTGATTTTTTAAAAGTTTGTAATGTTAAATTAAAGTTAGTAACTTAGTACGTAGATTTGTCAATGGCAGAATTTAAATAATAAAGTGATCAAAATTAAATTTACAGAGAATCCTCCTACGCCATCTCGCACTCGCCACACCCTGAGCGGTACCAACTTCAGCGCTTTCATTAAGGACAGCATCTCAGAATTCCCCAAGGCCAAGCTTGCCGCGCTCTTCGAAGAGAAGGTGGCTGAAGACGAAGCTTTCAAGGCTGCTATCGAAAGCCTTGAGAGTGAGGAATGGTGGCAGATCACCGAGGCTCTGTGGGAAAACGACGTCTTCTTGGGAGAGATCAAGGCCCTTGCCGATAATGGCATAGAAATCAATGTACTAATTGAGGATGTACTAGCTATTTTCGGCCAGAACTAAAATACTTTAAGGTTTCCTCATTGTAAATAAACTAATCTTCTTACATAAAATATGTTTTATTGATACCGTATAGGATGCATTATTAACAACATAACAAGTATAAAGGCAACTCTGAGGTATGCTATGGAGAATAGATATGTATTAACATTTTTCGAAGTTTGCGTGCGGTCTAAGCTACGCCAATTGTTAGTCATAAACTGTTAGCTTCCCTATACGTTTAACGCTCTTCATTTGATTTCCGACTAGGACCCTTGTAAAACTCCACAGGATCAAGTGGCTGGAATACAATATAAATATATATCTATCTATGCACAATATCTTCAGTTTAGATGAAAATTTGCATGCAGGTATCTTGATTCCTAAGGATAGCTTGGCTAGTCTTTTCCATGGCCTCGGAAAAATTCCAACGGGACGTGATATAAAATGAAATGAATTTGATAACTTTATGGAGAGTCTTATTACTTTTATTATATAATTTCAATTTGATACACAACATACAGAGTGAAAATTGTCTTTAATTGGGTTCCACACATCTATTTACTCACTCACACAAATTTTTAGTTAAGTCTAAATAAGAAAATTAAATAACTAATACGTAAATTAAATTGGCCGTGAGGTAACGGCAGAGTAGAATAGTACCTCCCCCTGTACCAGGTGTCGTAAAAGGCGACTATGGTACGAGAACCAACAGATGGCGGTATATCCAACTGAAACAATACAGCTCAAATGTACAGAGGATGGGCAGCAGCATCCCGATCATCAGTGCGCAGTGAAAGCTGCGTTCTGCGATTGCCAACACGCTTACCCATCGCGGCAATTATGGGTAAAATTCCCACTCTTTTCTTTTTTTTTTTTTTCTATGTCCAGCAGTGGACTTTCAATGGCTAGTATGATGATGACATAAATTAACTACAGCATTTTATCAATTTATTTTTAAGCGAACAAAGTAGCATAATTGTAAATTGATATAGTACGGAATCATTGTCATTATCATATTAGCTGTAGAAAATCGTCTGCTAAACCTAGGCCTCCCAACGAATGGGATTTTGTCAATAATTATATGTTCGCGATGGAGATGCTGCTACCCTTCCCCACTCTGTTGCATTTAGTTACGCCGCTTCGGATAAATATACCGCTATCTGTTGGTTCCGGTACCTGCGAGACCTGGTAGAGAGGGACTATTCTACTGTGTGTTTGCCGGATATTTGTTTTATGTTTAAAAAGCTTTTCCTCTATCATAAATACCTCTTCAACAAGACAAAGATAGTTTCGGTTTCGGATTGATCCTGTACTGGTGTGGTGTTACACCAGTACAGGATCAATTTATCTAGCTCTAATGGTTAAAGTTTCCCCCAAGAGAAGATGCACTTCCGGCATTATATATGATCTTAGGATCAAAATATTATTTAGGATGAAATGTATATATGATGATGAAGTGGGTTCTTGACCTAGAAATTTTAATTAAAAATATGGCATTTATTTTGAGAGGTTTTATGTATGGAAAATACTGAATTATATTTGATAATATTTACTAGAAAAAAATCAACTGTCTCAGGTGTCAGGCGTGACTTGAACTCGCATCTTTTTCATAGCAGGCAACTGCACTACCGTTGTGCTACTGAGACCTCGGCAGGTATAGTTTGAATATTTCCTAGTATTTATTTTATGTTGAGAAGTCAGTCAGAAACAATGGATAAAAAAGAAATAGTTACTTAATGTTTTTGAGAGGTTTATGCATAGAAAATGCTGAACTATATCATCTTCCATAAAAAAACAATTGCTTTTATGACCAAATATATACAAATAATTGACTAATCGGCCTATTGTTGTCAATTGCATGTTGTTTACAGATTAATGTTTGTTTAGAAAAACCTATGCAAATGTATTAGCATTCCAACACATTCAGAGCTCGACATTGCGAGAGTAGGTTGTGTCGTACACACTTCTTTTAGAATATATATTTCCGTAGTTTTATTTTGCTCTCGTAGTCGATTATTTCAAAAAATGAGAACTGCTTTTATTGTTTTAGTTTTCTTATGTATTGAACACTCAACAGCGTTTATCGTCCCCTCGGTAGTTGTAAAGGTAAGTTTGTATTTCTCCTTTATGGAGTACTATTTGAAGACTACTTTTATAAATCTATTCAATTCCAATATAAAACATTTTTTTATAGTTTTTCCAAAGTATGCTGTTTTTTTGTCAGTATCAAATACGAAAAACTTCTCTGAGAAGAACAATTTAAATTATTACTTCTCACACATTAATTAGACTAGAAGATAAATAGCTTTAGTGCCTAAGATAGAGATACTACCAATTGCAATTTTGAGGCCGGCAATATATTGTATATTTTATAAAGTAATTTTTTCCTTACAGGAAGAATATGCGTTACGTACACTATCAGATCTAAGTGATATCCAAAACCAGGATCTTGTGCATCCTAATTATGGAAAAAATCGAGATGAATCGACTATCAATCCAATTCTGGAAGAACAAATAAAAGGACGTACTAAGAAACAGAATGTAATAAATAATCATGAAATTTATGACCAAGAAAATTTAAAAGAAAGCAACGTTAACGAGCGTTCCTTTATAATTATAAAGCAGAAATACCTAACGCCATTTATGAACCAAATGCATTCTACGGGTTATTTAAATAGTCTATACTCTGATAACTATATGAATCTAGAGAAGGACTACTTTTTAGAATACATAAAAAAGATAAAAGTGAATAAACCAATGTATTTTAAGCCTGAGAATAAATTTGATCTAGATTTAGTAAACAAAGATCAAGATAAAGAAACATGTGACTACTTGTCACCTACAACTTTGAACAATGAGGAGGGGGCTTATACTGCATTCGTTAATAGACCATTTTTAGGATCAATGAAAATGGAACAAGAACGGAAATTATCTGAACCAATTGTAGCACAATACGGCAAAAACCAAGGAATTCGGATGGAACCAACTCTTGACAAAAATTTGAAAGCTGAAGCTCCGCGTAGAATAAACAATCTTGGAGCACAACAAGATGATAGACGGAAAAATATTATTCATGGCAAAACTTCTAGCGAAATTAAACAAAATGCATTTTTAGGAGATCCTTCTGTTGGAACTAGGTATATAAGAGCTAAATTAAATTGTACAACCTTCAATTGTACTAAATCTGACCATCATGATAAAAATTATAGTAAAAAAAAATCGTGCGTATGTCATTTTGTACAACAGGAATCGACAAGTAAGTCTGAAGTGCACCACGATAAAGAAGTTGTGGAACATATCACTGAAACAACAACAAAATCTAATTTTAGTGTGTACGAAAAATTGTATAATGATATAATGGACATTAATAAAAGTATTGACTAAGATCATAATACATTTTATACAGACCAGCTACTAATTACAGCGATTATATTTTAGTCAATAGAGTGATTGGAGTGGATACGCTGTATTGGTTTTAATAAAGTTTGTATTCGGAAATTAAAATACGGACCTAATAATAAATTACAACCGTTTATTAATATTGTCGATCTATATTTGTCTCTTGTGCTCGTGAGTTCATCAACTTTAGGTTATTTATGACATCCATGTACTGCTGGTACTGCATTTCTAGATTTTATAGATTTTTTTAATAAAGGAAAAAAATTGCATGTTGAGTTTATTATTTAATTATTCTTTCTTTCTTTAGCCTCAATGATATGTATGTGATTGGAGGGTATGCTGTCACTTTTCATATAACACCTTTTTGAACGTTTTTTGTACCAAAACATTGCGTGCGCTAGTGGTCATTCACCGAAACGCGTTATGAGCACTGTTGGAACAGCTAGTTGGTCCCTTTCACCGCGAAGATGATGATAAGCGGTGCTCAAAGTTATCGCGATGGGATCGGTGCGCGCGCACCCTCGCGCCTCGCTTCGTCGTCTACCGGCGCAGAAATGAAACGCAAACACTGCACCGCTAACAGATGTCCAGATAGCCAATAGCACCTGCAAGGATATAAAACTATGCTGGATATGTAAAATACAAAATTTGATAACAACTTGTCGGAATTCTATCGCTTTGTAGAACTTGCTGCGATGTCATGTAAAGAAATTAGATGCAGCTACATTCCTTATAGGCTAATCACCTAACTGACGAACTTTCATAGTAGTAATAATAAATGGATCACTTACCTCTAAGATGCGGGAGGTGAAGAATACATCGAATCTACTGAAGATGAAATCGTTTAAGACGATTAAGAAAATAAAGTAGTCTAAGAAAACATTACTTAGTCAGGGTTTTTTGTGGCTGACTGATGTTAATTCGTTTGTTGATATGTTAGACGTTATGACTAATAAAGTTACCCTTGATTTTATATGACCAGTATACAGTAAATACAGCACACATTACCTAGTAATTTCGCACAATGCTACATGGCGGTAGAAATAGGTGAGAGGACAGGCGACTTCTATCTAATGTAAAAATTCGATGTTAAGTTTGAAATTTACGCAACACATACGCACCTAAGAATTTGCATAGCTTCAATCTTCGATTTTTTAAAGGCTTTCGTAAGTTATCAAGTTGCATTCAGAATCGTTTATCAATAGCAGCTTCATCAATGCGCGTTACGCGCCTTTTTTTGTCGATTTAACGTAATGCTGGCTTACTCAAATGTTGTTGCCTTGAGTTACCAGCAGAGTAGAATAGTACCTCCAACTGCACCAGGTGTCGTAATAGGCGACTGATGTCTCAGAAACGACAGATGGCAGTATATTCACCAGAAACAGTGTATCTCAAATGTACAGGGCAGCATCCCCGTCGCAAAAGCTGCGCTCTGCGATTGCCACACGCTTGCCCAGCGCGGATATAATAGGCAAAAAAAGCTCTTTTCTTGGAGAGGCCTATGTCTAGCAGCAGTGGACTTCCAAAAGCTGATATGATGACCCAAATGTTAATTCCAGCCACTGGAGGGATGGGCAAGGCCGCTCATTAACAAGCGACCCTATGCCCCGGTTTTAAGTATGTGACCTACAGCGGTGACGCGCATGTTGCACGCGGAATGACTACGGATAATTGCTTACAATTACGCGGGCCGTACAGCGTACAAAAGCAACAATCTCTGAAGTACGATTAGTAAGGAATATTTAAGTTTGATGAATATTGGCGTAAAACACTTTAAATAACGCGTTTCCAGTAACTCTTATTCTTGTAGTTTCTTTACCGTATTTGTTGAAGGAGATGACTTCGCCTGGACTTGTGACATTGTTCGAAAATATTTGTGCCTCAGTTGATTCGACCACAACCATGCAGTATAGTGTTTTGATAAGTCTATAGTGTTGATCTTACATTTGCAATGTTTTTTTAATACTGCTCACATACAAATCTTGTCACTTGAACCTTCGGTTTAATGGATTAAATAACAGAGGATAAAAAAGTGAAGTCTACAAGTAGACAATACAATTGACTGTGTTATATGGGGGTGAACAAAACGTTCCTTACACTACAGTCCTTTAGCTTAGGTCTATCGTCTATTATATTATCTTGTGTAACATGATAATTATGTATATTTTTATTAATATAACAATAACAATCTATAAAATTAATACAATCTTAAAATCTATAAATTGTTACGAATAAGCAGTGACTTTTATGGATCCTCGTTATTCGATAAGTAAATTTATATTAATGCTTATAATATGCTCTCGACGTAGGTCTAATATATAATAGTTATCAATATAGGCATACAATGGTTAATTTATTTCTGCGAATATCACTTGAGGAAACTTGCGATACAATTTTCCAATTAAAGGGTAAGGGTTGGTTAATTATTAGGTTTCTTCAAGATTAGCTATGGGTGATTGATAGTTTTTGTGTCCCAATAATCTAAATGCAAAAGCGGTTAATATTATAAGCTAATACAAGTTCTAAGAGAGATCCATTATATACGAGAGATAAACCAGTTTCCGAATATCTGTGTCTGAGATGGAGTCTTATCGAATTTATGACCAGTAATTAGCTCATGTTTACCTATAAAAGCAAGTTGATATGTTGACAAACCTTTAGACATAAAGAAGTAAATCAACAAACAAAGAAGATATATGTAGAAATAATATTGATATAAGATATGAGTAGTTAGGTATAAATAATTTGTCATATGATATCGATAATAATGATGATATCGCTCGTACTCTTATGCAGGTACGTTGAAGCTTTTATCATGCTTCAGAACTTAAGATTTGTATTTAGTTATAGTACTATAAAAACGAATGATGTCAACAGTGGCATGTGTATAACAATGCTTGTGATATTAGACCAGATTTATTCATTTAATTCACCACCACTGACTCATTTTATCATTATCTATTGCAAAAAAACAAATAGTGAAATTAATGTCAACTGGCATGTCTATCTATTAATCAGATAAAACAGAAAACCAAGTGTCTATTTGTGTAAAGACAAGCTTTATATAATGTAGTCTTAACCTGTAAGGGTTGTTCCACTTGTAGGACAGACAATACACCCCTTTCGTTAATTTGCTTAATAATATCATTTCAGCCTGATAAGAGATAAGCTAATTACTCCTGGTAAAACTCAACCATAGATATTAAAAATTAGTAAGCTATATTTCATAAATAATAAGTAGGTACAAATAAATAATAAATGTCTATATATGATATGATATGATTACGACATTAATATAACTAAGTTTGATATTCAGTAAAATTATAAATATTAAAGACACAGTACTAATCTCTTTTCTGTTTGACCACAGAAGTTAGCCATACAAAAAGTGTCTGTTTATGTAGTATTTATTAGAAATGCATATTATTTGAATAATAGATACATATCGTCGTTTAAGTTCTAACACCGCGTAAGTCAAAATGTTGACACTTTGCGTTCTAGTCGGAACCTTAATTTAGTACACTTACATTTCTACAGTCTCAGAGGCAGGTTCAAGTTTGAAACTCTTGAGTTACGGATATAGCGATATACATATTTTATTTCGTATTTCGCGCCTCGTTTCCAACTTGGCGAAAAGACGAGTTTTCTTCATATACCGGTGTAGGGTTGGCATCTTGGGAACATAGTAAATTGTTTTTTTTTACTTTTTATTTTATCATCATCATATCAGCTATAGAGAGTCCACTGCTGGACCAAGACATATTTGGGGAGATTTTGCCCATTGCCACCACGCCTGCCGCGCTGGGCAGGCGTGGTGGCAATCGCAGAGCACAACTTCGCAACGAGCATTCTGCTGCCTATACCGCCCTGTAGTATTTAAGTTGTACTATTTCTTATGGACATACCGCCATCTGTCGGTTCCCGGAACCTTAGTCAGTCGCCTCTCACTATTCAGGGGAAGTCCTAATTTATTCTGCGGGTACCTCACGACTAAACGTTCATTTGGAGTATAATAAAATAAGGTTTTCATGATAAACACCTACATGACACGTTGTTATAAAAGTTATTTATATTTGAGAATTGTAATGTTTTATTGCGGAATGTAAATTATACATACAAATTGTTTTCATTAATTCTTTTTGTGAAGGTTAAAGAAGCTATACTTTATAAGAATGTTTGCTTCGTTAATGCAGCATCTGTATTATATAACGCTCCATTGCTGTAGCTGTATGGTCGACACTTTTTTGACTAACTTTAGCTACAAAAAATTCAACAAAAGCTTAAAAGCTCCCCATTTATCAAGAAAGGCTACTAAACCTTAAATACGAGTAAATCTATACTAATTCAACAAGTTAGAAAGTTAGAAATATAAACAAAATTGTGATAACCCTTTTCAACTATGAAGGTGTTAATTGTGTTTTTTATCTAGCAGTGTAGTGATATTGGCCTTTATTGATCAATATATGCTATCATCGTATCTATGAGGTGTTTCTTAATTTTAATAGCTTGGTGAAGCATTCTTTGTATAAAACGAAATTTATTCGCAAGAATTTTGCCCACAGACTGCAGATTTATCAGATTTTTAAATGTTACGTTTGGGTTGGTCGATGTAAGAGACCACAATTAGAATTAAGCTTGTATACACCTACACGTGGTAGGAACTGGTTGGTTTTCTCTGACAACTTAACCTTGGTTTTAATAAAAACATGCTTTAGGACGTCTCCAATCCTATCAGTAACACCTTTTAAGTACTACAACAGTACTTCTGCCTGCAGCAGTAAAAACCTCAGTTGGACCTATTCACTTGAGACTATTTTCACCCTGTCTTTGAATTGAAAACGTAGTATTGGTTGCTTGTTTGAGTTTATAGAGGTCTTTTGTAGGAGGTATGTTTGTAAGTAATTGGTAATAATTACACTGGTATCGCACTACCTGCAGGTCGTCGTCTTGCGGATTTCCGGTGAGGGACATTGCACCTCAGCAGATATTGGTTAGTTTTGTTTGCCCTTGAGGGGTACGATTCGCAGCGACTTTATAGCTGGACTGAAATATCCATTTATCTATTTATTATAATCCAGCTGTTGCTAGGAGGCTCCAGTTTTTTGCGAATATTAGAGAATTTAATTAACAATATAAATTGTATGTATATATATGCGTATTAGTTTCTTTTAATTAACCAATATGCGCGA
Source organism: Heortia vitessoides (assembly GCA_020976665.1). Lineage (NCBI taxonomy): Eukaryota > Metazoa > Arthropoda > Insecta > Lepidoptera > Crambidae > Heortia > Heortia vitessoides. The sequence goes on from JACJUM010002496.1 coordinate 8,055,568, forward strand.
GATTATTTTGAATTAAAAGAAAATCAGACTGGAGTTTTAACAAAACTATTTGAAATTCAAGAGGACAGTGTTTGATGTTCCGGCCACAAGGAAAAGGATGTATATCAATCGTGTGTCAGCCCTGGGTATATGAAGCGTCTTATTTAATTATGTAGAGGCGGATGATCGCCGGCATTTCCCTGGCTTTATGAGGGCTGGAATGACCCACTTGACTTTATTAGCCTATCACCATTATTAGGAATCATCATATTTATTATGACAGATTTAATTTTTATACTAAAATTAACTTAATCTGTGGTAAAGAAAAAAATAAGAATAAATGTACCCAACAATTTCGACTTTTAACTCTAAAATAAGTTGCTTAAAGGACTCAGAAAAATCATAAATATATCACTTAAGTGAATATAAGACCTAGACACGAAATGAAGTAACTAATAAATGAAAATTAAGACAATAGAATTGAATATAGTTGTAATTATTTTATTTAGATTGCGTATACTGGCATGCCAGTTTTTGACCTGTCTATGTCTTTAAATTAGCTTTTCTTTATTACCCTAGGTCGACAAACAAGCTTACTAACCGCGTATGGTAAATGTCACGACTGCCTATAGACGCTCGTAATATCACCAGGATAGCACCAGCAACGCGCTGGTGACATCTTTGTGATTGCCATTGGTCGTGGGGTACTAGTGGAGTCAGGTCAATGTATGACATGTCGTGTGTGCCTATTCATTAATGCAATGTATAACTGGAGGTTAGAACAATGTCTTGAACCAAGAACATGTGCAGATACGAATAAGTAATAACATAATGAAATTGTTTCAGCGTCTAAAAATGTAAATGTTGTCGTAAAAAAAATGTTTAAATGTTTTTATTATAACATTTTATTTATCTCATAACAGTACAAAATTTACTGCTATTAAAAAAAAGATAAAAACTCTTGAAAAAAGTTCATGCGAGGATTCGGAACTGTGTTAATGGAATTAAATTGCTTAAGCATATTAAAAGTGAAAATGCAGGATTTTATTTACGTTATTGTTTTAGCGATATTGCTTTAGCGTCTACAAGTCGAGTTTATTTTAATTACATCATGAAAGTAAAAGCATCCTCAGCCACTTAGAATCTAATTATTTTATATTTATGTAGATGTCACTCGAAAGAATTTGATGTCTTGTATATAATTTAGTATGCCAAATTTGTGTATTGGAAATTTGGTAGAGATCTTGTGTCATTTATAATAGTTTTATTATTATTTATTCTTTCATACCAGTTGCTATTGAAATATCTGGAATATGAAAATAAAGAAGGAATCTTCTTCATCAAAGAGTTGGGAAGGCGTTTGATGGACCGGGGATTGGACCACCGCTCCGGAGCTTTTCTGATGCAGAGGATCTCGCTTGCTGTGTAGTGTGGAATTGCTGCAAGCATTATTGGGACCTTTGGATCAGACATGTCTCGTTTATGGAGAGAATTTTTTTTGTTGTAATATATTAAATTGTATTCATTATATATTTAAAAATAAAATTGTAAATTAAATTTAAGTTTTATTATATCCCGTTAACTGTCAAACAGTACAAACGTTATGAAGTGCGCTCTGCAGATCTGTTGTAAAAGTGCAAGAATCACTTACAAAATTTCACATGGTGCAAGTTCCATGATAAATAAGAACTCAAAGTGTAAATAAAACGTCACAAGCTCTGCGAACTCAGTGCATACGAACTAATTAACAGTATAACATCAACATTTGAGATACTATGAGGACACATCGACATTGCTACCAACTTCAGAAACGAGTGTTGCGCGTTTCGTTTGACGCAATCTTAACATTTGAGAGTTGCCAACTTATAAACAAAATTACCACGGAATTACATAAGTGTTGCCAAAGCCAAAACCCTATCCTAGTAGATATGGAAGAACAAATGGAAAAACTTTTTTCAAAATGGAAAAAAAACTGCCACTTTAACAGACTCCATAACTAAGGCTATACTAGTTTCTCCATATATAGTGACTCAATAACTAAGGCTATTAGTGTTCAGTTCGTTTATAGATTAAGTACCCAAGAATAGGTAAGAAACTGAAATTCTCTCGGTAACCATCCGGTTATTATTTTACAATGAAGCCGAACTAAGTCGGACGATAGTTTAATATATTTTAAAAATATTTTTTTTGTTTATGTGTAAATTAATAATTATATTTTAATAAATTATTAACCTAACACCATAATTTTTATTAAAAAGGGAGGGAGGGATGGGCAGCAGCATTTCCACGACTGCCATCACGACAGTACGGTAATTATTGGCAAAATTCCTTGAACATTCCCACTCAAGCAAGTTTTGTTGCCCAGATTAAAGCGGTTGAAACCACAAGCGCAGCAATAGGCAGGCACACTTAGTATAAGTATAGCTTAAACTCTGTGAAAGCATAATAAGCGTTAACATAATGTAAGTTTACAAAGGACGTGTCTTAAGTGACTTCCACAAATACAGCGCCGCAGACGGAAAGCCAGTTGTATATAAACACATTAAATACGTGCTACTGACGTGAGTGTTGAGTCCGCAATGACCAGTTTACATTGCCCGCTTACCATAGAGTAAAGAAACATATAAACATTTATGTTTATTTTCACTTTACTACAAAAACTCTGTGTCATGAGGTACCTCCCACGTCACCAGGTGTCGTAAGAGGCGACTAAGATAGCAGAACCGACAGATGGCAGTATATCCATCCGAAATAGTGCAGCTCAAATACACAGCAATTAGCAGCAGCACAGCGCGGCAATTATGGTCAAAGAACCTCCTTTCCTTGAAGAGGCTTATGTCCAGCAGTGGACTTCCAATGGCTGGTATGATGATGATAATGACAAAAACTCTTAACTAAAAAATGAGAATACATCAGGCTAGCAGAAAGCAATGGCAGTCACATTAGTATAGTATTTTAAAGTCATTTAAACACGATGAAGTGATGAGCATATAAGGTCACTCTCAACCATTTTTACCGCTATCCAGCACTGTGAGCATTGCTGGGTTCCGGTTTGAAAGGATCCCTTTATTGCTTTCTCACGGGCATTCCATTATCAAATACTCTTCATGCACGTGCGATAGCATCACTCTGTTCTCTTTTAAAACTAAACTTTATCCCTAACGATGGCCACTCGAGCCTAGGTAGGCCTACGAGTCGCCCTCGGGAGATCGTTATTGATCTCGGGAGATCGTTATTGACCTCGCGAGTCTTGCGGGGGCGGGGGGCCGTAGCTAAACGTGCGGCACCCCGGGCCGCGGGTAAAAATCGGTCACAATGTCGCTCATAAATGAGTAACCTCGCCCTTTCCTCAGGTGGTTTTGGCTGGAATTGACGTCTAAGTAGTCCAGCAATAGGATTATCCGAAAAAATGCTACTGTCGTCGAGAGTGGCGAGTCCGCAATGATCACTTTACATTGCCCGCTCACCATAAGCTTAAATTAAGCGAAATTGGCCTAAGCTAGCAATATAAACATAAAATGTTTATTTTCTTTATAAATTACATGGTAATGTTGCATAATAATTTCAAGACATAAGGTCGGCAACGCGTGTGAGAACCTCGCGAAAATACGGTGGCGCTTACTGGCCAGTGCAGCTTATCCTTGTTTCTCGATTTAGTTATATAAAAAAAATACGAGACAATCAGTTTATATCAAGCGTTATTATTGCACACAAATACGAGATAATTTTGAATACAACATTATAATAATAAATAATAGATGTTTTTTTCAAATGTGGAGTTTAGAAATGCTTACCTAAATTAGGTGCAAGGTATATATGCCTAAAAATGCATGTGTCACTTGTCTTTACTGTCTTTCTCACCCTTCAAACACAGTGATTTGTGTGTAAAACATTTGTAAAATTCATTTAGTGGTAGAAATAGGTGGGGTCAGGTAGATAAGTGAGTATTCAGACAATGAAGACATCCTCTAGTAAACTGAATCACTTATTAAATGAAACACTTTTTAAAGGCTTTGATACAACATCGAAGAAAAAATGTTGAAGATAAACCAATAACGTTTTGAAACGGTTAAAATTTTTTATATCATTGGTACATAATTCAGTCTAGAATTTGATCTTTTTAATTACATACACATGTAACGAAATATCAGTTAATTATTTTAAATAAAAAAAATGGAAGTCGACAGGGGGCGTATCGGAGAGCACCATGTGATTCAATGGCGTACTGATGTTTTATTTTATTAATAAAAAAAATCCCGCAATATCTTATACATTGACAAGGCTCTGTGGTAAGTCACTTAAAGCACTTGTGCTACGGAAGACAGACATCAGTGGAATTACAAATATACTACTTAAATACATATATTTAACACCCAGGCACAGATATCAGATAACAAATATAAATATCATCATATAATATTTGCTCTGGGTGGAAATCGAATCCACAACCCTTAGCACAAGATAGGATCACATCTGCGCCATCGGGCCCGTTGATTTATGTATTTTGGTGGTATAAAATCTTAAAACAAAAGATATTTGAAAAGGGGATATAAGCGAACTTTAAATGTCGTTACTTTGTATTCAGGTAAATTTCTTTGTATTTTCAGAGAAACAATTTGTGATTTATTTTGAAATCCTCAATAATATTTCTTACACGCATATCACCAACACAAATAGTATTAGGTTAGAGAAGGGTTTAGGTACTAAAGTGCCGCATACGTGTTAAGTGGTCAAGATGAGCCGGGAGATACCGTGGGTTGACCTCCGGGCAAAAGTTGAGGTTAACACTTCTAAGGCCAAGGTGAGGTCGAGCTATTGCTTTTTCAATATATATGTCGTGCCTAGATCTCAGAATTGATTACTATATGTCCGATCATTATATGAAATGGTCTTGAACATATGATAATTTATATGAACGTGGATTGAAAAGAAAAGGATTGAATATATAAAAGCATAATTGGCTGTTGATGCATTAAGAAATTATGACAATACCATAATATTTTTGACAATAAATGCAATAACTTTTTTAATCTCAAATGAGAACGTGGAATTCCACTGCTAGACATAGGCCTCTCCAAGGGTGAATTTTGCCCATAATTGCCGCGCTTGGCTAGCGTGTTGGAAATTGCAGAACGCAGCTTTCGCAACGGGGACGATGCTGCCGATCCCCGCCCTGTGCATTAGAGCTACACTGTTGCGGATGGATATATCGACATCTGTCGTTTCTGGTGCCCCTAGTCCCTAGCCGCTTTCTACGACAAATAAATGGTACCTCGCGGCACACAATATTACTTGCGTAGAATTGTTGCAATAGTATTTTTTTGATGGAATTTTACATAAATAAATAAACTTTGTAATCATTTGGTATATTAAATTGTGTATGATTATCATTTTAAAGTTAATATTGGAATGGAATAGTTTTCTCTAGTAGCTATAAAGGGGACATTACACTGTTGAATGTTTGGCTTCTATAGAAAACTGCCCGCACAATATTAAAGATTAGATAGAAAGCGGAGTCAAGGCCCAATACTAGTCTTATACAATCCTTAAATATAGTGTTCATAACCTCTTTACAATTAGATGTAAATTAAATAGTACATAGTGAATGTTATTTCACCAATGGAACCTCAACAAATATTTAGTCCCACCTTAGCACAAAATTAATCAACGATAAGCAAAGCAATAGCGAACAAATTGTGTATTCGGTTCATTCGTAGCTGTAAATTAATTTGAATTTGTCACACGAATCTCGCCTTTACGTTCTTAGAGTAAAGGATGTGGGTAAACGTTACGTACTACGTGTTAGTTTGGCTGGTTGTAAATCAGTGGCGGCGCGTCCCGCAAGCGTGACGTATCTGCGTGACATCGCACGCTGTCACCTGCCCGCTTCGCCTCATTTGCGCCGGGACAACGTCAGGGCATGGAGCTGCTACACGTTTTAGTAATTTGCGTTAAGTAGTTCCAATATGTTATAAATGAGAAAATATATCAGCACTTCACTTTACTATAAAAAATATAGGGGATAGGCAGCAGGCAACATTTTCATAGCCTATGTCTAACAATAGACGTTCTGTTGCAGCTTTGATGATATCTTTTATCACCAAGTACATGAGTACTCAACTAGGCATTAGATAGAGAATTAAAGTGAAACTTTAAGCTATAGTAAGTTACTGACATGCATTTATCAAGCGTGTCAGTCAGAAAATCAAAGTGTTGGGAAACATATTATACTAAAAATATCTGGTGTCACTTACCTGCAGGTTGCTCATTGAATCACGCTCGAGAGTAGACATAATGACTGGCCTTTTTGCAGTTAATTCGAGTGAGTTAATGCTGTAAATGGCAGGCGTGCATCGCTAAGCGTGTTACGGCAACCTGACACCTGTCCTTGCACCTCACTCTCAGACAGAGGGACTGTGGAGTCGCCAGGCGGGCTATATACACTATAAAAGTTAACTTACTGTTAGGTCACTATATTTAATCAGTGGTATTATTAAATTTATTTCAGCAATGAATTTTAGATACTAGAATTAATCTCTATTTAATCACTTTTGTAGTTCTAGGTGTCAGCGTAAGTTGATAAACCATAAATACATTTGCTATGTGGTACTGGCAATGCGGTGAGGTGAGGCAAAGTAAAATAGTTCTTTCCACTGTATTAGGTGTCGTAAGAGGCGACTAAGGTACAAGAACAGACAGAGTGCGGTATGTCCATCCGAATATTGCAGCTCAAATGTACAGGGCAGAGGTGGGCAGCAGCATCCCCGTCGCGAAAGCTGCGCTCTGCGATTGCCAACACGCTTACCCAGCGCGGCAATTATGGGCAAAAAATCTCCTTTCTTGGAAAGGCCATGTCCAGCAGTTGACTTCCCAATGGCTGCTATGATGATGATGACATTTGAATAGTTTAATTTTGGTGATGGCACATGACCATGAAATCTTTGTAGCGTCTACCTGGACAAGTAAGTTAGAATTATTCCTTTAAGTGTTCCTTTTCTGAATATATAGACGAATTTTATTATTTTTTTAAAGTTTTCACTACAATATTAATTGGAGTTTCTGGCAAAAGCCCAAGTTAACTAAGCCCCGATATAATTAGGTAGAAAATGGTTTTACAAAAGTATTGAAATATATTTTAATTTATTTCTTGACAAATAACTAAATTTCTTGTCTAAGTCTTTCTTCAAGATCCAATTCAGACTATTCTAAAACTCGTTCAATCTATTTTAACAGTTTACGCGTAAAATGGACGGACAGAGTTACATTCGCATTTTCAATATTTGTGTAGATTCCTAATTTCATTCAAGAGCAAGCAGCCTTCTAAAAACACACTAGTTAGCTAACAAACTTACAAACTAGACAAAGTCTGAAGACAAACTAAATCATAAGCAGAGCGGAGTGCGAGCCAAAAGTTAGCCGTGATGTTACGGACTTCACTTAACTTTGTAAGCTGCGAGCAACGAAACTTAATCTCAAGTAAATCCTACCAAAAGTGTGTGTTTATTTAATTAAACAATAGTGTTTACATATTAATTTTGAATTCTGTAAGCGTTGAAGTAGAATTTTTAAAAGGTTGAAAAATTTGAATAGGCGCAATTGTTTAAGATTATATTTACTAAAAAAATCAAATCGTCTCAGGTTTCTTACGCCGCCTGAAGCCTAGTTTTTTTTATAGTAAACATTAATCTTCAATATATTTCAGTATTTTTCAACGCAAAGAAATCTAAAGAATGCAATTGTTCGCCTTTGATATTTAGCGTTTTTTTCTTATCTAGGTGTTGACGTTGGCTTTGTGCTCAAGCTTAGGAATAAGCCCAAGAATAACCGCGGGCGTCCTAAGTATGTATAGAAGCTTGTTATTGCTATGCATCATTAAGTAGACTCGAAGAAAACTAACTTCTTTTCTACTTATAATATTGAGTCATCATTATATCATCCATAAGACGTCCACTGCTCCACATAGGCCTCCCCAAGTATTCTCCAATAGGATCGGTTGTATGCGGCCTGCTTCCAGCGTGATCCTGCGGTTTTAATCAAGTCGTCTGACCATCCTACGGGTGGGTATAACCTGACGATTCTATCGGCCATTGATTCTGCGTACAAAATGCCCTGCCCACTGCCACTTCAACTTACTAATCCGACGAGTATTCGTAAGTTGAAGTGGCAGTAAATATTGAGGATAATGTTGTGTTGCAAGTAAGTACATCATCATCATCTTATCAGCCATAGGACGTCGTCATGTAGGATTCTTCAAGTAAGGGGTAATATTGTCCATAATTGCTGCACTAGGCAGACGTGGTGGCAATCGCAGGTGAAGCGTATATACCAACATTTATCGGATCCGATACCTTAATCGTCTCTTACGTCTCCTGGTACAGAGGACCACGTACCACGGATAGTCTCTATAGTGGTGACATTAAGAAAATGCCGATACGATAAACTTCTGTGGTTGAGAAATGAACTGGTTCCATCCACATTCAGTAAAGACCTGTGCTTCTGCTCCATTGTAAAGTTCAGGTTCAGGATAGTTGGTGCCTCATTTATTATTATAAAGCGCCTCGCAAAATGGCGGCGCATTTGCTGTGTTGATTAATGTGGAGGTGCGGCGTGGTGTTGTGTGTTGTGACACCTGGCCTATATATTGTGGTGTCATCTTAAAGATAAAATTGTGTTTAAATAAGAAGATAACGATTGTTAGTCTCTTTTGAGTTAATTAAGAATGCCTATAGTAATAGATAATGATTACTACAACATGATTACTATAAATGGCTTTACATTCTACTTCGCAGGCATGGTCATATCCTGTCTTTATTGAACAAGATTCAGTTCGATCCTACCTACCTATTATATCTTAAAAATCGTTGTGTTTTCTTACGTGACAGCGACGAGAAATATCTCATCAGAATCATAGGTCATCAGAAAACCTTTGACTTAAAACGCCTGTGCATTCCACAACGTTGTAACTCCTTTACGGCCCTGGCTGTTTGTTTGTGGAATGCACTTCTGCTTAATATTAGATGCACGCAGTCTCTATCTGTACGGTCGGTAAAGTACCATTTTCCCACAACATCTCATACCTCATTGACCTGACTCCGCGGTAAGTCGCTTAAAGCACTTGAGTTACGGATGCCAGACAACAGAGGAATCACAAATATACTACTTAAATACATATTTGTAACACCCAGATCCAGAACAAACACAAATGTCATCTTATAAATATTTGCTCTGGGTGGGAATCGAACCCCTCAGCGTACAAAATAAGATCATTACCATCTGTGCCATCTAGCCCGTCTATTTACTACCGCTTAGTTCTATTCACTCTTTCCTTCCAATTGCGCTATTTGCGATAAGACAGCCCATTGCACTTTATGATTACTGTTTTTTTTTATTTATAGTTTGGTGTACAATACAACAAAGTATTCATTATTATTCCAATTAAAATATGATTTAGCTCATTGTATTTATGATTAAAACTAAAAATGCTAAATTTGTTATGGCTAATAATATTATATGTAAGTATGATTAGCTTAAGTTACCCTATGCAATAATACCATAATATTCAGGGCCTCGTGTATCATCAATCTGCAGTAAACTTCGTTTTAGATCAGTCTAGTTTTAATTAGGTCGTTCTATGGCCAATTTGTTTAAATGTCTCTTATGCTTATCATCCTTTATTATTAAGTCATTAAGGTCACTTCTGATTTGTAGAATTATCTATAGTTATAGGAAAAAATTAGCGTTTTGAATTAGGATCACACCATGAAGTCCAAACATATAAAGACATGTTTGGACTTAAAGGTGCAATTCCATTGAAAATCGAGAAGCAGACGTTTATAAAGAGAAACGACTGTTTCTTCTCAGATAATGTTGGGGATATCCACTCCGCTTCTATCTTTATATATTATTAATCTCCCAATATCCTTCTCTTGGTCGTCTATTTATATTGGGTATTACGAGTTTTATTCCGGCAATAAAAGTAGTCTTTTTCCTATCCTAAGTTGTTTTTTATCAGACTAGGTCGACAAACAAGGGTACAGTCCGCATGATAGTAAGCTTTACTGCAACCTATAGACGCTCGTAATATCACAATGATATCACTAGCGCATTGCAAACCTCATAACTTGAAGATATTATGTCACACATCACCTAGTAATTTCATTGCCTCTCTCAACCTACGAATTGGACCAATGCGAACACTGCTATTGGGTGGTATATAGTGGTGGCTTTAGGTCAATAGCAATAGGACCTTTGTCTACCCCATGGAAATCGGACATCCCTTTCAAAAGATATCATGAAATTAAAATAAAAATACATGCCGGAGGCACCGCCACGCAGCGCATCAAGTAACTAACTCAACGAGAGCATTGTATTTGGCACTTTCTCGAGTAGGATCTCCTGAAAACCAATACGGTCGTTGCCACCTACAAATACCACAGCCCACGTACGTAACTTACGTACGTTGGCTGTGGTATTTGTAGGTACGTATTCATGGTCGTTTTAATTAGCTTGCTTATTACTTAAATATATGTACCTATTTATGTCTACCCGTGCGAAGTCGGGACGGGCCGCTAGTTTTCTATGTATTAAATTTATTGCATAATTGTGTTTTTTTGTAAATTTTTACGAAGATCGATAGTATAAAAAATAAAATCGTGAAGAGATGATATGTGATAAATTAGCTGAGATAAAAATGGATTGAAAAATTCTGATTAAATTATCTTTTCCACTATAGTGCCTTTTAAAATTTCACAGCGCCATCTATTAATATTTTAAGTACTAAAATTGTTGTTTTTTGCACGAAATTCACGGAAATATCACTTACTATGTGTATATGTGATTACTGAGAATAATTTGCAATCGGTTTTGCGGTTTGTTTGTAAATCTGTTTTTATTCCTTACAAACATTCAACGTTACTAATGTTGCTAACATTGTTTTATTTTAGACAAAGATCTCAATTTAAACAATATATATACTGTATGTTAACGGTGAAGATAAAAAAATAAGTCAGTCCGGTCTAGTTCCTATTAAGATACGTCTCCCTCAAACTAAAACGTAACGAATAAAAATCCAAATGTTAAATAACAATATTTAAGCTGATAATATACGATCGTAAATGCATAGATAACAGCGGTTCATATTTGATTAATTAAAAATATATTTCACAGAATACATTTTTTTATATTCCTCCTGTTCAAATATTGCCAATTTCATATGTAAGGATCTAATACTAGCTTAGACTAAAAGCCAATGTATTATTCTAATACACACGCTAAAGTTTCAATGAAATACAAACCATAGTTTTTGTGTAAGAATAACGAATATTCATCAATTCTCACAAACTTTCACGTTTTTAATATTAAATAGGATTTATGAAAATAGCTATTTACGTGTCGATATCCGAGCCAGTCTTCAATTTTGCGGGTGTCATGCAAGCTTGATTGATGCGTCTCCTCACCTCGAGGAGTTTATTAACAGTACATTTTATGAAGCAGACTCGAATAAATAAAATGAAAGAATAATGATATATCTTTACGACGGGCCCGATGGTGGATCCTATCTTGTGCGCCAAGGGTCGTGGGCTCAATTCCCACTCCGAGAAAATATTGATGATATTTGTGTTTGTTCTGTGCCTGAATGTTAAATATATGTATTTAAGTATTATATTTGTAATTCTTCTGATGTTTGGCTTCCGTAACACAAGTGCTTTAAACGACTTACCACGGAGTCAAGTCAATGTATGAAATGTTGTGGAAATTTATTATAATTATTATCTTTACACATAAAAATTATGTGTCGCGGTGTTGGTCCGGGATGAACTACTGATATGGTTTTAATGTGTTTTTGCTTGAGTTTGATTTGACTTGAGAGATACGATATTTGATATCGCAATTTATAGTCGCAATATCTTTTTCCTGATAAACATAGTTATGATACAAGACGGAATAACGTCTTTCGGGTAAGCTAGTACATTATGAATATAAAGGCGATCGCCTACTGTAGTACTTGCGTGGCATAGTCGACGGACTCAAAAGCAGATCAACATTTGTTAAGATTTGAAATGTAGTGGGATTTTATAGTCATATCGCTTAAGAAATGAGCCACTCAAATGAGCAGATGCAATCGCACATCTTTAGGGTAGAATATACGGCAGAGTAGAATAGTACCTTTCTCTGTACCAGATGTCATAAAGGGCGACAGAGGTACTGGAACCGACAGATGGTTGTATATTCACTAAAACAGCATACAAACTGAGCAAAGCCGGAGAGGCTACGCTTTGCGATGATTCGGGCAATTATGGTCGAAGTCGCTGTTTCCTGGGAAGGCCTAGTTCAGCAGTGTAGTGGATGTTCCATATGTGCTATGATGATATTGATGAATCAGACGGCAAAGGGTGTCGAGAGGTGTACTCGCTTTCGGTGAGGTGGTTCGCCATCTTGTGCCTTACGCATATTTTTCTTCTAACGATGCGATTTCTACAGTCTTGACCGACTAGTTTTTTATACTAGACTAGATTTTTGGGGGATCTAGGAACCGCGGTGTAGTCACTTATCAACAGTTCGCCACAAACTGTCCCACGGATCATTATCATTATTATAATTAGCCGGTTTTTAATATCTAGTGATTGGTAATAGAAATAGAATGTAACGTGTTCGTGTAAGTCTGAGACACCCATCTAAAGATTCCAATATTTATGTCGTCTATTTCGATAAATAAAAACAAAATTATTTCTTCACACAAACAATAATTTTTAGCGACTAACAATTTAAATAAATTGTGATTAAACGGAGCGGAAGGGAACTATTCTACTTTATCGGTACCTGTACAAATCTCGCGCTTAACTTACCTTTATTTTTGCATTAAATGATAAAATTACTCTTAACTCGAATTTTTATTGAGAAAAGAAAGTGTAAACAGTAGATTTATAAAGTTGGTAAACAACAATTTTCAGCTTTGTAATAATGCTAACATATACAACAATTCAATCAATTTTCGTAAGTACGCCTTATTCAAAAATGCATTTGAATTAGAATTTCGCTGAATCGTACTATTTATAATCCCCCCGTGGTTTCATAAACAGCTCATATTCCTTTATATTATAAACGAATTCAAATAAATGAAACGAACGTAATCCCTAAAAAGATTGAAATTTTATTTAAAATTCCATCAAATTAAATGATATAAGCCGAAAACACAAAGGAGAAAACTTTTGTTTAATACCACTGTGTATTTCGACACGCGAATTAATCACAAAACTTTTATGAAAACATTGACAGATCCATGTCTAAATTAATCCCTAGTCAAAAAAGTCCTATAGAGAATTGCCAGGGCCAAAATAATCCAGGATTAAATCTCCATTGTACAGTTACCAACAAAGTTTTGAGCCTACACAATTACATTGTACATATCTATACACGAGAAGAGTGATGTAGTATTGAAGAGGCAAGGTTTGTTTGTTTGTAAACTGCTGGCTTTTAAACTACCGAACTTATTTTTAATTACAAATCACTCATTGATATATGAACTCAAATTGTGGGTTTCAAAATAATAGATGTATTTTGACGTGATAACGTCTTATAAATTGGTTTGCCGGGTGACACTTCAAGAAACTGCGTTACGCTCCGCTCACGTTATGCGCTCACAATGAGAGCGAGTGAGAGGCACGCGTCCCTTCCACTCCGGCAAGTGAAAGGCACGACAAAAATCACTCAGATAGGAACAAGTTAAGTTGTAGTAAACGCTGTCTCATTGTACGCAAATGTATTGCAAGTTATTGTATGTATATTTGTATATAAATACGTATGTATGTGTAAAGGTAAAAATAAAATTTTGTTAATATGAAATTCAGAGCGAGATTCTTTGTATAAAAATAATGTTTTAAATATAATTCTTTGTATAAATAAATGTTTTAAATTGTTACTATTATTTCATCCTTATTCCTACTATACGAATGAATATTCACATTAATATTATTTTACCACACAAAGTCGTTGTCACGTAAAACTTTCGCCCGTATACCGACTTTACAGGCAACCAATTTTTTATTGTTCTCTAATATAAAGCTTTGACTTGGGATTTGGTATATGTAGAAATCCTCGGAATCTTCGGCTCTACTCTAGTAGTCTCCACAACACTAAATGACCACGCGAGCAAAGGCGAAGGCAACAGCTAGTTATTAGTTAGAAACGGTGCAGAGTTTATGCCAACTTCTACCTGAACAATTGAGTATTACGTGCTAGACCTAAGATAACAATTAATAATGCCGCCTAAATTTGAACTTTATTTGTAAGAATATAAGAATGGATATTTGCGTCACAATACAGCAGTAAGATTGCGAGTGACATTTCTAAGGGTACAGTTGCGAGGATTTCCCATTGTATATTCGCGTATTTGTAGAATATAAGCGTTTTCGCATATTGTAGGGTTTCCATGATACGAGTAACATATTTATCCTTTCTTTTTGATTTTATATCTATATTTATTTTATATTTTATTTCTGGAGTTGATGTCATAGACTAATAAACTATTGGATAAACTATATATATATTCATTTCCACAAGATCTGATACCTCATTGACCTGACTCCATGGTAAGTCGCTTAAAATCCATGTCTTACGGATATCAGACAGAGAACACAAATATTTGTCCTGGTGGATATCTAAACCAAGACCCTTGGCGCACAAGATAGGATCACTACCATCTGCGCCATCAGGCCCGTCGTCAACAATAATAATAAAAATAATTTATTAATCTAATGCAAAAATTACAAAAACTGTTAAACTAATTACTCAAATAAAAATAAAAGATTACACTAATAGGCAAAAACGAAGTATGCAATGTTGGCAACATGACGGCAACTGATTAAAATAATACTTCCCCCTGTACCAGGTATCGTTAGAGGCGACTTAAGTAACGGAACCGATAGAGAGCGGTTTATCCATCTGAAATAGTGTACTTCAAATAAAACAGGGCGGGAATAGGCAGCGGAATTCCCGTCACGAAGCTAAGCAAGCTTACGTTCTGCGGTTGTCACCAAGCTCGAGCTCATTCTTTATCATGAATATATAAATAAGGCCCACAGCATCTCATACATTGACCTGACACGGTGATAAGTAGCTACACTTGTGTTACGGATATCAGACAACAGAGGAATCAATACTATACTATTAATGGCCTCGATGATGCAGATGGCAGTGATCCTGTCTTGTGTGGCGCAACGTGGCTTCGATCCCCACCCAGGACAAACATTTATATGATGATATTTAGGTTTTTTGTATGTTTGGGTATTAAATATATGTGTTTAAGTAGTATATTCGTGATTTCTCTGTTGTCAGATGTCCGAAACCGATGCTTTAAGTGACTTATCACGGACTCAGGTCAATGTATGAGATGTTGTGGGAACTATTTATGTATTTATTATAATGAATGTGCACATGAATCAATTAAATAATGGTGGCTGCCTATTAATACATTGAATTTAGACCCCAACACATGTTTAAATTTTTAATGGCTGCTTAACAACATTCGCTTGTTCACGGCATTCATCGATGGATACGACTCATTTTTTAAAACAAATTAACAATAAATGCTCATATACATATGTAAATGCGTATAATTAGGTATATTTTAAATTTTCGTAGGGTATGAGGCGTGACTCGAACCTGTTCCTTTTCCATCCGGGGAAAAAGAATAAAAAATCAAATTAAAAAAAAACAATAGTTTTTATTTCATTTTAAACCTTTGCATTAACATTATGCAACTGAGACCATAGTAGGTTTCATCTTTGTTATTTGTGGCATCAACACAAATAACTAGGATTTTAGGATCTAAACAAACATTAAGCTAACTAGGTTATCTGCCTTTTCACCGAGAATTGTTTGTTCAATTACCAATAGCCGGCTACGTTTCGCAGAAATTTACTACGCCGAACAATGATTTACCGACGTATCATATAGCTCTGTTTTATTACACACCCTCACAGTTACTAACTAAGAGTTTAGTCTGCTTTTTGAAATTAGTTACTTTCTTTCAAGTACGCTTACTAGACATGAATTTAATTGTTTACCAAATGTTTTATTAAGTAGGGTTCCGTTTAGTAACTATACTTTAATTAAATCCTTGTTTAGTTAGTTGGCAAGTTATTATAGACCTAATTATAAACATAAAGCAGGTTACAATTTAGCTATACGCATAAATAAATAAATTTACACAATAACTCATAAATTGATCTGACTCCGTGATAAGTCGTTTAAAGCTCTTGTGTTACGGATATCGGATAGCAGGAATCACAAATACTTAAGGACATATATTCAACATCCAGAAACAGAACAAAATTACGAATATCATCATATAAATATTTGTCCTGGGTGGGGATCGAAGCCACGTTGACGCACAAGACAGGATCACTGCCATCTGCATCATCGGGGCCATATAGCGTATAGTGTTGATTCCTCTGTTGTCTGATATCCGTAACACAAGTGTAGCTACTTATCACCTTGTCAGGTCAATGTATGAGATGCTGTGGGACTTATTTATATATTTATTATATATAAATAAGGCCCACAGGTTATATATTTACATTTAGAAAATAATAATATTAAAGTGATAAGTACCGTGATGTGCAGTGTAGTACCGGCAGTAAAATAGTACCTCTCTCTGTACCAGGTGTTGTAAGAGGCGACTAAGATACCTGAACCAGCTGATGGCGATATATCCATCCGACACAGTGTAGCTCAAATGCATAGGATGGGGATGGGCAGCAGTGTCCCCGTCGCTAGTGCGATTATGGGCAAAATTTCCCCTTTTTTGGGCAGACCTCGAGGAGCGTCTATCTAGTGGACTTGGCTGTACTGATGATAATTAAAGTGATCTTTTGGTTATTTGAATTTTTTCTATCTATTTCCAGTACACTAGTTGTTGAATCTATACCACCGATTCTTGGGGGGCTTTCACTGGTTTTTATTTTATTTTAAAAAAATATTTTTTATCGAATAACTCATGCAAAGTTCGTAGCTGCAGGTGCTATCGCCTAGTTACATATAAGCTTTCTAATCACTTGCTAATTAATAACTAATCATGCAGCTATTTGCCGGACAAAGCAGAAAGGTTGACGGGGACAGAATATTTGTCACATGATCCCCATTTGTGTGTGAAATCAAATGTAGTACGCAGACATTTCGGAGCCTTTGTGTGAAACATTATGAAGCTGTACTATATTCAGAATTAGTCAGTTTAATTTCACTTAGTTGCAATATATGCCTTATTATATAAATATGAGTTGCTCCAAATCCCGTGGGAATAATACCGTTCTTCTCTCACTATTAAAGTTACTCTTTATTTTTATATATATTACACTTATCTGGACACAAACGTAATATACAATAAACGATATTTCCGTACAAGCCTTCCGTTTACTCGAATTTGTAGATCCGGTACAAATTTGGTCCCAATAATTACAAATATCGACAAAATATAATTATCCTATTCGGTGCAGTCGTTGTGGAGTTATGCGCGTACATTCATTTTGATGACTTATTTTTATTTATTTATAGTAGCAAACCACCCGCGACTTCGTTTGGGTTCACTCCATTTTATGTATCTCGGATTTAATATTTTCTAACATTTTCGCGTTCATTTCTTAAAATAAAACTCTTTTAACGGCTTCTCAGTTCTTAGAACCGCAAAGTTGCCCCAAAGTAACCGAAACATCGAATTAAATTGTTAAAAAATAAATAAACCGCGTTTCAAAACTGTTAAAAGAGTGGTTTTATTATAATTAGTGACGCGTAAATATTAGAAAATAGATTAGATTTTTTCCTGGGTCATACGAGTTGGCTTAGGCTTAGAGTAACTGCATAATTTCGCAAAATTCAATTTAGTTGTTAAACCATGAAAGCGTAAAATTCAGATAAAAAAACATTCAGTGAGAAACATTCAGTGAGAAACAGCAAAAAAAAAATTGTATATATATTTTTCTTTAAACAATATTAATGCTTGAAAGTTCCTAACCTATTTGCTGCTTGGTAACCAAATAAATAACAGCAACACTAATTTTACACTCTTTTTAAAGGAAAGGATGCGTAAATAAAAAAAACATGATTCAATTTCAAATTAGGAATAATTTAATAACTAACAGAAGCACTAGAGGGCGCACGTCCGTCCGTCATAGCGCTGGAGCAAAAGTGACGCGGTGTCGCCATGCCGTTTACGACCTCACGTAGCGTCCCTGCCTTCTATCGGATTTCGGGTAAGTGGAAGGGATTCTTATTAGAATATCAAGAAAATTATCTAGATTTACTTATGCACTGAATTAACTACAAAAGTGCACTAACACACAAACAGCAGAAATAAAATAAATGTTCAAGGATTGTTTGTAGTTACAAAAGTTTATTAGAATATAGGCAAATATTAATGTGAGGGTAAGTTACGAGCCATTTTTATATAAAATTAAAACATTTTAACTGTATTCTATATATATTTTAGAATGTTGAAAAAAATATAAAGAAATTTACATAAAACTGATAACAAAAACATATATTTGAAACTTAGATGTAAATATAAATTAGTACCTAAAGCAAATTTAACTTTATTTGGGTCATAATACAATTGATCACTTACAAGTTCACAGTATACAAGAATAACAAGAACGATAATTTGAAACCAAAACAATGTGGGCCAAGGCGATCTTATCTTTATATCTTAGGAAGGAACTGGTATGGAAAACGGGAGATGTGGTTGTAGTAGATGTCGATAAATAAGAATATAATTAATTACTTGACTATATAAGAGGAATAAACTGTGGGGTACTGGTGGAGTAGAAAAGTAGCTCCCTTTGTGCAAGGTGTCGTAAGAGGCGACTAAGGTGCCGAAATTGACAGATGACGGTATATCCAGCCAAAACAGTGCGGCTTAAATACGGTGCGTCAGGTTGAGGATGGGCAGCAGCATCCTCGTCACGAAGTTGCGCTCTACGATTGCTACCACACCTGCCCAGCGCGGCAATTATGGGCAAAAATTCCTCTATATTGGGGAAGTCTATGTCTATCAGTGGTTTTTCTATAGCTGATAGGATGACGATGATGACAAGAGAAATAAAATAATATAAGTGTATCTACGGTGAGAGATACCTAGACGGATATATTTTGATGTATTATATACTTCTTACATTTTACAACCACATGTTTATGCAATATGTGTTTGAATTTAATTTGTTTTACTAGCAAAGAATTAAAGTACCTTTTTGAGATTCATCATTATAAGTCGTAGGACGTCCACCACTGAAATTTCCCATAACAACAATCATTAGAGGTTTTCGCCAACGTCGGGAAACATGGTGGCCACTGCAGAGCGTAACTTTGCGACGAATATGTAGCTGGCCATCCTCGCCATTTTTCATTGACACTGCGATGTGTCGGATGGATATACAGCCATCGGTTTTGATATATTGGACATATCTTTTTATATTTGGTATAGAGGTAGAAGATTAGACGTAAACAACGTTTAACGGCTTTGTATGTCTGTTTGTGCGTTTTACAATCCGTAAGAGCTTGATTATTAATCCAAAACTTGTGATATTGTCTGACTTCGGCTCGCTCGCTTGTCTGGGTAACTATTCAATTTATAATTTGCGTTTACATATCGGTTTCCTACGAACTATGGCTCTAAACGAATTTGAATTTCAATATGCACAGAAGGTCGCGACTGACGCTGACGTCTTTAAAACGCGGTTTCAAAAGTATTGGTTGCCGTAAAAAATCGAATTGTTGGATATATTATTTTCACTGTTGGCATACAGTAATTTACTATAAGTTGTGAACGCGTATATATTTAAAATCATTCCAGTTTTTCAAACATATACTGTTCGAAAAAATGGAATGATTTTTATATGAAACATTTTAATCTTGTATAGTCAGAAAAAAATGCTTGTAAGGCATCTTCTAGCTTATATATTAGAAAAGACAGCCTGCGCAGCAACAATATATGCATATTGTTAACCTATCGCATCTGCGAATGCTATACAAATAAGTTTAGTTATTTGTTTTTTTTACTTACCCCGATAGTGGCATTGAACTATAGCCTATGGGCGCTGTAGTAAACACCTAGATTGCATTTTTGAAGAACCTAGTACTATACTTAGAGTCTTGAGAAAACCATTAACCGAAAACTCCTGTGAAACGTTACCACTGACTACTACAAGTGTCAAATAATTAGTACTGAGTATGATATATGCAAATGTATGTCTATCTGCTTCAAAAAATCTCGAATAAAAAACCTGACCAAATTAAAATTAAATTCCTTGCCTAAGAAACAGACATCTAAAAAATGATTTTGAAAAATTTCTCGTGAGGCGGCGATGGGAAGTCGGAATGTTTGTGAATCATCAAAACATCTGTAGGACATCCTCTGCTGGACATAGGGCTCCCAAACAAGGAGAAAATTTGTCCTTAAATATTTGAGAAAGCGAGAATCCTACTACAATTACTGCTTGTAGACTATATACACAAATCAAATCGGGTTAATTTCGAACCATCTGTACGATATTCTTTGTGTTCAAGCCGAATGAAACTTGGCCGAGAGTATGTAACTCTACCACTTAAAACTTGTGATCTCGACTTAGGTAAACTTTAGATCCCGTTAAATAGTAACAATGTGGAGACCCTGGCCGGCGCTTGAATAGGGTCTGAAATGTTAGTGTACGCGTCAGAATTTGGGACCTTCTTAATAATGATAACTTCACAAAATGCGGAATAAATTGTTTAGCTTTTGTTGAATTGGATAAGTTGTATTCAACTATTTTTATTTTCACCTATTTCAACCGCGTAATAGCCGTGTTTTTGTTTGGAGAGGCAGGAAAGTTAATGGGTACTCTTTATTAAATGAATCCCTATTTGCTTTAATCATGGCATCACGTGTTAACGGTTGGATCGATCTTGCTGTTGTGTTCACTTTCTAAGGACACTCCTCTTATATATATAATAAAAAAATGCAACTAGATAGAATATAAAAAAAGTTATAACTACTTAAGGACGTTTACGTTACGGTACCACATTTGGCACAATTTCTTTTTATATTATAAAGTCAGCTAATACGCGTACATTCCGTGTAATGGTAAACATAACAAGGATATCACTAGCGAGTCGCCAACCATGTGAAGTGAAGATAATATGTCACATTCACCCAGTAATTTCACGGTCTCTCTCATCCTTCACACCGTAACACAGCAATGCGAACACTGCTATTTGGCGGTAAAAATGGGGAGAGTTAGGTACCAAAACCTTTCTAGAAGATCTACCTCATGTATGATAAAATGCATAATTGATAAAATGCACGTTACAATTAATAGAATAAAAAAATATCGTTTAAAACCGACACGTCGTTCGGAATCTTATTTTTTCAAAGTATATTTCCATTTTATTATTTTAAGTTAAAACGAACAATGTCCGCCGGGTCAGCTAGTGTGGCATAATACTCTTAAATCACTAGGTTGGTGACGCGGTAGTGATATACTTGCCATAACACAAGCTTTCATAAGCTAGGCTAT
This sequence comes from Heortia vitessoides, assembly GCA_020976665.1. NCBI lineage: Eukaryota > Metazoa > Arthropoda > Insecta > Lepidoptera > Crambidae > Heortia > Heortia vitessoides. Next base: position 8,077,086 of record JACJUM010002496.1, read on the forward strand.
CGCTTAGCAATGACGCGTGCTTCGTAAACTTGTCATCTATCTTGGAAAAATAAATAAAATGTGTAGTAATTTATTACATACAATAATGATAAATTATTTCATCACCCTTAAGTGACTTGCCTGATAAAAGTAAGCCAGATAAATCTGACAAATTATCGGAAGGATTTTCAGTTATTTGGCTTACTGATAAAGAGCGTGGAAGTGGAACATAAACTGCAACTATCAACTATCACTGCACAAGTGTTTTACTGATGTGTGTAAATTTATTTACTCGTTTTATTTATTATTAGAAATCCATGTTCGAAACCCATTAGTTGCTAAGTTTAATTAATGCTGTTTTAAAAGATATCGACTGCATATAAATATATATAGGCAACTTTTTATATTGTTATCTACATTATTTACATATAAATATATATTTATATAACTACTTAGTAAGTGGTAATTATTTGTTTAACGCCCACCCAATTACTACCGCATCTAACTCTAAACTTAATCTGATTCTGGGACAAAACAAAAGTCGACTGTTAGTTCTATTATCCAGATAACAAGATTCGAATACACTAGATTCAAAGATACAAACGTAGGTAATATTTATTATTGATTGACAGATATTGGAGTTTCTGGTAATTAAATGGGAAAGCCGAGATCCGATTACCGGGATCATTGGGGAGGATAGAAATTGACAGTTATCAAGGTAAACTAGGCTAGACAGGCCGAAATGCAAACTGAGGTTCGATGTTAAAGAGTATAGACTATAGGAATAACGTTGCCTATGGTTTTGTACTGATGAAATCACCCTGAGAAACTTTGACGGGCAGTAGAAGGATTACAAATATAATACTTAGATACTTATAAATAACCCCCATATACAGAACAAAAAAAATATTCATGTGTGTTGGAGTGTATAGTGTTGGAGTGGTGATGAGCTAAAAATGTATCCAAACACTCGCATTTATAACACTAGGAGAAAATTACTACTTTGCCTATTTAGATAAAAAAAAATATTTATCATTTCTGATATTCCCGTACATAGCACTAAACATTTCATTTTGATTCCTCAGATTTCATGAATAAGATTGCTTAAGAAATGTTACATCAAATCAGTTATTGGAAGTCCACTGCTGGACATAGGCCCCCCCAAGAAAGGAGGAATTTTTCCCATAATTTCCGCGCTAGGCAAGCCTGTTGGCAATCACGTAGCGCAGCTTTCGCAATGGGGATGCTGCTGCCAATCCCCGCCCAGTACATTTGAGCTACACTGTTTTGAATGGATATCTGTAGGTTCTGGTACCTCCGTCGCCTCTTAAGACACTTGGTACAGGGGCAGTTACTATTCTGCTCTATTCCATATTATAGGTACCATACGCCCAAAATGTTTAACTGATTGTAATTAAAAGCATTAATATGAAATTTTATACACATCAGACAACAGAGGAATTACAAAAATAATACTTAAATACAAATAACACTCAGACACAGAACAAAAACAAATATTATAAGAATTTAAGGCGAACAAGTTATAATCACTGCTATTTGCGCCATAAGGCCTGTCATCACGAATATTTTGATTTAACTGTTAATCAAGAATATTTGACGGATCTATAATATGGTTGACTTGAAGCTGTTCGTACGAAGAACAAGATTTGATGGCTTGTTTGATTGATACAAATATATTTATTTATACCAGTTACTCGGCCTTATGCTTACGAGTGCGTGTTGCATTCTTGCTGCCTTGCAAGATCGTATTCGGCTACATGACCTTTATCAAACATCTTTAACAAGTATAGTCATATTTTTGTCAAAATAATAATTTTGCAGACTCAGTCTATTACTGTTCAGACAGACATACAGGACCGGCGATGGACATATTTTTGATATATGTAGCGACCGTAGATAAAAAATATGATCATGTTCGGTTTGGTTAATATTGACTTGTGTTCAAATTAAATTACATTAGTCCTAAGTAATAAAAAAATCTTAACTTGGCCACTTAGTACTACCAAGAGACTTAGAAAATTTACAACATTATATCAAAAGGTTTGCGTATTAAAAAAACGTAAATTAACCTACAATTAAACATCAAAAGGATAAATGCTTCCATTCGAAATTCGCCTAAAAAAGGTCCAATTGTACGTTACAAAATTCCGAGAGCGTATCCGAATGGCACTTACAAGCAACGTTTAAATATGACAAAAAAAGTAATTAACGGCCGAGTTCGCAATTCAAAAATCCGACGTACAGAATCGGCATGCAAGTACGTCACTCCTCCGGCAAATAAGAGCAAAAAAAAAAATATTCTCAACCGCCGGCAGCGGGGGTGTTTCGCAACGAAATGAAATATTTTATTACACGCGACAGAGGCTCGCCGACACACCAACGGGGACCTTACACAACAATGTACTCAGATTTTTAGTAATTCGCAAGTGTGAACGGGCTTTTTTATGTGTTTTTATATTTGCGACTCGGGACGGCGTACTTTGTGACATCGAAACGTTAATACTGTAACATTGTTTTTATTTACGCGACGTGTTACGAGTGTTGCTGTTTATTTTATTTTGGCGTCGAATTTAAAGTTTCGGCTTACCTCGTCCAAATGTCACCTGTTTTTAAACCATGGAAGCGTCAAGACTGGCCAACAGATTAATTAAAACCTTCAAAGAAGATTTTTCGATATTTATTCTAGCAAAAGTTACCTTTGAGTTTTTTCGAAAGCAATTAAACGTAAATTGTATTATTTATTTGACAATGTTTTATTTATTCCAGCTACATCCATTCGTTATGACTGGGTTATTAGGGCAATTAGGGGAAGATCTCAGATAAAGGTCGACAACATTGGTATTTATTTCTATCGCCAAACAGCAGTGTTGGCATAGCTGTGTTTCGGTCGGAATGGTAAGACAGGCAGAAAAATTGCTGATTAATGAGGTATTCCTAATATGTTTTAAGTGACAACATCACCAACGCACTAATGATATTCTTGTGATAATAGGTTTGTAGTCTGCGGTAATGTACTATAATTTCCAAAAATTTGTCCAAAAAAATTACGATAAGTGTTATTTGCACCTGACGCCTGCTGAGTTTCATCCCCAAATCTGCTTAACATCGTATTGTGTTTGAGGCGCATACAGGAATTTATATTTTTCAACATCTACATTTTAAATTAAACTTAAATGTATATATCAAAATAACTTTTTTTGAATAGGCATATAAAAATATGTACAGGTATAACAAAAAAAGCTTTTTAAATTTTTTGTCTGACTTTTGAGGTACCTAAACTGTTAAACGGCTGGACTTATTTTAATTTTACTAGCGCACAGCTATACCTCAGTTAAGTCCTAAGACGTAACTGAGCTTAGGTAGGTAAGTAGTAACTTTTTTTATTTATTATTCGTACAGGAACAGAAACTACGCGGGTGTAATTGTGGGGCCCTGCTAGTCATAGACAAACTCGTGAAGTTACAAGAACAACAGACGCTTATAGCTTACTCAACGACTTGAGTAAGCTAATGATAGGTCGGATTTCGGCTATCTTTACCGGGTTTATATAATGACATCGGCGTTCTTCCACTCAACCGGGAAAATGCAGTTGGACATCGCCACTAATAGGCAAATGAGATGCGCGGGGCCTTTTTTCAACTTTAATGTTTTAATGATCGTTTGCACCTTACCGTAATGATTACCTGCTGATTCCTCCATTACTGTGGATGTTTTGAGAACTTAAATCATTAATTAATTTAATTTAACAAATCACAAATCAGGTTGCGGGAGAATAAAATAATATAATACATTAAAAATAATAGACGAGTTAGCAACAAATATACTTACTAAGAATTTTTAGTTACAATTACAGATAATAATTTAATTTGAAATTATAAGTAATAAAAGAATATTGTTGAATTTGTTATACTTATGAAGGGACATTAAAAAGTTCGCGGCATAAGAGGTAAGTAAGGTTGAACTTAAACACCAAACTACTTTCCTTTTTAATATAATCATCATTACAACCATTGGACGAACACCGCTGGACATAGGCCTCCCCAAGCCGGGGGAAATTTAACCTATAACTGCTGCGCTGGGCAAGTGTGCTGGCAATCGCTGAGCGCAGCTTTCGCGGCGGTGATGCTGCTACCCATCCTCACCCAATGCATTTGAGCTACACTATCTCCGATGAATATACCGTCATCTGTCGATATATCCATCTATTTTAATATATTCTCGCTCGATCTCGATCATTTATGATATCATTTAGATCATTTATACCATCGAAAAAAAAATGCTTTGTCTTTAGTGTTAAAATAGGCCGAAATTGCGGATTCTTGTTTTTTTCGACGCATCTCTTTCATGATTTACGGAAATAAATAATAGTCACTGAGAACCAAGTCTGAACTATAGGGTGGGTGGTTCAAATGTACAATACAGCCATGTTAAACAATCACCATAAACAGTCAGTTAAACCATCCTTCGCCCAAATACTACAAGTAATTGAAAGTAATTATTGTATATTATATCTAATTATGACATACCGCGCCGGCGAGCCGCAATCTAATTATTGCAATTGGCCGTTCTAATTTAACAATATCGATGGCTAGTTCATATTAAATTTATTGGAATCCAGTAATTACCGATGAAAGCCGCAACGGCGGGTCACGATTTAATGAATCGAACGTTATTGGTTTGCGGACGTTTGATACTATCGTACTCCATTTTGAGTACTTAGCCTTCAAATGTTTGTCAAGGAGAAGTGAGAGATAAGCATTACCGAAATGGTAATAACTATTCAAATAAGGAAACTAACATTGTGTCACGAACAAAAGGAACTGTTGTACATTCACGGAAAATAACAAGAATCATTTTTAAAATTCCTATTTATGTAGTATCATTTAATCGCAATAATAAAAATGCTATAATGATGACCAATTATTATTTAAACGTTAAATTATGTCACAATTTATTTTTAGATTAGCAAACAATAGTTTTTAAATAGGGACCTTTATATTTGTTAGTATTGTAGTGGAGCTTTTTTTATCTTTGAAGAGAGACGTCAGCAACAAACCGAATGTATGAAGCAACGAAAGTTAACCTTTTGTGGATTTTATAAAAGTTTTCCTACTTCTGAGTTATATGTTACGATTTTGATGACAAAAAAATGAATATTTGACTTGTCAGTGTAGTTATTGTTGAAGTGTAACACAATTACAGTTCAAATATTTGTACTTTATCCAAATTACAACGACGTTACGAAAAGAACGTATTAATACTTTTTTGAGTTTTACTATGAATATAACGAGTATTATATGTAAATAAACTTTGTAATAAAATAGAATGTATTATTCCGTATACAATAAAAATTATATTAATTTTATCATTGAACCTTGCTCAACTTTTTTTTATAGATATATTAGCTGACCCGACAGACGTATTTAATTCGTATTAAAATAATTAAGATTAAATAATATACAATTATAAAATTTATTTAATAAAATTAAGGTTAATTAAAAAAAGTGTATTTCTTATTATATTTTTTGTTTTTGAGCGTATATAAATAGTTTTGGACAGTATAAACTTTTTTAATGTAATATTATGACATTTGACATAGAATTGACGTGCAAATGCGTGCTATTGTATGGTTGTTAAATATTCTTAAATTATATAATGTTTCGCACAATTTTTAGAATTTTTACATTCATAAGATCCATCTCCTGACATTAACAAACACAACAAGAAAAATATAGTCAAATCGGTCCAGCCGTTCACGCGTGATGGTTAAGAAAGTACCTCTCTCTGTACCAGGTGTCGTAAGAGGCGACTAAGGTGCCAGAACCGACAGATGGCGGTATATCCACGTAAAAAAGTAAGCTCAAATATACAGGGCGGAGATGGGCAGCAGCTTCCCCATCGCGAAATCTGCGAACTGCAATTGCCAACACGCTTGCCCAGCGCAGCAATTATGAGCAACATCCCCCTTTCTTGGGGAAGCCTGTGTCCAACAGTGGACTATTAATGATTGGTATGATGATGATGATGAAAAAAAAGACGATCGCTTTATCCAGCAAAACCTTCTTACACTTGAAAGTCATTGGACTCTGGGTTTAGTGAGGGAGCAAACAGTTCACCCGAAATATGGTGTAGAGGCAGACAGAAGGCACTTTTAACACTATTTTTGTAATTAATGTATTTTAATTCAATTGCATCATGAATGCGCTATGAAACCAATAGGGTTGACACCGCAACCGCGCGGAATTTGCAGCTCGCCTGCGCTCTTGAATTAAAACATTCTCCGGTGCCTCTCAATTATCGGAGACCTAGTAATCAATTACGACTGAATGTTACCTATTTGATCGAGGCTTAAAATAAATCGAAATACTGGATACTGAATAACGAGCGGATAGATTACGCAGGTCGATGAAATAGGACGCACAAAGCATTATCACATTTTCAATATTATTCATACTTTCCCAATACGAAATAATTACTGTTATCTGCATATCACGTCCCATTTAATGTAATTCGACCGAAAAGTTGCAAAAATCTTTCGTAATAGTTATCATTTGTAAAAGAATTTTATTGGCGAGTTAGTAAATATATATAACAACTATATTATCCTCGAACATATATATGTATATGTTTCATTATTAATATATATATTTGTATATATAAATAATTTGGATATTCGTTTTTTAAAAATTAAGAGTAAATTATGGGTTTATAGAAATATAATTGAAATGTAATATAAATATAGAAAATATGTAATAATACAATTATTAAGAATATAATTACATAATAATACTGTTTATTTTATCAAATAAATATAGGAAGATCACTATGTAAGAATTTTCCAACTTTGTTATTGAGTTATTAAAAAAAGTAAAGCTGATAAATATATCTAATTCACGGATACGTATTTGTCACTTCTAAATAATAATATTTAATAACAAGAATGTCTTAGGTATCGTTCCAAGATAGTTTTTTTGTTGGCTTATATATATATATATATATATATATATATATATATATACCAATCAGTAATAACGCAAGCCTATATATATAAAATATAAGCAATTTATAGGCTGGTACCGTTTCGTAGACTCACACGTGGACGCATTCTCGTAACTATAATGATGTGTGAAAATACCGGGCGGTTTTGATTTTAATTCTTCTTTAAAAAAATATCATCAATCATTTGTACATGTTCCTGACCGGTTTCAAAAATGCCGTGGAGTTTAAAACAGTACGTTCTAAATTCAAATTTTCGTTTCACTCAAGTTTTTACAGAAAACCACTTTTTATCCTACACTTTTGGTGCGAAGTTCCAAAAGTCAGTCAGTTTTCATAACTTTTAGTAAATTTTTATGAATTTATTTCATATTCTTAATTGTCAAAGCTTCATTTATTGCTGTTTAGCTGTCTCAATAATACACTCATTCGAAAAAAAAAAACGGGTGGTTTTGATTTTAATTCTTCTTTAAAGGAATACGGTACCAAAATTATTTCAATCATTTGTACATGTTACTGGCTGGTTTAAAAAATGCCGTGGTGTTTAAAACAGTACGTTCTAAATTCAAATTTTCGTTTGATGCTCGTTTTTGCAGAAAACCACTATTTGTCCTACATTTTTGGTGCGAAGGTTCAAAAGAGAATATCGGTTTTCATAACTTTTAGTCAATTTTTATGAATTTATTTCATATTCTTAATTGTCAAAGCTTCATTCATTGCTGTTTAGCTGTCTTAATAATGTTAGAGAAAGTGGTACAAGCTACCAAAATTATTGCGCTGCTCGAAAAGGGTTGCGTTGAGTAGTTCGACGGTTCAAGAACCTTTTCCCCGATTCGACGTGTTCGACGGAACCGGTTCAAGACACCGGTTCCGTCGAAAGAACGCCTGGCTCTGGAAGAAAACCATATACCCAACCACTGGATGATCGTTTTCTTTTGAGTCGCGCATTGAGAAATCGCAAATCTTTCTATGTGGACCTTAAAAACAACCTCGAATAAGTAAGAAATGAGCATATTAGTCTATGGACCGTCAGGAGAAGGCTTCTCGCGGCCAATATATGCAATCATCGCCCGGCCCGCGGCACTAAGTTGCTCCGTGAGCACAGAGTTGCCAAGCTTAGGTTTGCTCGAAATTGTGAGTCATGGAATCAAGACTGGAATCGGGTATTGTTTTCCGATGAAGCCAGGATATCTCTGTTCGGTGAAGATCAACGTAGGCGAGTGCTACGAAGACGAGGAGAACGCTTTGCAGAGGCTTGTTGTAATTCTACTGTACGTGTGTACGTCACTGAACTCCTCTTAATTTAGGTGGCGACCTGGATGGTTTAGATTCTTAGAGAGATATATATATATATATATATATATAAACATTTACATATAATTACACATTTAATGAACAGGACCCCCTATAGAAGTCCCCGGCATATGTTCAAGGGTGTTTTCCGTTTTAGTCTTGAGAATATACTCCTTGATTTCCTAGATTTTATAGATTACTGAAAGTTCGTTGACATGGCTTAGGAGACGACATTAGTATTTAGGCTTCACTTTTATTACTTCCCTTTTGATTGAGTGAATGTCTAAGTCACGGTACAACCTGTTTATTTTAACCATTGGCCATATGGCATTTCACACAAGGGTAAGTCAGTTATTTTTCTTAAAGTTCTTAAAAGAGGTGAAATATTGATGTTCATTCATTTACTACCCGTATGAAGGGTAGAGTCTATTGTCTTGAATATGAAAATTCCATACATAATATGTATCAAAGACGGGAGTGTAAGGCTCCTGGACGCACGCAAAAGATTACAGGTTGCTTAAATACTTATAATTACAAATGTACGCCACATTTACAAATATAATATTAAAACACATATTCAACACCCAGACACAGAACAAACACAAAAATTTATCATATAAATATTTGTCCAGGGGAGAGGGTGGGGGGCGATCGAACCCACGACTCTTGGCGCACAATATAGGATCAGTGCCATCTGCGCCATCGGATCCGGCAATTAGTTCTGAGATAGCTAAAGCCTAATTGCTATGTCAGATATTGAAATCTGTTAAAGGCCGTATGTTAAATATATTGATATTGGAGCTCACTTACAAGTCTATCGATTAATTTGAATGTTAATATTAAATCCGGTATATGTATTACAGTATATTTGTGATTCCTATGTTGTCTGGCGTCTGTGAAACAAGTGCTTCAAGCGACTTACAATGAAGGCAGGTCAATGAATGAGATGTTGTGGGAATTTATTATTATTATAAATTACGATGTATTTATAATTATGTCCGACGGTAGGACCGTTACAGCAACTAACCTGCATATTTTTGAAATTGACGTACTCTTAGCATTGCCAAATATTTACCTTACAATACCTGGGCTATGTTTTTAAATTATATAATTTTCAAATGTAAATATCTGAAACATACGTATTACTTAACTTTTGAATTACGGGTAAAAGGATGTGGGCGTAAAATAACGTTAAGAAAGTTGTTGATTTCTGAACGCGTTTTTAATAATGAAAAACAGGCAAACCATTTTTCTTCTACAACTTATATTATTCTCGCTAATATTGCAAAAGTGTAAGCTTTTAAGCATGTATGGGTAATATGCATGCAATGTACGCCAGTAATTTATTGTTAATGTTACCAATCCTTCAAGTGCTAAATAAATAATAATAATAAAATTAATAATTGTTAAATGTTAAATGTTCACACTAAACCTACAAAGTTACATTATTGAAACTTCAAAAAAAACATCCCCAACCGGGACAAACATTTAAATGAGGATATTTAGATTTGTTCTGTGTCTGGGTGTTAAATATAAGAATCAGACAACAGAGGAATTACAAATATACTAATTTGTCTGATGTCCGTAACACTAGTGTTTAAAGTGACTTAACACGGAGTCAGTTCAACGTATGAGATGTTGTGGGATTTTTTTATTTAATATTGTTTTGATTACAAGTATTTTACAAGATCACATATTTGTGTCTTTCTTTCTCCCCCCGGGGGATTTCCTACCTAATTGCCGCGCTAGGCAAGCGTGTTGGCCTGAGCGCAACCTTCGGGACGGGGATTTTGCTGCCCATTCCTGCCCTGAGCATTTAAGAAGCTTCTTAATTTAGGTGACTTAATGATCATAGTGAAATTTTATTTTTATCTGTTGACAGCCTCTATAAAAACAAACAAACTGGTTAATCAATGTATGATTCTAGTCAGAGAAAGCCAGTACTTTCACGAACTGATTGGAATCAAGGCAAAGTAGAGTGAGCGTTGTGTGAAGGTACCGTTTTATTTTAACTTGTTAGAAAGGGCAGCAGCTAGTAAACTAAAAAATAGTTTACTGATAAATAAATATACGCAGGAGTCAAAGACGACATTTTGTTTCCAGGACTAGTTGGTATAAAGGTTCAGTTCACGAAACCTTTGATTATATTTAGGAAAAAAATAATCGAAATAGTATAAAATTTATTACCTAGGTACAAAGGTTTAAACGCAGAATTTTAGATAAAATCTAATATTTACTAGTACAAAGTTGATTTGTTTCAGACTTCAGGAAAAACCTCGAACATGCATCTTTCTCATGAACACAAATACAAATTTAGTTCGACATCGTCCATGCTTTATCATAATTTCTCAAGTATTTTTATTGATGTAAAAACCTTTTAGAAGTATCCAGGAATAGTTAGGATGTGACTAGATTTGCAAAGTTACACGGGGATATTCATCGTTTATTGGCAAATTGAATGAATCGCTCGAGTTATTCCAAAGGTCCGGCGAGCACTTGGGAACCAATGAGCCATGATCATCTCGTTTCCAGGGCCTGCTAGCATTCTCCGGGGAAACTTTATTACGACTACAGAACTGGAAAGCATTAAATATCAATTTGTTACAGGTATTCGTTTGATTAAGTCCAATATGAGTCATGAAAAAAATATTGGCATTTTATTAGAAAAATTTGTTACTACTTTTAAAATTAAACATCTTTTTATAAAGCTCCGCTTTCAATTTCGTTTGTTTACACATTAACACAAAGGTAAAGCTTATTCAATGAATAAAAATTACGACATAAGTCGTCAAAAACACAAAATTAAAGCTAATTAACGTTGGCTATTGTTGTAAAGAAGGAATGAATGCATTTTGCTGTAAACAGCAAATGTTGCTGCATTCTCATTTCATCGTTTTTCGAATTGTTGAATGAATCGCTGGCAATTCTATGCATAGACGTAGTACGTACCCGCAGACTAATTGGGAGATTGGTATTGCTTACTCTTTTTCATTTTGTATACCATCGGAGACGATTTGGGAAATTTGTATGCTGTTCATGTTTAATTAGGGATATGTAGATTTGATGGCTGGATGCAGTTTTACTAATACAAACCATATTTGGTTAAAGAAATTTGATTCATAAAAAATACATTTTACTTACTGAGCCACAGCATGCACTAAATATAGTTCAAATTTCTATAGAAAAAATTCAAGCAAAATTCTATAGAAAAAGAAAATAGTATCTATAATTTTTTTTTAATTTTCATATTTTCTTTTTTATTCATTTTATGTTAACAAACATATTGTTAATTAAATTTTGGACAATAAAATATATTGTATATTTTTAATTTTGTATAGAGCCTACAACTCGGCTCCATAAAATAAATCAACATTTCTAGGGCAATTGTGTGAGATTTTACAATAAAATACCAAGTAGGATAACAGCCTTGCCTTTGAATAAATTCAAGAAATATGTTAAATATAAGCTTATATCCAAAGCATTAAAGATTATGTCAACGATATAACTGCTTGGGTTTGAATTGCTTTAAAGTTTTAAGACAATGTTCGTCAGCGCAGACGCTAACAAATTAGAGGTAGGGGATTCATTAGCTACATAGGTGGTGTTGGTTTATCACCACCAGTTTTTCTAGCAGTTTCCTTTCTGGTGGGTCTTTCGACTTTTTCTTAGTCCATTTACATTCAGGGAAGGATTTGGCTGGGTCTTCAGGATTCAGCCATTGTAACGAGCGCTTCCGATTATCGTACAGTATCCACTTTGCATCACAAGAAATGATTCTATTTAAAGTCTCTTCATTATTGTCTCGGTTGAACAAAGTGACACAGCAGTCGACACGTGTTTGCAAGTTCGATTCAGTCAATTCATGAGGTAATTCATCGTTCAAGTTTTTTTTACTTTTCCGATTAACTTTATGTGGAAATATATAGAGAGTTTTGTCAACTTACCCCCAAGCCTGCATCTATCTCTGAAATGTTCTGTGTTGGAACCGCTTCTAAAATAGCCTTTAATTTTTCATTTTCAACTTTGGTCTCCGGCTGTCCTGAAGGTTGGTTGGTTTTGAAGGTCGAATTTTCAGAACGAAATCGATTAAACTAAAAACGTAACGTTCTTTCTTTTTCGACACCAACGCTGGATACATCATTAATCCTTCGAGCTGTTTATGCAAAACTTGTGCCATGATAGAACTCATACTTGTAAATACACCGATATTTTATGTTTTCCATTGTGCGGTAATAAGCGACGCCAAATAAAAAATTAAAGAGAAAAAAACAAATGACTGTTTTCAAAACTTAACTTATCAGCTAAATGAAATTTGAATTTTCAATTGTTAAACAAAAAGGAGGTATTTCGTCATTACGACAAACCGCTAATTCATACGCAAGGACCAAATATAACTTAAAATTTTCTATGCGTTAACCTAAATAATTCAATTCAAAATAACCTATATCATACAATACCAGAAAATATTCTGTTTACCCGCTATGATAACTGATACTATTATTTAAAAAAATAAAAAAATCTCGAAATAATTTGTATTAACTATCGAAGATATATAATTCAAATTATAGTTACATCTGTCACTCTTTTGAGAACGATTAAGCGTGAGGTAAACAAATGTCAAATTAAAATGTATATACCAGATTTAAAGTATTTAGAAGACATTGATTGATTAGTATATAGTATTAAGTTGCAATCGTTTCCATTTAGCAGTTAAACATAATTAAAGGCAAATTAGAGGATTGCATGTCTTGATCTGAGCAACATCTACAGAGAATTTCGGCAGTCGAGTGCACGCTGCATCAAGTGAGTGAATACAGCCTCGCAATGAATCAGCGTAACCGTTTTCCGATAAGGAACTGTTCCTAGCCTCCCGGCCGCCCGGTAGGGTTACCATTTGTAAGGATTCCGGTGACGTACGCCTCCGTCACTGGCTACCGGATAAGATTCAAGACGTTCAACTATGGCTTCCTTGGTTGCATAACAGGTATTTTAAGCATTAGGTGTAAGTGATGTTGATATAGGTTATGTTTTATAAGTTATTAAAGAGATTTCATACTGAATTTATTTAATTACGCTCTTAACAAAATAATAGCTTTAAATGTTGTTTTATAATGTGATTTTTCGCTGTTTGTTTTGGTTTTTCTTGAAATAAAATCTTGAAGCTTCTCTGGAAAAGCAAAGGAAATATATATATATATATATAGTATGCATTTATTGCGTTTATTTATACAAATATGTATGCCACGTTTATTTATTTTGTATATATATTGCCTGCACCACTATAACTATATTTTTTTCTGTTTTGTGTAATGGTTGACTGGGAGGTAATCATCTGGCATTAAGTCCGCCATTTGAAAATTTTGTAACATTTTGTGCAATAAAGTTAAATAAATAAAAAAAAAATATATCTGGCTCAGAAGAAATACTGGATGATAATCGAACCCACGTCTTTAGTCGTACAAGGTAGGAATGCTATCGAAAGTGCCATCGAGCCCGTCAATAAAAACCCTACGTTTTCAATTACAATTATCGATCTACCAGCGACCCGCCCCGGCTTCGCAAAGTTGCAACGAGGATAAAAAATGGTTATTATGAATTATCCCTAAGAGATAGATATATGCCATTAGGTACCAAATTTTGTAGACCTTTTTAATATGTACGATACTGTGATACATTATTTAGATCTATCTCGTCTCGTAAGCGTTAACATTAGAAAACTCTAAAATTCTCAGTATATTTCCTTACCATTGAATTGGAAAAATCTACATCATGGCCCCTCTTAAGTATAGTCCTCCTCCAGTGTCCGCTATTTTTTCTATCGTCAGCTGTTTTTAACCAATCCTTTTCTGACACTTGTAGAATATCATCTAGCCAGCGAGCTTTTGGTCTACCTTTTTGTCTTTTCCTGTCAGGACTATTCCATTTTGTTACTCGTTTTGACCATGTATCATCAGAGAAGCGGGCGATATCTCCTGCTCATTTCCACATCAGACGCATATTTGATTACGATAAAAAATGTGTCTATTTTAAGTAAATATTTAGTTGCCGGGGCTTCCCAAAAATTTGTCGAAATACACTTGTGTAGTGTTATTTGTGATATTTTCATGTATGTTCTACTGAATGGATTTAAATTAATATGTTCAATAAACTATATATATCATTAGTCCTCCGGAGAAAGTGGGAATTTTTCCACATTTGCCACCCTGGACAAGCGTGATGGCAATTGCAGAGCGTAGCTTCGCGACGGGAATGTTGTCCCGTCCATCTCCGTCCTGTTGCATTTAAGCTACACTGTTGCGGGTGGATATACCGCCATCTATTGGTTCCGGTACGTCAGTCGCCTTTTATGGCACCTGATACAGGGAAAGAACTATTTTACTTTGCCGTTACCACAAGGCTTAAAACATGATTATATCAGAATTTAATTTATAAAGGTAATTTACTTGAAGTAGTAATATCTGATAAAAATAGAATATGTTTACAACTGTCCTGGTAGCTACAATAACAAAATACTTCTTGTTTATTTAACACAAGTACGTGGGAGTTGATATGTAGATTTGGTTGCGAGATATGTAGAAAACTTTGAGAACATATTATTGAATACCTTAAGGGCAAACATTTACATGGAAAATTAAGCACACGTTTCTATAAAAACTAGTTGAAGTCGTAATACAGGCAGTTACAAGACAAAGAAAATATCCGACAAGAGCACTTGTACGATAGAATACACGTGCCGTTTGAAACATAAATCTAAGTAATAAATATACATGAGACAACATCGCATATACCAAGATTATGTTTCGTGTTGAAAAACTAATCACCGGGTCCCACACAAGTTTTTTTTTTCAAATTGTGACCTAACTCAAGTTTTAACTCACGCTATTTATCGCTGCGTTCAAGTGGATTTGTAACTCATTGCGCTCAATCTTGTTTGTGTATGTATATATATATATATATATATATATATACACACACACACACACACAAGATTGATATATATTTATATTTAAATATATATTTGTGATTTCTCTGTGAATTTATAAATTATCATTATATTCTAGTATACACACTAGTCTCTACAAAAAGCTATTAATTAAGAAATCATTACCATGTTCAAATTGTGACAGTGTTAAGCAAAGAGAAATATTTCTTTTTTACGTCTCGGAGTGAATTCCCATAGGAACTCTGGTATGCACATATGCCTAGCTACTCTTTAACTATTGGTGACCCTATGAGTCTGTTTTATTGTGCCACTATTTTCAGTCTATCGGTGGACGCAGCTCGCCCGGAAACTTAGATAAAGTCGCGAGCTCTTGTAATATATAGCCGAGTGCCGGCGCGGTACCCCTGATGACAAACAGGAGATGTTTTTTTATTTGTTATTGTTATGCTTTATTTACTTTGATTAGTGTACTATTAAATTAATTTAGTGCGTAATTAGAATATACGGTTTAACAGTCACAAAAAATAATAAGTTTTACTATTCAAAGTGCGAGGTACCCGCAGAGTATAATAGTACCTCCCTCTGTACCAGGTGTCGTATGAGGCGATATCCTTCAGAGGCAGTGTAGCTCAAATGTATAGGGTGGGGCTGGGCTGCAGCATCCCCGTTGCGAAAACGGCGCTCTGCGATTGTCAACACGTTTGCCCAACGCGGCAACTAAGGCAAAAATTCCTCCTTTGTTAGCGAGGCCTATGTCCAGCGGTGGACTTTCAATGGATGTAATGATGATTGAAAGTGTAACATATGGCTTTAATAGTAAAAACACCCATTATACTTGATTTTGCCTGTTGTTAGCAATTAGCGATTTCACCCATGTAGGCCAATAATACCGTTCTCGTGCCAGTAATAAAAAAGCAAATTATCCTAAGTTACTTGTTGACATAGCTATCTGCCACTGAAATACCCGTTGAAATCGGTCCACTCGGTTCGGAGTTTAACTCAAACAGAAAGACAAAAATTTAAAAAGCTTAGTTTAAAAGTACCATCTATACTTTCAATTGTCTATTTTATAAGCTATATATTTCTATTCTAAAAGTCTATTTTATAAGTCTATTGTCTATTTTTATGTCTCAATAAAAAAAAAGCTTCTGTCTGCACCTAAAACACAACACATTGATAAGCTGATTTGCAGATGAAACCTAACAGGCGTTTAGAGCGAAAACAACACCTAACGTTATATTTTGGACAAATATTTATAAATTTAAGCCTTTATGTTATTCTGGCGTATACACTATTGATAAGTTTTATCAAAATACGTTCAGTAGTTTTTGCAAGAAAAAGAAATAAACACATACTGTCGTGTTTATAATATTAGTAGATTTTTCTAGATAGAAAACCCACAAGCACAACAGCTACACACAATTCAAGGAAAAGCTTAAGAGAAAGAATTACTTTTATGATATATGAGCATTTGGCACTATAAGTTTTTGAAACAAAATAATAAAACAATTGCGAAATTATATGAAGTCAGCAAGTATTGCTTGGTGGTGATCATTAATTTAATTACTTATATATTTTATTATTATCCGATGGCGCAAATGATTATGATCCTATCTTATGCGCTAGGGGTCATGGGTTTGACACCCATGTAGTGAAAATATTTATATGATGATATTTGTGTTTGTCCTTTCTCTGGGTGCTAAAAATATGTATTTAGGTGTCATATTTGTGATTCCTCTATTGTCTGATGTCTGTAACACCAGTGATATATATATATTGTGTTAATATTTATGACCAAAAACCAGTTAAAAATATTTGTGTAAGTTGCCATGTCAAATTTTCTTTAAAAATCTTTTTAGAACTAAAACTCTTTGTAAAAATACAACCAGTCAATTTTAAATTCAACGTCTTGCAATGAAATATTTATATCGACTGAGACTTTGTAACATTTTTATTGTATAGATTGATCTTGTAAAGATGTGGTTTTAACACATCTAGAAGTTTAATATGGTGAGGTGTTTATGCTTTCGTTCTAATCGCTTTAAAGCGTGGGCATTGATCATCATTATCGTCATTATGGCTGATACGCAGCCAATTGGATTCCATTGCTGGACAAAAAAGCAAAAATTTTGCGCTCGGCAAGCGTGCTGGCATTTGCAGAGCGTAGCTTCGCGACGGAAATGCTGCTTCCACTACCCGCCATGTGGCATTTGAGCTACACCACTTTGGATATACCGCCATCTGCCGGTAATTTATATATACTATGTACAATTATTCAGAGAACCCGAAGGCGCTATACACCTTAACTAATTATATACTCATTTTTTTACTGAAAAAATTGCTTTTTTTGAAATCTTATTTTTAAAGGAATTTTTAATTTATTAAATAAATTTTATGTCATAGTGCATTCACTGTATCAATTTCCAAAAAATAGTTCCAATGAGGATTACTTTTGAGGTATTATGAAAACAAAACTGCTGAATTATATTCAATATTTACTAGAAAAAAAAAAACAATTTATCTCAGGCTTCAAGCGGGACTAGAAACTGCATTTTTTCTATGTCGAGGAAATGCACTGCCGTTGTGCTGTCGTACACCTTAGTAGACACGTCGATTTTTTCCTTGAGTTCTTTCCTTATATATATTTGTATAGTATTATTTATTATTTACCATGAGTATTGCACTTCGCAAACTTTTGTATTCTAATTAGGGTAAGACGATTCGACTGGACCACCTGAATAATCTATACTAATATTAAAAAGCTGTAATTTTTATTTGTCTGTTAGCGAAGGTACAGGAATTGGAGATCCGATATGAAAAAATATTTTTGTTAGATAAAATGCCTATTTATCGAGGATTTTTTTATATAAAAAAGACCTCATACAACGGTCCTCGGCGTTGGTACTTCTCTCTCATCTATTTCTACCGCCAAACAGTAGTATTCGCATTGCTGTGTTCCAGTTTGAAGGGTGATAGGGACAGTGAAATTACTGGGTAATGTGACATATTATCGCTCTATCTCTAACTATCACGTAGACTATATGCTTGTTAGTCGATCTAATAAATACAAAAGAGTTAAAACGGACAACAAACTGGGTTAGTTTCCTCAAATTATCACTGGTGAAACCTTAGGCTAAACAGCTAGTTTGAAATAAAAGTCAAGGGAATGACAACTATGAATACCTCAAAGCTTTTATTTTATACAAAACGGGGAACAATAAAACCGATATCGGCAAATCCAGTGAGGTGTTTTCCGAGTGAATAACGCCAAGTACAAAAAAGTCACGGGGGCATTGGCAAATTTTATTTGCATTCGGGGCGTTTGAGACCCGGCTTGAGGAGGGTCCGTTGTCAAAGTAACAAGGGTTAATGTACGCTGAACAATGCTTCCGGGTATGAGCTGGCTCCCGGATTATCAGGACGTGACTTCAAAAGATGTTCTTGAAATCTTACTCAATCATGTCTGGTTCAATTGGCTCGCTATCCTTTTGACAGCTGAAATGATTGTGGGTAATGTTTTTATGTATTGAAGATGTTTGATGTTGGTCTGTTGTATGCAGGTGTAATAGGTGGCATTTATATTACTAATGTTCAGGTTTCCCCAAGAAAGGTGAAAATTGCCTATAATTGCTGCGCTGGGCAGGCGTGGTGGCAATCGTAGAGCGTAGTTTCGCGGCGGAAATGCTGTTGTATTTAAGCTATTCTGCTTCGGATTAATATACCACCACTTGTCGGTTCCAGTACCTCAGTCGCCTCCTATGAAACTTTGTACGGGAAGTACTTTTCTACTCTGCCGGTACAACACGGCATGGTATAGCCGTGATAGTGTGTGTCGATGGATGGATGCATGTTTATTACACTTTCATGCCAAAACAGCTGAATACATGTGAATAAAATTTGGTACAGATAATAGTCTGGATTCACACAAAGGCTATTTTTATCCCAAAACATTTTGAGAAGTCAGCTTTGTATTTCATCCCTAAGGAACTATTGTTCGTAAACAAAAGGTAATAAACTGATAAACCAAGTCGCGGGCGGATAGTTAGTTATTTATATACCTATGCCAAATTCAATAGCAGATCTAAATTGGTACTGGAGAAATGAGTAACATTACTGGTAGCTAATTGTATTTACTAATTTTAATGGGCGATACGGCCACTGGATTGCTTTTAACGCCAATAGAATAGTGTAGATATTCTCTACTAATTCAGTTGGAATGCTGTGCAATGCTGGATTTTGGGAACGTTGTTGTTTTAATCTAATTATGAACTATGACGATGTTAAATAACAATCAAATAATGTTTGTCTGTTTATAGTCCATATTACTTTAAGATTCTAAAATAACTTATTTTTTTAATTTATACTGTTGGTTCTACATTTTATATATTTAATGATTAACAACAACTTAATTTTTTCTAGTGGGAATAATAATAATAAATTTCCACAACATCTCATACATTGACCTGACAGTTAAGTCACTTAAAGTAATGTGGATTACAAATATAATACCTAAATACATATTTAACATCCAGACATAGCTCTAAACTCATTACTTTGGTGCCAAACCAAAGGTAGCCATATCAAAATTTATAATTATAGTACTATTTATAATTATAGTATGTTATAAGATAACTTGATCTTATGTATAGACCTTGTGTTTAGATTTTCTTAGCGTATAGAGACTATTATATTTAATTATTTTTATAGTGTTACCATAAAAAAAAATGTGCTAGAGTAGAGTCAAGTACACAATTTATTAGATAACTGGAATTGAAAACGTAAATGATTGACTGTTTTGCAAAGATTATATACAGAATTTATATATACTCATATATATATATATATATATACTCATATATATATATATACACAATTTTGCAATTTACTACTATCTGAACGATTTTACGTGGACTCAACAATAAGTTTAAAAATACTTATTTTTTCTTTGAGATTTACAATAAAAATAATTTGTTAAAAGCTAATCTAATTAGATTGTGGCACCTGATTCCAGTTTTCAATCTGAACAAACTATTATAATAGTGAGTATATTTTTAACATTATTTCTATCCAAAGGTTACCTGTAAGAAATTGCATTTAGCGATAAGGCCGCCTCTTGTACCTACTATTCCATGTTTTGTGATGTTCTTGTGTTATTTTTCTTGGTGTACAATAAAGAGTATATTATTATTATTATGTTCGTTGTTTCTTCACGCATTATCTACTTAACCTTAATCTTTGTGACAGTTCACAAGAAAAGACATAATGCACCTTTCATCCCTTAAATAGTACTGTTTCAAAGGAAATTTATGCGGACGAAGGCGCGGGTAAAAATTTGTATCTTAATAATTTTAACCATCGGCAATTACTGCTGGGTATAAATTTACTGAAACTATTATCTACTGCATCAGCTGTATAGAACTAGAAATGTATATGTGGCGGGTATTTCAAATAGGAGGTCCACCTACAAGGATGAAAGATAAAACCGCGGGATCGCGCTGAATACTACAGATCCTATTGGAAATCTTTTGGGAGCCAAGTATCCAGTAGATTTTTTATTTATCTGCTCTGCCATTTACGACGCATTTGATGATGAATATTTGGAATAAGTGCATATATTTAATATAAAATCATGGTAAATTACAAAAAATATCCGTGTTATTCTGTAATAAATAAAGAAAACAAGAAAAATTATGTCTTGTCTGATCTTGAATTAACATGAAATCAATCTTTCGGAATATAACTCATCCAGAACAAAAAGGAACCTCTGTCGCTTTTTGACCCTTAAACTACTACTATAAAAAGAATAAAAAGATCCGTTTGTAGAAAAATCTATTTCTCGGGAACATTTTTCTGGTAAAACAACCAGCTTATGTTCTATTCCAGACTTCTTCCAGAATCTTAGCTGTGTTTAATTTAATACACATCCGATTAGTGATCACTAAGAATAGAGTGCACAAATTTGCTGAAAACCGATAAATGAGGAAACCGATAAGAAAATATTTTTTATCCTCTCTAGAATTAATTTATTAACTGTATAATACATCTTTATAAAGGCATTTTTTTTATTATTTTAATAAACGTAACTGAGAATAGAGTGCAAAAATTTGCTGAAAACCGATAAATAAGGAAAATAAAGAGAAATTATTTTTTATCCTCTCTAGAAACATTTTATTAACTGTTTAATACAACTTTTTAAAAACATTTATTTTATTATTTTAATAAACGTAACATATCATACGTTGACCTTATTCTAGGATAAGTCGCTTAAAGCTAAGTGTTACGGATATCAGACAACAGAAGATTATCAAATATTCCTAAATACTACGCGTCATCGTGCCGGTCAATATTAATGGACACGTCAATTAGTTTACGGGACTTTATATAGTTTAAGAGCCCGACCAATTTTTGTTCAAACTAAAGAAAAACTGTTTACTTACAAGGTTATTTGAATCCGCTTCCAATTTCGGAAGAGAATAAAGCCGTCGTAGTTCCATATTGGTTTACTAAGTTGCTTTATGAAAAATTTTAATGCCTCACATAACAAAGTCTCAACACTTAGATTTAGAGACTGGAAAACTTTTATGCTTTGCGTTCCATTTCACACTGTTTTATATTTACGCCTGAGTAACGTCGGACTATAAACCAAGACAACGGAACATCCAACGACGCCATGTTGGAGAAAGCATATAAAGATACATTTTTACTATGTTCAGTATTTTCAGATGATTGTCAAGAAAACTGACAATCTAAAGTTTATGTATATGTATTCATAGTATTTGAATATATTTCATAGTATTGATTGTCTTATTTTAAATAATTAAATTTTAACTACCTATATGCATTAAGTTTATGAATATGTTTCAAGTATAAATTATTACCTAAATTTAAATACGATATGAATTACAAAGTTAATTGAATACAACAGGCCGATCTGAATCTGAAATGCGAAGATCTGAAGAGACCTAATATTATATGTTCTTCAAATTCGATTGCGCAGATCCTATCAGATCACTAATATCCGCAATATCTTGCGCTAAATATCCGCATATCTGAATCATGAAGTCCGTCAAAGATTTGAGTTCGAGAGAGTTCGATCCCCACCCAGGACAGTTATTTATAAGAATTTCTATTTTTTCCTGTGCCTGGGTGTTAAATGTATTGAAATACTATATTGTGCTATGCCCGTAACAAAAATGCTTTAACCGACTTACCTCAGAGACAGGTCAATGTATGAGATGTTGTATGAATTATTATTATTGCTATAATAACTCCATTCAGTGTTAAACATAGCAAACTTTAACTCAAAGCGCACTTAAAACGTTTCAAAAACAGCGAATAGACTGGTACTCTGCCAGCAATACCTGCTATATTATACCTATGAAATAAAAGGAATGTTAACTTGAATATTTATCATATTTAGGGATGTGGACTACCAGCGAAGCAAAATAGTAAGTAGTTCTCTCGGTTCCTAGTGTTGGACGAGACGAATGAAATATCGGAACCGACAGATGCCGCAATATATCTACCCGAAACAGCACAGCGCTAAAACAGGATTGAGATTGCCTGGATCATTCCAATTTGTGTAAGGCCTTCCTTCAGGGTATACAGGCTTTTTAGGGCTGATAAGGTAGTGAAGATTAAATAATTTTAGTTTAGCCGTATATTTTGTATAGTTAACGAGAGAAAGAGAGATTAAAATTGATGACTTTGAGATAATAAGGACATAAATCAATTCTTTGTTATTTATTTTATCTGACTCTGGAGAATTAATAAATATAAAGATCTAGTAAGAAAACTGTGTAGTATATGTAGCCATTCGTCGTAGATTCAAGTTTGTATCGGAGTAACGTGAAACAATAAACTGCGACAGTCTGAGAAAATGACTGTTATATCTGTAGAGTTTTCTAATAAAACTGCCAACAAAGAGGACTTCCGCTTGAAGTAACAATGATTTAAAATATTTTATACACTCGAAGTATCTATATCAAAGACGCAATATAATAGGGACTTAGGTATATTGCGCCCCTGAAATGAACTGATTTTACTCGATTCTATACTAGAACATGTTTGGACACAGAAAAAAAATATCCCAAACCTAATTATAATTATAAATGCGAAAGTAAACTTTGTTTGTTTGTGTCCTTTTCAGTTTTATTTACTCAACCAATCTTCTTAAAAATCTGCAAACATATAGTTTAGACTACGGAAAAGGATACAATTTTATTTTTATATTTTTATTATATTACTATATTTATATATTATATATTATTATACTATTTTTAATTCCAAAAAACGCGCTATTCTTGTGGGATTTATGATATAAGACAACTTGCGCATTGCAAAACAATCAATGGGCACTGAGCAATTTTAAAACGCGGTATCGGGTAAAAGCTAATCTAATCAAAATATCTGATTTCCATTTATCGATCTCAACAAACTTATTTTATTAATGTTAAGTTGAATTTGTTTGTTACTTCTTCTACTGAACCGAGTTTCGAGAAATTTCACAAGGAAGGATATATTGTACCTTTTGTCCCTAAAAGTGTACTGTTTCTATGGGAAATTTTCGACAAAACCGTGGGTAGAAGCTAAAATTAAATAATGTAGATAGTTATTGGAATTGCCATGGGGTACTGTGAGAGAAGAATAGCACATATACCCCCTGTATCAGGCGTCGTAAGGGGCGACGTTGTTACCAAACGATAAAGGTACCAAAACCGACAGTTGGCGGTATGTCCATCCGAGACAGTGTAGCTCAAATGCACTGGGTGGGGATGGGCAGCATTCCCGTCGTGAAAGCTGCGTTCTGTGATTGTCAACACGCATGCCTAGCGCGGCAATTATGGGCAAAATGCCCCCTTTCTTGGGGAGACTTATGTCCAGCAGTGGACTTCTAATGACTGTTATGATGATACCGCCTGTATCAGGCATAATAAGAGGCGACTGAGAAACTAGGACCGACAGCTGTTAGTAAAGCGTAGCTCAGATTTAACAGGGCGAACACCCGGTAGCTGCATACCGGTTTTCGAGCGATTGACAGCGCGTCTGTCCAGCGTGCATGATTATGCTGATTTGATATTTGTATATCTAGGAAGTGTCGATGTTCCAAACTGATGATATAACTATCTGTCTTCTGATTTTAGATGTTTTTGTTTGCTCCCAAACTCGGTGTTGAGGCTTTTTGACGGGCCCGATGGCGCAGATGGTAGTGATCCTGTCTTGTGCACCAGGGGTCGTGTGTTCGATTCCCACCCAGAGCAAATATTTATATGCTGATATTTGTGTTTGCTCTGTGTATGGGTGTAAAATATATGTATTTAAGTAGTATATTTGTGATTCCTCTGTTGTCTGGCATTCGTAACACAAGTGCTTTAAGCGACTTACCACGGAGTCAGGTCAATGTATGAGATGTTGTGGGAATTTATTATTTATTATTATTATTATTTTTGGGTATGACATCAAATGAGAGTTGCTTAATGATGTGGTTTACCTATTCCGTAATTAATTATCTTTGCTTGGTAGACATTGACCATGCATTAGATAATAAACGTGCGTATAGGTTTTAGTGCAAGACATCTATTTGTGGTTGGGGTAAGATTGGATCGTATGCCGTATCGTTAGATGACATGATTGCTTCACATAAAATAAATAAATAGAGTAATTTAAAACCGATGGCGCAGGTGGCAGTGATTTTATTTTGTGCGCGAATGAATATTTCTATTTGTTCTGTACCTCGGTATTTTTTTTTATTGATTTTAAGTATTATATTTGTGATTCCTCTGTTATCAGATGTCCGTAACACAATTGCTTTAAACGACTTATCACAGCGAGTCAGGTCAATGTATGAAATGTTGTAGGATTATATGGTTATTTATTTCTTATTATATAGATGACATAAATATATTTGTGATCTGCAATACAGTGTTTATATTTGTTTGCGTAACCGCAAGTTTCTGAAACTAGCTTCTGTATATCTTCTTAATTCATAGGAAAATAACTGAGATATTAAACATACAACAATCTTTTCCATGATTTTGAGATAACAACACTGTTAACGACAGCTGCCCTTATTGAAGATACACGTTCTTTCGGAACTGCACTTCAAAGTAAACAAATGTATAGGTAAAAATCTTTTGTTCAGTGTTTAGGAATCATTTGTAAATATAGCAATTGTGGTTGTATCCAGATAAAGCCGCATGATTTCTTGGGCCCCATTCGGCAAAAATTTGTAATGACACCACACCTGCAGAAAAAAGGCCGAAGAACATTTTCAACCGCAAATTTAGTAGCTATTTATTAAAACAACTTCAAAATACATGTAACCGTTTTATGCCAGCTTATTCGAAAGCCACTAAAAAGGTCCCCGTGACGTTCGAGATTATACAAGCGAGCAGGCAACGGCAGGCAAATAAAATATCTGAAGGAAACGCAGTTACTGTCACGCCGCAGCATCGCTCCGTGTATCTCCCACTTTATTTTATGCCAACTTATTTTCGTTGGTTGGTGCAGTTTCGGACTACTAATGAGGGTTAGACAGAGCACACGTCTGGTAACATTGGCAATGTTTCCTTTGATATATTTTCATTCTTGGGAATGGGTTCCGTAAGGTAAAGGAAACGTAAAACAAAATATGCAAACAATTAAATAAACCGCACTTCAAAGTCGTTAAAGTGTAGTTTTATTATGAATCCAGCCTAGGTAATAGTTATAAAATATGATGTTTTATTGTTTTACCAGTTTAGAGTTATATAAAGAACTATGTATCTATTGTAGTGCATTTAGTGTTTTCTTTTAAATCATGATTGAAATAAATCAATAAAGAGGAATAAAAACTAAAACAAAAATATATAATTTATGTATTCTCTAGTGGTGACTCTCCCCGTTTACATTTTCATTGCTTTAATTATAATCAAAAATTTAGTTTTTAAAATAATTGTATTAGAGGTTAGTATAATCATAGAAAAGAGTTATTAATATCGTATCTGAAACTGTTTGAATGCGAAATGCGTAATATATAAGTTTGTACACAAAATGGTCTGCGAGGTTTTTAATAATGATTTAGGTATTGCGGTTTTCGTTTTAATAATATATATTTTTTTTAAATTCAATCAAAATTTTAATATTAAATTAATCCATTAAAAACATAGTGGATTAATTTGACTTCAAATATTTTAAATTGTTTTAACTAATAAAAACGTAAACGTAAAATACGTTTAATGGTTAATTACAATAATGGCCATGTTCAGTTTAAAATAATTTTATTTTAATATCACCATAATAGTCGTTTTAGTCAATCACAATTATTATAATATTTTATAACATTTATGCGTTCGTCTAAATATTTAACGGCTTAAAACGCGGTTAATTACTTATTTACATTGCTTGTTCAACGTTTCGGTTAAGGTGCTGCGTTTAAAGCCATTATATAGCTAGATGTTATTTCTAGGAGGCGCCAGCTTTTCATTGTTAGCCGACATTCAGGGTCATTCGATTGCGTCAAGCAGTAGCCAATAGATACCAGCCAAATATTAGGTTTCCACTGCCAACTATTTAGGACTCCTGAGACTTAGTTCTTTTACGTCCAATTAATATTATAAACTTTATCAGGATGGTGTAAATGTCTTGGCCGTGTGGTACCGACAAAATAGATTACCTGAGTATCTCCCCCTGTACAAAGTGTCGTAAAAGGCGACTCAGGTACCAGAACCGACAGACGCCGATATAGCCATCCAAAGCGATGTAGTACAAATACAACATGGTGGTTATGGGCAGCAGCATTTCCGTCATGAAGCTACGCTCTGCAAACTGCCGCCACGTTTGCCCAGCGCGACAATAATGGGTAAATTTCCCTTTTCTTGAGGAGGACAATGTCCAGTGGACGTTTTGCGGCTGCTATGATGATGATGAGAATGTATTCATCATCCTCGTCAATTTGGGTTTCAATGAAACTGCCAATGGTCAGAATTGTAAGAACATTCCTTAAAACCTTTTTGAAATTTTACACATAGGGGATACCTTACATGTAAAATGAAGTGTGGTGGTAAAATAGTGCGGCATGAATATTTCGTCCAGCATTGTCTATTTTCTTTGCTTGTTTTGGATACAGGAAGAGGAATCGCATTAGGAAAATTCACCCGCCTAATTCCGACAAACTTGCATGCCCGGATTCAATCTCCAGTCGGACCAGAATTGCGCCGTCGTTTGAGCAGACGTTCTTTGCGATGTTGCTCGCATTGGGGACGGCTTGTTTTTCTTTGATTTTTCTGCAGGAATCGCGAGATTATTTAAATGATCCTTATAAATATTTAACTTAGGTATATTTTTTTTCTAATTCTGTCATATGTAAAGAAATATATTTCTTTAATTTGTACGCGCGCGCACCGTTAGCGTGTCGCGTTAATCGAGCTGTCATTGTCAAAGGCAAATATGTTCTGTATATAAAATGTTAGTATATTTATTTTTAATATATTATAAATTTTTAATTATATAATTGTGTGATATATACTCGATATGCTCAAATAAAATTGCTAGCTTTATATTTATATTGTTATACAAATATTAAACAGATTGGGGTTGTGTTTATCTTTTGAGTCATCTGAGATTAAAATACCAATTAATCGTATATATATATATATATGTATGTATATATATATATGTATGTATATATATATATGTATATATATATATATATATAAATATATATATGTATATATATATATATATATATATATATATATATATTCATATCCGAATATCCGCATAAGTAAGCGTCACCGCAGCCTATAGACGCGTATAATATCACAAGGTTATCACTAGCGCGTTGCCATCCTTGTGACTTCAATACATTTTTGTTTGTTTTGGAATGTAAGCTACAAATTTTCATTCGTCTGTTCATTGAAACAAGGACTTAATCTTGCTTCAAAAACTAAATCCTTAATTAAATAACCGTAAACCTTAGTTAAGTTCAATCACTTACTTAATAATACAAATACGCTTTAATACGCCTTTGGAAGTGGTTCTATCTTGAGCGCCAAGGTTTGTGAATTCTTTCCGCACCAGAACAAGAATATTTATATAATGGATTGTTTGTGTTTGTTCCATGTCTAGGTATTAAATATGTATTTAAGTATTTTGTTTGTGATTTTTTTGCAGTGCAAGTGCTTTAAGCGGCTGATGTCAGTGTCAGGTAACGTAAAACATAAGATATTGTATGAATTATTATTTGTATTTGTAATTATTTACCAGTCGTGAAGCCGGTTGGATTTACACAGGGCAGTCGATTTGAATGGTGAAAGTAAGCAGATAATAAAAAAATATGAGGGCAACAAGAATAAAAAATTGTGTATTTCGAATATGAAGCCATTTTACTGGAGGGGTCATTTGATTCTACAGGCTTGTAGTAGTAATTAATAACTGCCTAATTACTGAAGAGAGATCTCAGAATCTTACATAAGTAAGATTTTATTATGTGCGTGCTTTACCGATGGAATAGACACGCGCACCCAATTAATTAAGTATGCAATTTTTTTTATTACACCAGGTCAACAAACATGCATACAGTCCGCGAAACAATAAGTGTCCACGCAGCCCATAATTGCTCGTAATATTACAAGGATTTCACTAGCGCGTTGCCAAACTTCTGATTTTTGAATATTATGTCACATTACCCAGTAATTTAATAACCTAACCCCAAATACGATATGCTCAAAAAAAGTTTAACGGCAAAAGTGTTTACTAAGTGTATTTATATTATATCTAATATTCTATTACTGATTTTTGTAAAATTAAGTAAATATTTTAATTAATATTAACCTTATACCGTAAGATTTAGGAGAAGAATTAATTATATTTATTTATAGTTGGTAGTGTTTGTAAAAAATATAAAGTTTCATTATGACCAATGCTAACCTTTAGTAAGTTCCTTTTTAAAAGATTCGCAGTGCCGTTTGTTATAAAGTGCAAAAATATTAAGCTGCCTTTCGTACTTCGGTGTTGGTAAAAGTGCTTGCGAAAGATTTTCACACGTTTCAGCAGAAACGTCAACTAAATAGAATGAATTGCGGAGACGCAGTTAGCGTCAGTTCCGACCACCAGAGATACCGAGTATCACTTTAAAGTTTAAATTTCGCATTTTTCAATCTAAATTGCGGTGACGTGAAGATATTTTATTGACTATCTGATATAAATATACATATACTTATTATAAATGTAAATATATAACGACGACTCGATAAATGATTTAGTTGAATGCTAGAATAATGTGTTCGTGGTTCCTTAGGAGTCAATTTTTTGAACTTTTATACGATGAACTAAGTATCTGTAAACGGTTTTATCGCAGTATTACTATTATGTGTCAAACACTGTGCAGACGGATTCACGAGTCCATTGGAAGAGAGTATATCTCTTCCAATGGACGTCTGCACAGTATCCGACGTCTGCCTTTTCATCGACTTACGTAGCACTGCACCAGGTATTGTAAGAGGCGACTAAGGTACCAAAACCGACAGATGGCAATATATCCATCCGAAACAGTGCAGATCAAATTGCACAGGGCGGGGATGGGCAGCAGCATCTCCGTCGCAATAGCTGCGCTCTGCGATTGCCAACATGGTTGCCCAGCGCGGCAATTACGGGCAAAAAGCTCCCTTTCTTGGAGAGGCTTAATTCCAGCTGTGGGCTTTCAATGGCTAGTATGATGGTAGAATAATTTAGGTAGAGCAGAAAGGTACGGCGGCTTTTTCTTTCTAAAGTGCGCGAATTTATAATAGTAAATTGTACTAAGAAAAATAAAACTAAATAATATGAATGGTAAACTCGTAATTACATTTACTAAGCCGATCGGCTAATTAGCAATAATAATACGTTCAGTTCCACGAAAATTAGTAGTTTATGCAAATGTATCCCCTGAAAATCGTATAATCGCTTTATTTGGTCGGAGCTATTAAGTATACCACCCTCACATAAGTTTATTATTTCAAAATGCATGGATTTAATTACCATGGAGTTTCCATCAGGGTAATGGGTGAGAATAATCAACATCGTAAACGTGGGTCGGCGGCTTGTTAATTTATTCAATAGCAGGTAAATTTGTTATTTACAATGCATAAGTAAAAGTAGGTGTAAACAGATTTGCATTCAAATGTCTTTAAGGAACAATTTGCATGGAGACACCCGCAGCATTTGCGTTTTGAATTCTGATATCTAAATGTATTCAGTGTTATGTTGTTAATGGGCTGTTTTTGGCAGCGTTTAGTTTTGTTTGATAGCGATTTATTTGTTTATTGTATTGTAATTACTTGAAATGATTATTGGCTTGCAAAAAGAGTAAAAATTCTTGCTCGTGTGCTAACAGCGTCGTTCGTTGGACAGGGCCGGATGTTGATGTCTGGTGGCTTCGCAGTATAAAAGGCGAGTGGTGACCTCTCTTGGCCAAAATAGTCCACTTCGGTCGTCGGTGTCGGTCGGACACAGTCGACGGCCACTCAAGTCGAGATCCGTGCCTTGGAGGCGCATTTAATTGATCGCTGTCGGGCTCGTTCCTATACCGACAACTTTGCGAGCGTGTGGTGCGCAAAAAGTAATTTTTTATAAGTGGCCCTATACCTGCACTTGTATGTATTGAATAATATATATATATGCTACTATTTTAAAAATACTATATTTATCTCTTTCAGGCAACGGACAGTTCCCTGTCTCCATCTCGTACGCACACAAACCGCGGACTTTCATTCTTTGCTGCACTTTAATGCATTCCGCAATTATGATCATTTTATTGATATCACCGCCATATTGTGGAATATAAATAGTTTACCCATCTTATAAAATACATTTTATCATTTTAGTATAATGATAAATTTTATTTATTTATAAATATTAAAATATGTTATATTTAATAGTATGTATTTTTTAAGAAAAATTCAGATTGTTATTTTTGTAATTTTTTGTAGAGGATAGCAAACTAATATCTTATCTCTTTAATTTAATTCAAATAAAGGAAAATACTTTCCTTTTTTGTTAGAAGTTTTCTGAGAAAACTATATTTTTTTAAAAATAGTTTTATAATTTTTATTTTTAGTTCGGCTCTTATTTTAACGTTTTAAGAAAGCTAAACGAAATGAAACATCTTTTACTGCTTAGTGTATGTTTGTTATTTTATCTTACATGTATTTCTTTTTTTTCTTCTAATATAAGTTTATTTATTTACACACGGACCGGACGGAAAAGACGTCTTATAAATTATTCATTGCTATTACCTCAAAGAACTTAAAGATTATATTCAGTTCCTTGAAATTTCCGAATGTATATCGATGTTAATTTTAATGCTATGACAAGAAATCCTTCATTTGGTTCCAAAAATAAAGATAGACCTCATACAAATATCGTCTGCATTGATACCTCACTCACATATTTCTATCGCCAAATAGCAGTGTTTCCTTTGCTGTGTTACGGTTTGAAAGGTGAGAGAGGCAGTAAAATTACTGGGTAATGTAACAAAATATCCTCAAGCCACAAGGTTGGCAATGCACTAGTGCATAGTAATATCTTTGTGACATACGATGGTCTATAGACCATCTATAGGTAACGCTTACTATTATGCGGTCTGTATACTTGTCTGATAAAAAAAGAAAAAATAATAACGGTTGAAACAAATTTCAACGTTGCAGCGATTCTTTTTGAATAAATTCAAAGTCTCTTTTGTGCGGGCTACTCTATTGTAGAGGCCTCGGCGCTGTCTGTACTCCCGGATGCCCTTTCCCCATAAATTTGGTTTTACCGGAAATAGTATGGCACCTCCATCTGCACAAGGAGTTGTAAGAGGTAACTGAGGCTCCGGAACTCAAAATTGCGCTTTATGCTACCCAAACAATCAAGCTCAGATGTAACAGGGCATAATCGGAAATCAGCATTCACATCTCTAAGCTGCACCAGACTAGCAGAACAGCTGGGTACCAGAAATACCACCAATGTTAGATAATCAATTCAGCAGGGCTATGTTCAATCGTCGACTTTCTACGGTTGAGATAATTTATACTAACATTATAAAGATGAAGAGTTTGTTTATTTATTTGGTTGACCGCGATAATCTAGGAACTGGTACTTTTCAAGAATCCTTTTGTGTGGGGTACACCAATCAGGGAAGCTTTGGGCTATATAACATCTCGCTGCGACCAAAAAGAGTGGAACATTAATAGCAACACTGTTGCAAAAATGAAAAACTATATTTCTTTTGGAAAATGTATGTTAAAAAACGCTGCGTAAACGGTTAAAGTTATACAAAAATCAAATACCATGAATTTGTTACACTTTAAAAGTGATAAAAATGTCTGCGTCAGCACATGTCTATCTTTTAAGATTAAACCATTTTAAAATTTTTAATAGTATTTAAATTTGCCACATATTTGTTCAGTATTTGCGAAGGTATTTTATCAATGTATATATCCTTATAAAAAATATACTAGCGTTGCGGATACTGCTGGCCAAAGCTAACCATATATTATGCTACAGTTTGCCGCTTCTTCGATCTTAAGCCACAGATTATTTTGTTGAGCTAAGTGCCAACGTTCGTGTACGCAGGCCTGGAAATGTCTGGTTGGACCTCCTTGATGTCATTGCAACTTATAATTCCCCTTTATGGGCGCCCTTGAGTGACCACCGTCGGCTGCGATCCGATCCCGCCAGTGGGTGTGAGGAGTGCGCAGACATAGGGCCACAACTAATGAGTTACCTGGCGTTTTTTCCCGCTGACGCTGGGACTGGAGTCTATCACTTCTTCGCTAGTGAGTCTTCAATTGTTACGCCATTCTGAGTTAGCCCGCCGTTCACCATTAATCTAATGGGTATCACGCAACCATAACTGTTCGGTAACTATGTCTGTGTCTAACAAACAAAATTTTAATCCATCTGTCGGCAATTATACCGGTTCCTGTACTTGAGTTACCTCTTACGACTGCTGCAGTGGGAAGTAACATTCTACACCGACGGTACCCCATGACAATTTTGGTTTTATTTGACTATATTTTTGATGTCTAAAAGCTTAATGATAAGCTATGCCCTATGATATGATAGTTGAATGAGTGGAGGATAATACCGAGGATATAATTAAGAAACATTAGTTATTCCGTTATGTGTAAACTACATGAATGTTACACGAAATCAAATATTTTTAAAATTTCTTAAAAAGGCTCTATAAATAACACGAACCTTTCATAAACAAATCTCCATCTAAAAATACTGACGAAACATCTTTTATTCTCAAATTATGTAACACTTTGTTTGCATATTCCGTCTAAAATTTACAGGAGATGGGGTATCGAGTCAAAAAATCCATTACCGGGTGTATTCAAAGCGAGCAAATGGATACACAAATATGTGGGGGGGGGAGGCGTATTCTTCGCTGGAAGGTTTCTTGGTGCATTCCGCAGGGCGAGATGTGAAACGGAACGCGCCGGGACCCGGTGGACTGTAGGGTTGGCGATGTGGCAGTATTACAGGGTGTCTAGCCAGACAAAGTAACAGAGTGTAATAACTGCCTCCAAACTAATTTAATAAGTCTCGCGCTTTGTGCTTTCTGTCAAAAATGAGAGAGCCCTCTCTGCGAATCACCTCCTCTCTCCAGCTGGTCCGGTTATACAGCCCTCCCACTAAAGAGTGATATGACAAACACAAGTAAGCTTCGTCAATCTTCACTCACACCCACGATTTTATACATAAGTAGTTTGTGTAACAAGCTTAAAATAAAATGCGGCAACCCTGCAGGTATCACAAGCCGGTGTAAGTGGCTGCTTTGTCGCGGCAACGTCTCGCGAGTTGCATCCTCGGAGGGCGCATTTACTGCATTATTACCACCACCTTTGCCGAGTTTGGGCGCTGACAGTCGCTCGGTTATAATAATTGCCATTTCAGACACGTCATTCGTGCACCATGTCAGAACTTGAAAAAATGTAGGAGAAGAAAATGTAGCGCTGTTTTTTGTTATTTTATTTAACTAGACTAGTCTCTAGTTATGGAGCATGAACATTTCGATTATATTATAATTTATGGTGTGAGTTTGAGAGATAGATTAAAGACAAAAATAAAAAAAAATGTGACAAAAATAAAGAAAGGAATGTTGAGATGTTTAAGACTCGTAGAAAAAATTTATGAAAGTACATAGAATGATTACAAAAAAATATATAAAACGGAAGTGAAAGTAGAAGAGTTGGTATAGGATGACCTAGGCAAACATACCTTAACCATGTAGAAGATGTATTAAAGAAGGGCCAGGTCAGAAGTACCAAGAATAAACGAGCGTGTATGAAAGAGTTAAAGCGTGTAAGGAAAGTGAGAGAAATATGCCAAGATCGTAGCAAGTAGAGATACATAGTCTCTGCCTACACCAATAGAACACAGGCGTGATGAATGTATATTGGTATAGTAATGAAAGTTTAAGTTGCAGACAAGGCATATAACAGGATAAATACTCTAAAATACCTAGAACGGACTTCCTTTCTAGGTTTTGGACAGATGACCTATATAAACCTTTACAACCAAACCTAATGTAAGCCTTAATAAATTATATAGTGCTTAAAAGAGATTCATAAACGTAATAACTACAAGAACACAATACCAGTACTTGAAAATATGGCAGTATAGAGAAAAGCAACAGAGTAAATAGATTACAGTTTTGCTCTCTTTTACTTGCCCACATATATTTTGTGTAAAATTTTTTCATCTTTTTGAACTAAACAATACTCTATAATATAATAGAAGAAGTTAACTATCTTTCTGAGAAACACTGATTTCCATTTTTACCTCCACCCTGTTATTAGAAGGCCCTTTTATGTAAATTATGTGCACACAATTTTGACAACTATCCTGATTAATACTATAACTGCACATATATCTTTGTTTTCTTGGTTTTGCTTAACGCCTTGACTACTAAATTGATCATGATACTTATTGTTGGTTTTATCCGTTTTAATTGAAATAATTAATATAGATTAATATAGATAATAAACAGAAAAATGTGAAGCACACATATTCATATCATTTCCAAACTGGAACATGTAGTCTTCTGATTACTTGACATACTTTACTTGCTTCCTCCGCATTAATCAATTTTTATTCAATCTACGATCATGTTTCGCCTCTTAGACACGGTGGTCTAAGTCTAGATAAGATTCTTCATTTCAACCGTTTTTGGCATTATTTTGCCATAAACAATGTGGGTTTAACAAAAATTACGAATTTTTTTAAATTTATTCCACATCCATATCTCTCTGTGATAAATATAAAAACCTTTACCCAGTTTCAACCATTCCACTTTCCACGACTATAACTTTTGTCTTGCTCAAATTTAACAACACAAGTTTAATTTTTAGCGATGAGTTACCCTTCTCTAAAGGATTTAGGCCGTGAGGTGCCGACACAGGCACATACCGCCATCTATCGGATCCGCCTCAATAGCCACTTACGACATCTGGTCCAGGGAGAGATACTTACTATTCCACTCTGGCTATCGAAATTACGACCATATGCAGATCTAACTATTTTTGGGGTATATATTAATATCGGTAGTAATATACAATTTCTAATATTAACGCGTTAATATACTCATAAAGAAACTACTTTTTAATGGCATTAAAGTTTTAACCGGTCCGGTTTGATTACTGTTTAAATTTTTCATTCGACGTTTTTCTTACCTTTCGGAAACCGTTCTCAAGATTAACAAAAGATGTGTCAAAATATATATTTACCTTGGAGCTTAAAAAAATGCCTTATTACTTAATATTCTTAAAGCCGCAATTGCATTAAGTTAGCCCAATTTTTCTGAGCTGCCTTCGAAATAACGAGAATCGTGAATAATATTCGATTAACCAGATTATGATTTACAACTCATTTATTTACGTGATCGAAATAATGAGAACTCTTGAATATGTATTAAGAATTAGTAATTTTTCTGTTGTCTGATATCTATAATCATCATTTCAGCTTTTAGAAGTCCACTGCTGGATATAAGCCTCCCCAAGAAATGGGGAATTTGCCCCATTATTGCCGGGCTAAGCAAGCGTGGTGGCAAAGAGCGCAGTATTTGCATCCCTACCCTGTGCATTTGATCTACACTTTTTCGGATGAGTATACCGTCACCTGTACTCGGTTCTGGTACCTTAGTCGCCTCTTACGACACCTGATACTAGGGAAGGTACTATACAGCATTAAACTACTTATCTCAGAGACTGGTCAACATATAAGCCGTTGCAACAAAGTAATTTATTTAATTGAAAATAAAATATATAGCTCCCCACATGAGCTTTAGCCTCAAAAGTGCCCTCGAGTGACAGCCTGGTCCTATAGGACATCCTAAGTCCTATAGTGATATAACCACCACCTGTAGTTTTCAGTGCCTCAATTGCCTCTTTCAACACCTGAAACAGGGGGCAATCTATTCTACTCTGCCCTAACCCCACGCCTGAATATGGTATGAAAAGTATAAGCTAAAATTTGAATGAAAATTAGTATTTGACATGGGTTACAAATTGTTTTAAAACTCATTTTTAAAAAGAACAATCAGTTTAATGAAACTGATTAATGAATTGAAATAAATGTTTTTCTAAGGTAATTATATTAATCTGAAATGTGTTTTAAATTTGTGAACGTAAACTTGTTATAAGCCGATATTTTTTAACGGCTTAAAATGAGGTCCATTTTTCTTTCGCAAAAAAAATAAACATTTTTATTTTTTTTACCTTGATAGATGGTATTAAAAGTACCTTACTTTGTGTCAGTATTCCTTTATTCGAGGATGCTGGCTCTACTACCTATATAATATTATGTAATTATTACATTTCCGTAGCCTTTTAAACTCGTCAATGTTATTATGTTATTTTGCTAGAAAACCCTTTCTTTAATATCTGGAATAAGTTTAACTCACTAGCGGAGTTGATATCTGCAGTCGCATTGATGGCTGGCAAGTTTTGCGAGTGTTGTCATATTATTTACATATCTTCATGACCTTTTTTGATACCTAACAATATCCAAAAAATAAAAGTAAACAGCTGTCTATATTGCTAAGGAAATTAACCGACTGTATATTAATATCTAGAATCCCTAAACTTGTTACGTCAGCGTCCATTGTTATTTGATATTTTCGTTAATGAAGACCGATCGCTTCGTTGGGATCAATTGTAACTGGACACTAAATTAATACCGATTTTAACAATTAAATATTTATTGTGCTACATATACGATCGAAATACACGTTTTTATCATTATTATAAAAGCATTGTATGAAATTGGTTGGAAATTGGAAATCTTTTTGCCACAGTTCTAACATAATATTTACGATCCTAATTAGAACCCACTGTGAAGCCATTACAAAAACCTTCATGTGACATCTATGAAATATTTTATTTACAATTAGCTGGAAATACGTTGTTTGATTTATTTTCACACAAAAACAAAATAATACTATGATGTAATATAACTATGATGTTTATACATACACTAAGTTTGAAATTTCAGCTCTAAAATATATTTTAAGTTAACGTACTGTTGCTACGGATATCAGTCACAGAGAACTCACAAACATAATACTCAAATATAATAACATCCATGTATGTAATAAGTGACTGACGATGACATGAGGTAAGCCTGATATAAAGATCATCTTCTTTGGTACCACACCCTTATTGTTCGCATTTCTATGTTCACGTTTAAAGGGTGCGAGAGGCAGTGAAATTACTAAGTAATATAACATAATATCTTCTAGTCACAAGGTTGGCAACGCGCCAGTGATATCTTGGTAATGTTCGAAGTGCTGGGTAAACACATTCTCTAACTCTAAAATATCTTACTACAGCCTGTGTTCTACAGCGGCTCTTACTAACGGCTTATACAATAATGATTTAAGACTACTAATTCTGTTTCGTAGTCTAAAATTTTAAAAACTAATTAGCACCTGTTAAACATCGGTTGAGAAGTGTGGTATCGGCAGAGTAGAAAAGCAACTCCTAATCAACCAGATTGAGGTACCGGACCTAACAGATGGCGGTATATCAATCCGAAGCAATAGAACTAGGAGGGGTGGGAATGGCGGCAATTTAATAATAATAATAATAATAAATACGGTTAGGTGGTGTGGAGTACTGTCAGATTAGAATTATATTTCCCCACGTACTAAATATTGTAAAAGGCGACTAAATCGCTTTCTGGTGACTGTTTACTTATAGATGCCCCGCGGGAATCCAATAGTCAGTTTGCAAGTTTTGTTCAACTATCGAATCTGCTGGATTAAAGAGTAATGTTAAGTACTTGATAACATATAGAAGCTAGTACCAAAATGATAATTATTATATAGGACGTCAATTGCTAGAAACAGTATTGACCGACAGACAGAGATATCCACCGGTAACAGCAAGCTCAAATGGAACAGGATGCAAATGAGCAACTGCAGTCCCATCGCGAAGCTACGCTCTCCAAACACGCCCGCCCAGCCCAATATGTGAAATATTGTAAAAAAATAAGTAAATATTTTTAGTTAGAAAAATAGTTCGAAGAACAGAAATTCCTTATCTATATTAAAGCGAAAAATTTGTACTTTCTATTAAGGAATGTTTGCTAAAACATAATTGTCTATAGAAAGACAAGCATAGATGGAAGAGTTTTTACAAGATTTTATGAATAGTTAACAAGAGGTGACACGGTCTAGGAAGGATCCGGACTACCTATCCATTTATCTACCTATCGTCTATAGGGGTATGTACAATTAAAAACTTTTACGACGACAATGTGTACTTGAAAATAAGTTATACGCGATCGCTCGTTAAGGAAACAAAGAGCGAAGTTTTAAATAATATAAAAAAAATGCAATGAAAATGTCAACAAAGAAAAAGACAAATAAGTTTAATTAATTTTTTGCTGCGCGGTAAGCGTATTGTGAGCGTGATAAATAGCGTGGCCCGACGCGCGATGTGCCTTTGCAGGTGAATTTCCACGGAGTACAATGGAAACTTTAATATTGTTTACTTTACTATTTTTTATGTAGACGCTACGTTATATACGAGGAGTTAACGTTTGTAAGCTTGAATGTACGGTGAATTGATCTATGGACCCATAGAATTTCAGTATGATTTGATCACTTCCGTCCGCGCAGACTTAATTTGATACCCAGGGTTAATGATACCTATATGTTTTAATTTACCAAAATTGGGTTACTAGTGAAACTGTGAACGCGATTTTAATACATACAGACATACTATTTATTGTGTAGACGTTACCTTATATATGTACGAGGAACGTTTGTTAGCTTGAATGAACGGTGCATTAGTCTTTGGACCTATTGAATTTCAGTTCGATTCGATAATGATCACTTGCGTCCGCACAAACTTCATTTGATATTGCATTCATCCCGGGTTAATGGTACCTACATGATTCAATTTAACAAAATTGGGTTACCAGACAAACCGTACCAGTGTATTTTGTTATATACAGACATACTGTTTTTTATGTAGACGCTACATTATATACGAGAAGCTGTCGTTTGTAAGCTTGCATGTATGGTGCATTATTCTTTGGGCTTATTGAATCTCAGTACGATTTGAAAATGATCACATCACTTCCGTCCGCGTAGACTTGATATTGCATCCCAGTGCAGCATGTCTAAATTAAACAAAAATGGGTTATTATTTAAACCGTGAAAACGTATTTTATACATACAGACATTTTTGCATTTGCAGTTTTATTACGAATACTCTGAAGAGTTCTGTTTATCACCATTTGAAAGTATCCTTGGTTACATAATATGTACATCATACTTGATTCTCAAGATGCACAATGCACCGCAGTGTCTGATATCCGTGACTAGACTGCTTGAAATGAAGCGACAATATTCATATTTCAACTGGTATCGGCGAGATTCTGAACGCGACTTCACTCTACGTTCAAATCGCCATAATAAAAAGGAATTTGCCCAAATACAAATTTATACCCTCGTACTATTGGATAGAGTTGAATATGTAATAACCGATGAGGTGCCTGGCTGTAAGGATATCGTGGTTTTTGTGCGGAATAAGTATGCAATAAAGACGTCAGTCCGTAACGACGGATGCAGCTATTATCCTGAAGATGCACTGAGTGCTTTACGGTGTAAACTCGGCTCGAATAAAGATTGGAATAAAACCGAACTAGTATGGCATGGCTTTTTATTACTTTGCCAACCGTTGCCAAACATTTCAATTTTCAATTTTATTGGCCAAGATTTTTTGGCTCTTAAGCACTATAAATATATATTTTATGCCGAATTGAAGATTGCCATGCCATTTTAATTTATATTGTAAATTAATTTGTTGTACAAGGCGAATCCCACTTGAGACGATTACAAAATCTTTAGACGGTTTTCTTTGTAATTATAGTAATAATTTAAAGGGTTCGGTTTTTTAAATATTTATTACACTTGAAGTCATTTAATTAATAGAATTATGTATATATACTAAAAGAAACTAATATGTTACCGACATTTGTAAAAGTAAACATTTTTGTTCCAAGCGATTACAAAAACGAAATGACTGTAAATAACTTTAAAGGTTAATATTTCTTGATAAAGCTCATATATTACTCATATTTAAGGAGATAAACTAATTTAAGTGAAGTAAGGTAAATCGAGGAAACGGGAGGAAATGAGAAAATGAGATTTAACAAATAAAACAACATAGAGAAAAAGATATTATTTGGTTTATATCTAATACCAACATTTCGTGTTGCCGCAATCTACAGCTGAAAAACGAATGCTCGTGGATCTATTCAGCTTCTTGATAGGTTATTGTGGGAGTTCTTCCCACTTATATCAAATCATATTCCAGCACAACAACGCTTAATGTAATAAGGTTTCTAGATAAACTCCTGTTTTTGAACTCATTATGTAAGTGCTTTGCGCGTGGGGCGGGGGAAATGAGATAACTAAAAATACTCTGCTTCAGAACGACGTTCTCAGCAACATATTTAGTATTAGGCATGATACGATCCAGCAGGATATGGTGTTCCTTATCAGGACCTTCATATTTCTCACCGGAAACATAAAATCAAAGTTTTAAAATCAAAATCAGACATTGTCGGCCTCATACAAAAGGTCATCTACTTCGGCAAGAGTGAG
Organism: Heortia vitessoides; assembly: GCA_020976665.1. Lineage (NCBI taxonomy): Eukaryota > Metazoa > Arthropoda > Insecta > Lepidoptera > Crambidae > Heortia > Heortia vitessoides. The sequence continues at coordinate 8,118,443 of JACJUM010002496.1, forward strand.
TCTATTACCTATTTCTACCACCAAATAGCAGTGTTCGCATTGCTGGTTTCCTGTTTGATGGGTAATAGAGGTACTGAAGTTAATGTGATATAATATCTTCAAGGTATCAGGTTGTCAACGTGCTAGTGATATCCCGGTCGAGTGTCTATAGGCTTGTAGTGAAGCTTCCTATTACGCGGACTGTATGCATGTTTGTCGGTCTAATCTAATAAAAAAAATATGTATATAGATTTCAACTGGATTACTTTTTAGATTTTTTTAAAAATATGCTATGTATCACAAATTGGCTAGATTTAGACTGTATAGCCAAATTTAGAATTAAGGGTCAAAGTTCTGCCGAAGGGTCCAATTCAAGCAGCATGTGGACGTACTCGAGCACAGAAGCTAAATGTTTGTAAATTCTATAAATATTGTTAAAATGTGCTAATCCAGAATAAATCTTGCTTTGGCCTGACCAAACCCACTTAGTGCAATTCGTTTTAGTCTCCACTGTTGTGGCGGGGTCTTATACCCACTGAACCCATTTTGCGGACGGTGTTTGCGTTCTGGACTGCGAAAAATCTCGTGCTAAACGACCGACATAAATTGTTATTTAGGAATTCAACTGAAGTAAACGTGCCCCAGTTAGGACCATTTCTGCTGACTTGGTAGCTTTTATGGCCAATTTTCTAGTGTTAATCAGATACAGTAAATATTATAAATGCGAAAGTATCTGTTTACCTGTCTGTCTATCTGTTACTGTTATATATAATAAAATGGCAGAACAGAACCTTTTGAACTTCTGCACGTGGGTATCTTAAAGCTTGGGAAAGGATGTCGGGTAGTGAAGTTTACGTGGGAGGAGTCACGGGTGTAAAGGTAGTCAAGTATTAAAAAAAGAGAACAATATAGTTTATATTAAAAAAAATTGCGTTCATTATTAGTTTTTAACTATGAGTACTTATTAAGGTTGTTAATCTATTTTAAATACGGCTTATTCAACTTTCACATGTATAATATTTCGTTTAACTTATCTGTTACCTTAAGGCGACATTTTCAATACACTTGAAAAATAAATAAATTACGTTTTAGAGCCGTTAAAAACTAGTTTAATTATCAAGTACTATTTGCGACTTCGTGTGCGTTGTGATGTTTTCGAGGGTTCGAAAATATATTTATATTTTAATAATTCATACAACATTTTTTATATTAACCGGGCTCCGAGGTAAGTCGTTAAAAACACTTGTGTTACGAAATTCATAGGGATTATAAATGTATTACTTAAATAAATATTAACCGGCCCGATGACGCAGATGGTAGTGACCCTAGCCTGTTTGTCACAGGTAGTGGGTTCAATACCCACTCAGAATAAATATTTATATTATGAATATTTGTATTTGTTTTGAGGCTGGGTGTTATTTATGTGTTAAGTATTATATTTGCAATTCTTCTATTTCTGATATCCGTAATATAAATGCTGTAAACTTCTTATCTCTGAATTAGGTCAACGTATGAGATGTCGTGTGGATTTAATTAATAAAAAGATTAATTAAAAAAATATATTTTGGGATTTAAACAGACGAACCAAAAAGACGAAGACGATATCTTTCTTATAAAAATTGTAACTAACTGTTATTTTATTATTACTAACAAACACTTCAAAATTCTTACGGGATAATAAGTTTAATTAAAAAAATATGGGTAAAATTAAAATCTGGATTAAGTCAATAGAATCCAAAAGGTCGGTGTATTCGTAAACGAAAGTACTAGGATTTACTTAGAAACTTTAAACTAGTGCCCCGTAAATCTGATTATGGTAGTGAATGGAAATTTAAAGGTGGGCAAAGCCAACGTAAGAGCCTTATAGAGCACGCGGGTGGAGCGCCGGAGCCTTTGGGCAGTCCGGCTAATGCACCGGTAATATAGAGTCCCCGAGACTTTACAACACGACGAGTAGAGATTTAAATTCTTTAAATTTTCACTTTATTGCAATAGAGTTTTCTTATGCCTAGAAATTTTGGAAACTACTGAAAGAGTTCGAAAGTTCACAGAACGTTTTTAAATGTTGACATGAAAATATTTATTCACTAAAACAAAAATATAAATAAAGTCTAATAAAATGACCTATTTAAACATCAAATCCTTATAGTTAGATACACGGCTCTACTTCGAGTAGTATTAGATAAATTTGTGTTACCAGTAATAATTTAAAACACTGTTACATGTTCTCTTACAGAGGGCCTTGCTTGGTTTTTATCAAATTATTATAACAAGCCATGATCAGGGTTGCTCGCAGTGTCTTTGCGTTTACGTTACAGTCATGAAACAGCTGATTATCAAGTTAAAACAGTGGAAAGTAAAATATATATTGGACTGTAGGATGTCCACTAACAAGAAGGGCAGACGACTTGACTAGCATCGTAGGATCGAGCTGGTTGTAAGCCGCATATAACCAGTCCGGTTCATTTTTACAAAGATATTTTTAAGATATTTTTTAACATGCTTAATATAAGTCTAATATATTGCTAATGGAATTTGCAATTACAACTGAATTAGAGATTAATAGGTTTAAACTATTCTCAGGTGAGGTACCGGCTGAGTAGAATAGTACCTCCCCCTGTACCAGGTGTCGTAAAAGGCGACTGAGGTATCAGAACCGACAAATGGCCAACAAATGGCAAATCCATCCGACACAGAGTAGCTTAAATGCATTAGGTGGGGATGGGCAGCAGCATCTCCGTTGCGAAAGCTGCGCTCTGCGATTGCCAAAACGCTTGCCCAGTACGGCAATTTGGGGCAAAATACCCCCTGTCTTGGAGAGACTTATGTTCAGCAGTGGATTTCTAATGGTTGTGTTAATATATATATTTATTGTTTGCAATTAATACTTGCTAATAAAATAGATTATTAGATATAGTTGGAATAAATATTAAAGTTTTATTAAATATAACTGAAATTGTTAGAAGGAAGTCTAGAAATTATACTTTTTACGGTTTTTCTTATATATCCTCACACACAAGTATATATAAAATCAACTTTTCAAATTAGTAGTTATTTTCAAAACAAATTAGTGTCAACAATTTTTTGTGCTAAAAAAATTTATTGAAATTCAAATTCAGGTTGACGATAAGCTAATTAATTTGGAATCCAACAAGATAACGTGGTATTATTTAGGAAAGAAAACGTGAAAATTTCTAGTAATATAGCTTATATACAAAAAAAATCTTAATAAGAAATATATAAAGGTACAAACTATAATTTCTAGAGCAGAATACCTCTAATAATTATTTAGAAGCAAGAGAAGTCGCGCGATGCCACTAGTTATAAATTTGGTCTACATCGAGCATACACTAACATCATATCGCTTAGAGCGTACGGAGAGATTCCATCTCACTAATTCAAACTTGTTTGATCAAAGCGCACGCAGTGACCCAATATTATTAGTAGCCACAAGTAATCTGCAAACAGGGATATCGCAGTCAGGGATGTTTACCGTCGGTCAAACTTAGACGGTCAGTTCACTACGGTGCAGGGACAAATTACTAGTTGCACTTTTATTTTCCTCTCAAGCTGTGATATAATTTTTATACACACATAATATATATATATATCCGTGCGGGTGCAATGAGGATAAAAATAGTTATCGTGGGTTGTACCAAAGAAATGGACATAATTACGTACATTTTCGTATTCCTGTTTATGGTGGACAATACTGTAGTACATTATTTTGATCCCTCTCGTCTGGCTCAGCTAGCGTTTTCAATGTAAGTGGAAAAAAATGTGTTTATTTACTACATCACATTAAAAACTTCTGAAAGTATTAGTGTTTTTCTAATACATTATGCGTGTATGATACAGATAGACCTTTTTCTTGAATCATTCTATCTATTAAAGTAAACCACAACAAAATCCATTGCAATCTAAGCATACATAGTTACAGGCAGCGGAAAGCGATTTTGTTTTACATGTAGATGTAAGATTTTATTTTATATATATGACTTAATGGACAAACAAGCTAACGATCCACGTGATAGTAAGCATCCACGCAGCCCACAGCACAAGGATATCAGTAGCTCGTTGCCAACTAAGTGACTTAAAAATGTTATATCTCAAGTAGCTTTACAGTCTCTCTCTTTGATTCGATCTTTGTATAGGCGTCTAATAAGATCGTCTGCATGAGTACCTCATAATCGTCTATGGACGAGTGTTATAGATTAATAGGTAGAAAAACGAAGGGTTCTTGATCCTTGCGAACTTCTTTAGGCTACGGTGACGATACGATACCATCCGTCATATGCTTGCTTATCAAATTAAACCTAAAACTATTATAAGAACGATAGATTGGGTGATTGATAGGGTTCTATATCATTTTGATACATTTAATAATGAAACACAAATAAATAGATGTTACTGTGGTCTTTTTAGGATAAGCTGTGTTTCGTAAAATCGGCAGAAATTAAAGTACATATTATACACTATCTATATACACTATCAGTACTATATATTAAAACTATTACACACTAAAAACATAGGGTAGAAATGGGCAGCAGCATCCCCGTCGCGAAAGCTGCGTTCTGCGATTGCCAAACGCGGAAAAGTACAGCCAGCAGTGGACATCCATTGGCTGATACGATGATGATATTGATATTGTACTTTATTAGAAAAGGAAGTGAAGGTTTATTTTATTAAACACTGATAAAGATACAATGTTTTATTAAATTTACGCAAAAAAATCGACATTATAAAAAATGTCTATCTTAAAATTAGGTGTAGCGTATCAATCCTTTTATAAAAACCAGAACGTATTGGAAAATATGCTAACCTTTTCGGAACCTATTCGATGTAAATGCGAACAATAATGTGCGCCCTGGGCGCAGACATTCTAGATACCTCACTACTGAAGTGTGCTGTGCTTAGGTGTTCGCTTGCGACTAACTTATGCTAGATTAGTGACCGGCTTTAAACGTACCCAGGTTAGGTCACAGCTGAATATTAAGTTGTTTTAAGCCACAAGTTTAAACGATATTCAGGTAAGAAATGGGTAAGTACCCTGAAGGGTTAGAGGTTAAATTTACTACTTGATTCTTGTTGGACTAATTACGAATTGTGGCTGTAGGTTGTTCTATGAATGTCAAAATATTCTATGAAAATATACGGCTACGGATTAAAATAACGGGCTAGATGGCGCAGATTGTATCTCGTGCGTCAAAGATCGTTGGGTTCGATCCCCACCTAGGACAAATATTTGTATAAAATATTATAATAATTTTTGTTTGTTCGGTATCTGGGTGTTAAATATGTATTTGGGCACTATATTTGTGATTCCTCGGTTAAGTCATACAAGTGCTTTTAGCTATGTTGATGTTGATGAAGATGTGTGGATTACTTGACCAACTAGCAAATATTACTGCACGAAGAATGGTCAGTAATCAATGTTTTTTTGCAAATTGTATAATGAGGTTGGCATTTAATCAGATACTAGTAAAATCTTGCTTAAATGCTTTTGCATTTAAGCAATATTTACCTACCCAGAGCGGCAATTATGGGCAATACTCCCCCTTTCTTGGGCAGCAGTGGACGTTCTACAGCTGCTATGGTTATGGTGATGATAAGTAATTCAATATTTAACAGTATATTCATTATAACTATTGTCTGGTTGCAAAAGCGATTGTGTTAGAGCTAGAATAGTTTGTTGTATACTAATATAAACTTGATACGTATAAAGACGAAATAAAATCCATTCTATAGTTTTGGCGTGAAAAAGCAATAAACTTTATTTGAAAGTTAACGGGAGACAGTGAAATTGCTGGGTAATGTAATATTGTCATGCCACAAGTTTGGCAATGCGCTCGTGATATCCTTGTCGATTGTTTATCCTTGTGATACGAGTCTATAATCTGCGGAGAAGCTAACAATCACGCGCAATGTATGCTTGTATGTCGATTTATAAAAAAAAAAAAAGCTCGTAAGTAGTATTATTGTATTCTTTATGCACATTTACATGATAAATTGAGCCGCTAGATTCCGTTCTACCAACTAAAGCTTCAGTAAATTACATTTTTAGAATTACATACGGTACCACAGTCTAAAAAACTATATGATGCAGATGTTCCTTTCACAAGTTCAACTCTCGCAATCTAAAAATACCTCAAAGGTACCCCGGACGCATAATCACATTTCCTTTGCATGTCCTTGTTTGCAGACGCTTTGGTGGCATCCTCTTTGGGACTAGGTCTCAGAGTGTAGTAGCATTTGAGCAAATTTACTCGCTTGAGTTACTCGGATTGGACTGGAGATCATGGCTCCTTTTGAGACACGCTCGCACAGTTTTATTATTCCGTGTATGGGCTTATTTCGGAGATGTAGTGGAATTCTCATATTGTAGTGAATGTCGTAAGAAATAATGGAAATATAATTTAAAAAATAAGCTGTAAAGATCTTTGTTTATTTTATACTAGCAGAGCCCCGCGGTATTCCGCGTCTTGCCCGTTCTTCTGAGAATCATGAGTAACAGAAGTAACCAATATTACTTATTTTAACTTTAGCTTTTTGCCAGTGCAAGCAGCAGTGCAGTCGTTAGAATCGGTCCCGCCATTTCAGAGGTAAGCCTTAAAAAAACCTTTTGTAATGTAAGTACTATATATAATTTCATAAGCATTTAGTAAAAAGCTGCTAATAGCCATTAGGTAACGGCAAAGTAGAATAGTACCTCACCAGGTGTCTTAGAGGTGACTGAGGTACTGGAACCGACTTTGTGTTATATCCATCCGTAATACCTAACCGTAGCTCAAATGTAACTGGGCGTTGATAGCCAACAACATTCCCGACGCAAAGCTACACTCTGCGATGGTCACCACGCCCGTCAAGTACCGCAAATATGGATAAAAATCCCCCTTATTTGAACAGGACATTAGCCAGGAGTGGACCTACGGTTTTATTATACAATTCTACGGTTGCTATGATTATTTTGGGGTTTAGTGTTAGTGGTAGTTCTGTTATTTCCGGTTCCCACAACTAAATATGTAATTGAAATTGTTATAATAGATCAGAACATATATACCTATTTCCTATAGTTCTGTATCCTGCAGTTTATTGTTAGAGGTTAAAATTAATTAATAAATAACAATAAAATTGCCGCGGGGTACCGGCAGAGTAGAATTTG
>JACJUM010002496.1:8125593-8170089 GCA_020976665.1 Heortia vitessoides
ACTGAGGCACTGGAACCGACAGATGGCCGTATATCTATTCGAAGTTGCGACAGTAAAATCAATAAAAGATTTTAATTTTTATTTCGCCATAAATGATTTTCTTGTGTATTATTCCTTTGACGGGCCCTATGGCGCAGGTGGCAGTAATCCTGCCTTGAGCGCCGAAGGCCCGGGGGTTGGTTCCCACCCAGGACAAATATTTATATAATGATATTTGAATTTGTTCTCTATCTGGGTGTTAAATATATATTCATGTATTATATTTGTAATTTCTCTATTGTCTGATGTCTGTAGACACAAATGCTTTAAGCGACTTATCGTGGAGTCAGATCAATGTACGAGATGTGGTGTGAATTTATTTATTCGTTGACACAAAAGTGCCTTTTACTGGTTACATATTTTTATAAATTTTAGTCTTTGAGTTATCCTGATAATTATAACGAATATTAAATGAATCTAATTTCGTAATTTTAACGTAAAATATCCCAGCTTCGGCAAAGACTTTTACATTTGCAATAAAGGCATGAGAAACACAGAAAAAATCTTAATTGCCGTTTTTCATTCTACACTTGCATACGTTACATGTAAGACCATCATTATCATTATCATACCTAGCTGGTAAAAGGGTTCAAAATCCCACTGCAGGATATATGCCTCTCCAAGAAAGAAGGTTTTTTACCCATAATTGCCGCGCTGGGCAAGAGTGTTGGCAATCGCAGAGCGCAGCTTTTGCGACGGGCATGCTGCTGCCCATTCCCGCCCTGTGCATTTGAGCTGCACTGTTTCAAATGAATATACCGCCATCTGTCGGTTCTGATTCCTCAGTCACCTCTTACGACACCTGGTGCAGTGGAAGGTACTCTTCTATTCCGCCGGTACCTCACGGCAACGCATGTAAGGCCATATACATTGTAATTATAGTACGTGCCGGCATAAAAGTAATAACTGTTGTTAAATAATTTACACTGATCTTTCCGACTCCTACAAAGTACTTTTTTTATTTAAAAATGAACGAACCGTGGTATTGATTCGATCAATCAAGGTAGCTGCTAGGTGTTCGAAGTTACGTGATTGGGGTTGTGCGGTCTGTTCCCGTTCGCCATCCTCAGTTTGGTTCTATTATATTTTAATATTAATATCTCTGCGGTGAATAGTGATGGTTGCGAAGATTATAAAACTATATCAAATTTAAATAAGGCGTAATTTCAAATTATAAATTTATTCGAATTATTTGTGTAATATTAAAAAAGTATTAAGTAACCTTAAATTTAAACATTTACATGCTGCTGGAAAGTCTGAAAGTTAGAATTAATAAACATTAAGGAACATCTTAATCTATTTCCGAACACACGTTATCTGAAAGTTTAATTTTTCAACTCTGATTTAGGATACATTCAAATAAATCAATTTGTGGTTACTACACAAAAAGTTGTTTTAAATAAAACTTCTTTTTAACACTTACAGTTATCCTGTATTATAGGATTAGGTATTTTAAATTGAATGCTTTTATTTGGCGCTAAAATTAAAAATAAAATCAGTTTAAAATACCTAATTAAATACTCTGTGTTTGGCACCGCAAATTTAAAATTGAGTCACTTACATGCAAAACAAAACAACCACAATAAAGGGTAAAATGAGAATGATTTCTCTTATTTCAATTCGTTTCTGCTCGTAATTGTTATGTTTTTGGTCTGCATTTATTTTTTTTTTCTTATGTATTATTTTACAATTAAAACCGCACAGCTTTTCATGCCGCTTATGCCTCTCATTCACTCTCGTTCTTTAATATATGTAGACCACATACAAATATCGTCTGTATTGGTATCGTCAAATAACATTGTTTGCATTCTGGTTTAAAGAATCAGAGAGGCAGTGAAATTACTGGGTAATCAGACATAATATCTGAAAGTCACATGGTTGGTGACGCGCTAGTGATATCCTTGTGATAATACGAGTGTCTAGAGGCTCCAGTGACGCTTACTATCATGTGGATTGAATGATTGTTTGTCTAACTGGTCTATTTAAAAAAAAATGCCGATAACATGTTCAATCTTTCAATCGCTAATGTTATAATTTTCAATGCTGTTGGACTCAAAAAAGAAATGTAATCATAAAATTATATAAATAATTCTAAACAGGTTGAAATTTGTTGTTGTTGAAATTTTTTTATAGCAATAAACTACATGTTTTTAGGAATACACCGCCCGCACACATAATCCCAGGGTTTAGGGGGATCTGCCGCGTCAACAACTTATTATTAATAAGGCCTGAGTTCATTACGCGGCCTGTCCCACCCACTATGATTTATAGGGCATTTAACTTTTATGGTGGTGCTAAGTGGCTGCCTTCCTTGAGGAAACTCATCTTGGCTAATGTAAGCTGAAAAGTTAAACAAATTGTCCCGGAGTTTGTCGCAAAAAACCTGTTTCACCCGGTTTGCGCTCTCGTTAAATTGCGAAATCGTTTTAGTGGGACGTCGGGAGATAGATGTTCTTGTACTCGTACTATACATATTTCGGGATCGAGAAGTGACTTTACGTGTCGGGATGTTACAGCTGTCACCTTCGTAGGATACTTAAATAGATATCATAAAATCCTACTTATTTTAGTAACGTTATATTATGTGAAGAAATTTATGTTTATTCGTTTAGATACATCTGCTGCTGGGTTACTTTAATGTCGGTTTCCGAAATCTTCTTGATCGTTCTGTGCCTCCGTGATGCGAAAAACTCTCTCAGGCGTCTCGTTCAGATCACGTCAGTTTGAATAGCTTGCTAGTTTAGACACATTATAATTATTTAGCTCGTTTATCATAATAACGCATAAAGCGGTTTTTTAGATTGTGAAGACACTAACGGGTTCCCGTATTTTTTTTATAAAATATATATAACATATATATTTTATAAAAAAAATACGGGATAAAACGCTTAAGTTTTAACTTGTTAGCGGCTAGATATGTATTATAACTATGATGGCGGTATATCTACCCGAAACACGAAATACCATAGGTTAAACTATAGGCAACTCGGGATGGATCGGTTCGGGTTATCTACGGAGGTGACTTCGGCGCGTGATGCACCCTGGTCGCGGTATCGAGCGGTGGCTGCCGCCATCATAGTTCTAATACCCCAGGCCCCCTTTACCATAACTGGTATAAAGGGAGGTTCTATTTTACAATGCTGGTAGCCGACGACTAAAACATGTTTTTATACAAATATTGTAATGCTGAAGGGTCCGTTTGTTAAACGCGCTTTTCTGAGCGCTTTATTGATAAAAGTTATAGGTTACATACATAACATGACGCTACAACCAAACGGAGTGGAGCATGAATGAAACCAGTAGCAAATGCATAATAGCTCCTCTAATTAACATGGGTCGAACCGCGAATACAGCCAGTTTTTTTTTTAATTTTCTGTTTGTTTATTATTTTAAAATTATATTCTTAGAATGTTTTATATTTTGGGAATAACAAATATCCATCCTCACAAAAATTAACGTTCATAATACAGTTTTTAGACAGCGACCCAGCCCACGTGGAATTTGATTTATTTATTTTCATAAAAAAAGTAGCTGTTGTCCTTCTTTAAAGCTTTAGTTCAATCTCTACATTTCATGTTCTCTGTATCGGCCATACATGTGTAACCATCAAATAAAAAGAGACATGCATGTTCAGCTCGAACGATTTTTTAAAAATAAAAAGTAATAAGATAATACAAACAATTTTTGTCTGCCGCTTAAAATTAGTACCATATATACTTACAGATATCAAGAATCACAAAACTTTTTTAATGTCAGAAAACTACGAAGAACAGAAGAAATTTAGCTACAATATCAAAATAATAAATAAGTATGAATTCTCATAAAGATAAAAAATTTAATTCAAAATAGACTAGCAGAGAGATAATTAATCTTTGTTCGTTCTTGATTGAAGGCTGCCGAGCGCGAGGCTCTTTAAGACAGTTTTATTTGCAGAACATTCTAGCGAGCAAATACGGTGTGCGAGCAAAAACGACTAATTAGCAAATACTACTGGGAAAGGCAGAATGTAGCGATTCAATAAAGTTAGCTGGCCTTACAGGCGGGGTAATTGAAATTAAATTTTATTCGTTAAAAAGCTAGAAAATTTAAAAAATGCTTTAAATGCAAAGGTAATACCATTAGAAATTATCAAAATACGAGCCACAGGATCTTTGTATTTGAGATGAAAAATATATGCATTAATCGTATGCCTGCCTTCTAAAACGTCATTTTCAGATCCTCTTTCTCCGTCAACCGGGAGATGTGTTTTATAAAACTTTTTTATTTCTTATAATCACATACACATCGGTTGGGAAATGACATAATCATAAATAATATTCCCTCGACCAAGAAGCGACAGTCTCCGGTTAAACTCTTATACTAGTAAAGCGGGTAAAAAAGAAACTCTATATATCAAAATAAATTGGCGTTATTTTTGTACAAATGAACAGCAAATCTAGTAAAGGAAAATTGTTGGTGGTAAAATATTTAAAATAGGTTAATACTAACCATCAGTATTATCAGCGCTTCGTCGCTTCGTGAAATATAACCATGTTAAATCTTCATCGTTATGATCATCATAGCAGTCGTAGAACGCCCACTGCTGGACATAGACCTCCCTGAGAAAGATGGTGGCGAGGTGAAATACGCAGGGCCTAGCATCGCGACGGAAATGCGGTTCCCCATCATCCACCTATTGTATTTGAGCTACACTGTTCCAGATGGATATATCCTCATCTGTCGGTTTTGGTACCTCTTACCAAAGAGCGTTACCTCGTACTTTTCAAAGAGCGTTTTAAAATAAGTAATATCGACACCGACAGTTATTAACATAAATCTCTTTAAAATAACTTTAATGACATATATTAAATTAATTTAAATTATATGTCATTAATTTAATATAATTTAAATTTAATAATTAAAATAATTTAAATTATATTAAATTAATGACATATTTGTACTACTTAATTGGCATACTAGCATAGAGTGTGTGCTACCTAGAGAGGTTAGCTAACGTTTCCAAACAACTTAACAACTCACTTGAGACCGTTCCACGCGTTCTCTATCGGGTTTAAGTTAGGTGAGCCAACAGTACAGTCTAACCTGCGTAGTAGTCTTTTCCGAGAGCAGTATTGACTTGTTAAGCTCGTTGTGCAAATTATCATCATCATACCAGTTTTTGTAGGTCACAGCTGGACATAGGCCTCATAGGGGATACATAGGGGACGCTGCTGCCCATCCCCGCCCTGTGCATTTGAGATGCACTGTTTTGTTTGGATATACCACCATCTGTCGGTTCTGATACCTTAGCCGCCTTTTACGACGGCCAATTACCAGTTGTCGTTGCCCAAGGTTAATTTTAATTTGTTTGTCAATTTCATCTTTCATCAAGTGACTGTTTTATGTACAGTCTTAATACGACATCAAAGTTATTATCTCAGCTGATCTGTATCACGTCAACGCAGAAGCAGTCTTGCCAATTGTTTCTCCTCTCATCTGCTTGATTTTGCTGGAGCCGGAGAGATAATAGAGGGCTACCTCTATTATCTCCGTCGTTTCCATTGTCGTACTTCCAAAGACCTCCTTGCTCGTAATCCAGTCTTATGTAAGCAATTCCAAATGGTCTAAGTTCTAACTTTTAATCCAGTGGAATAGATTGTCGGCGATCCTATTAGCAGTTAGGTCAGCTAGTTGTAAGATTTATTCTAAATTTTCTGTCAATTCCAACAATATTAACTGTTTTGTGCATAACTATAGTTTTTGAGTCTTGGTAGAGTCTTTGGAGAAAGGTATTTTAGCACAATTAATTATCAGCGCTGATTTGTAACTCATTAACGCAGAGGCTAACTTCCTGTTCAGCAGTCAGATAAGTTGGTCTATTCTAGGGTCGATTAGAAAAGTTATACAAACCGTGGCATTTCTTCAACATCACCATGCTAGATTGGGAAACATCATATCTGCGTGCTATATTTAAATTTTAAAATAAAAAATGCAATTTATATATTAATTTTTTTTTACTACTATAACAAAACAAGTGTGTTTTCAGATTTAATAATTCAACATATGTTAAGCAGACATAAAGTAGTAATTAATTAACTCTGGTAGCGATTAATAATTCTTAATAAATAATGATTAAAACTCATTCGATTATTCTGAATGTATGTTCATAATTTGTTTGTTTTTGTATAAATTGACATTGCAATGTTTGAAGTAGTGTGTAATTATTGGATACACAATCAACTAAGTAATTGCTTCAGCAATCTCTTTTACGGAAAAGTTTTATTAATCCAGTAAGCTAATACCAGGAATACGCGTTTCATATTTACTAAAAGCAACGCTACAAATACAGTATTTCTCTGTGTTTAGAGCGTCAAGTAATTCCTATTGCCTCTTTTTGTTTATAAAATTTTTCTGACTTAGCCTTTTTGTATTGGGTGACTAAAAAACAAGAGCTACCTATACCAAATTAGTGAAGCACTAAAAGGGAAGGCACATTGTAATTTAATTTAAATTGAAAGGTGACGGCTCTATATTGGATAATTCAATTTTCGAAGACCAAAGGTGCTTTTTCATCTTTTAAAATAAAATTGGCTCTCAAAGGACAATCAGCAAAAGGGAGAACCGGAAAGTAACTCTTTACACAATGTTAATTTTTATGTCGCATGGCGTAGTGTTTGTTTGCGTATGTTTGTCTTATGAGTGTGTATGTGTGTGTAGTTTTGATTTGAAATACTTATTCTAACCAAAAAATTGTGATTGTCGTTTTGTTTTTATGAGTTAGTCCAATAATTAGTAAAATGATTAATCCTTTCCTTATTATAGTAAACACTATCAGCGCCTCGTGGTTTCATCCGCGTTAAGTTAATTAACTTTCATACAAACACTTTACACCTCTTTTACCCTCTTAAGGAATGATTTTCTAATAATATTCTACACTTGTTTTATGACTTTTAATAGAGATTTTTTTTACAGTATTTCATACTAATAACTTCAAAAATAATATGGTTTCATACTAATTTTGTAACCCCGTTCTACAAAGACAGGAAATGAATATTCAAAACATTAAAAAGTAACCCAAGTGCAAAATTTTAAGATAATCTTATAGTTCAGTCAGTCAGTGAGCTTCTAAATAAACTTTTACATAAACAGTTTATATATACAGACTTTGAAAATATTGGATTAAGTTTGCAGCGTATGTTTTACAAATAATTAATTAAGTTTAGTAATTCGTTTATTTATTAAGTTATATTTATCTAGCAAAATATTACAAGGTCGACGAACAAGTATACGGCCCGCGTAATTGTAAACAACTGCTATCAATAGCTAGTTGCTAAGAAGGGTGAGGCAAGCTGTGAAATTACAGAGTAATGTAACATATCTTAAAGGCACAAGTTTGGCAACTAGCTATCGATAGCAGTTGTTTATAAATATATATTTCACACCCAGACACAGAGCAAACATAAATATCATTCTATAAATATTTGTCCTGGGTGGGGATCGAATCCATGACCGTTGGCGCACAATATAGGATCACTAGCATCTGCGCCATCGGGCCCGTCAACCACTCATGTTATAATGTAGTATTGATCTGTAGTCGGGTGTATAACATAAATTCAATTGAGATGATAAGGAATATCATTATCATCATCATACCAGCCATTGGAAGTCCACTGCTGGACATAAGCCTCACCAAGAACTGAGATAATTTTTCCATGATTGCCGCGCTGGACAAGCGTATTGCCATTCGCAGAGCGCATCTATCGCGACGGGGATGCCGCTGCCCATCCTCGCCCCGTGCATTTTAGCTGCAATATTTCGGATGGATATACCGCCATCTGTCGGTTCTAATACCTGAGTCGCCTCTTAGGACACCTGGTTCAGTGGGAGGTACTATTTTATTCTGCTGGTACCTCAAGACACAGGAATGTCATTGACATTGACATAATGTCAATACTCTTAGAAAATGATATCTAGTCTAGTTAGAAAAAAAGATTTGCACTCGATGATTTTATGTCTCTTGTGTCTCATTGAAGTATATACTTTGAGTTTATATATTTTTACAACCATACAAAAATTGCATTTAGTGAGGTGTACTTGAATAAAACACTTGGATTTATCAAGGTTTGATGGACTTCAAATTTGTTTACCGTCGACGTGGCAACTTAATTAGGTAGTTATTTTTAATTAAGTCATTACAAGTTCACCGAAATAAAAAATGTAATAATTTCAACATGAAAACGTGACCTACTTGCACATTTTTACTTGCCAGAATAAAACCGCTGTAATTACAGCGACTTCTGAATAATGGCAACAATTTGTCTTAATATGTATAGCGTTTATACTAAGTATTGCTTCAAATTTGTGAGCGTGGACAGTAATCGGTAGTCAAGTTACTTGCACACTCAGTGGATTGTTAATATAAATAGTATATTAAAAAACAACAAAACACGCTTTTAATATACATCAAAATAATAAGTAAATAATATTTTTTATAACAAAGTGAAGATAATGATGAAAAAAACCTACTAGTAGTTTTCTGAAAAGGTCACGGGTTGCTTGCTAGGTCTACGAAAAATATAGCACAACGCATCCCACGCTCATTTTATGTTATCGGCATATTGTATTGGCAGCGATTTTTGATATGTGAACAAGGTTTGAATTAAATCTGTCTGTCTAAAGTGGGCTAAAGTCGTACATTATATATATATATATAATGTACGTAATATATATATTAACATACGCATGTATATATTTACATACATATATACAACAGAAGCGTGAGAAAAGTTTTGAGAAAACATAGAGTTTTACAATTTATACTATATATATCTTATGGATTAATTCAACAATAATATCTTACTATATCAAATTATATGCATTTTGTTTTACATTAGTAATATTAAGATGTACTATAATAATATTCATTTACATTAAATAAGTAATTAAGTATTATATCTACTTTATCGATCACTTCAAACGTAGGTAATATCTACAACAATGAAGAGAAGGCGTTGATTTCTAAGCCCAAAATCAATCTGGGAAAAACACCGTGAGCGTATCTTTGAACGATGGCAGTTAAGCTGGTTTTTATATTAAGAGAATGAAAAAAGGCATATGTGGCAATTTGAGAGCTGTAATGTTGATGAGTCAAAAGTTAGATTTTTGGTTATTCCGAAGTCTTTTGTCATAATCGCGAAGTAACCGGTCCTAAGAACTAAGAACCTAGATGGATTTTTATTCGAATAGGTAGATACAATAAATAAGAAATACATGTATTTACTTACACATAAAAACAAATGTACAATAAACCAATGCAGAATCCGGACAAAACAGACTCAATACGTTAAGAAAAGTCGTGGTTAACTTTATCGGCCCAAAAATAAACTTGAATTCTATTCAGTTGGCGTGTGTCGCTACTTTTTGCAACAAGCCTGCCAATTGAATAGACGTTTGATTTATCCTCAATTTAAAATCAAACAGTTAAGGCTTCCATGTAAACGGTTTAGGAAAATACCTAGTTACTGCAACACTTGCGATGAATATTGCTAATGTAAGTAAAATTAGACGTGCGCTGATGCAATGGCTTGGTTTGCGGCGCCGTGCGACTTGATTAATTAATGTATATTCCGGGTGGAGTTCACGCGAAAACAAGGGCGTGAACCTTTGAGTTTGTGATTGCTGTTTGAAGAACTGTAATAATATAAAAAATATATCAGTTATCTGCGATTGGCAACACAGCTGCGCAGCGCGGCAATAATAAGCAAAAACCTTCTTCTTTGAAGAATCCTATGTCCAGCAGTGGATTTCTAAAGGTTGGTATGATGATGATGATATATCTATAAGGCGTAATTTCATCGGCAATTTTTCTTGGACGAGAGTTCGAACGGGGAACACTTTGTAAATTCAAGTGATTTTTTGTTAAGTAAAAGTTCTATAGTAATTTGACTTCGACAAATTCACCATGATAATATAATTACAATTGGTTGCCGTGGGTTATGGGCAGACAAGTATTGACCATTCCTAGGAGGCGCCGCACTACAGATGACGATATACTAGTAAACGTATCCTAAGTAACGTATCAAGATGGCGGTGATTGCCACCACACCCAGCGCGGCAAATATCTTAGGTAGGCTTATCTAGGGTAGGGTAGTATAAAATAGTGGATGTGTAGCTACTGTGATTCTACTGTGAGGCTTGTTCTAATTTAAAAGCTGACTGGTTAATCGTTGGGATAATTGGTGTTTTCTAAATTTAGGCTGTCGGCAAATAGCTGAAGATAGGTGAGAGACGAGTTCCAAATATAGATAGCGGCGACCTGCTCAATAGTCGATAGATTCTATCGAATTTAGGTTATGAGTCTGATCGGCATTTATAGCCACTTGCTGTCTGTTCATATTTCCTAGTGGTTGTAGACAGCATGCTAATTAATATGTTAAGAACTTGCACAATAGTTAAGCAGTAGCTAATTTAGCGTTATAGACATGAGCCGTGGGCAAGTAATTGTACATGCTTTAGCCGGGGGTTACCGGTAGAGAAGAATAGTACTTTCCTCTGTACCAGGTATCGTAAGAGGCGACTAAGATAACAGAACCGACAGATGGCGGCATGTCCATCCGAAACAGTGTAGCTCAAATACAGAGGGTGGGGATGAGCAGCAGTATCACCGTCGCGAATATTGCGCTCTACGATTGCCAACACGCTTGCCCAGCGCAGCAATTATGGGAAAATTCCCTCTTTCTAGGGGAGGCGTATGTAGCAGCAGCAGCAGCAGCAGACAGCTAGCAGTAGACTTCCAATGTCTGTAATGATGCTGATGATGGACATGATTTCTAAAATAGAAGAGAATGTCCTTAGGGGTGTAACCGCTTAACCGAGATAGAAAGAGATGAGGCAATTCAACCTACTCTACATAAACTACGCCACCATATTTTCATAGTTTAAGTGACGGAACATGATAATCTTAAAATAAACGTAGAAATGCTACTTTAAATAATATCAAGACAATTAGATTTCCCGTATTATTAGAATCTATAAAATAATGCCATCAAATATTATCACCTTAAAATATGCGTATTTAAAACCATGTAATAATCTCTTCTTATATATATGTAGCCCATTAGTAAAACTTCTATTAATGCCTCCATCACTGGCAATCCACAATCACAGTTACCAAAGCCGGTTTCAATGAGCATTTTTACACATACTATATTAGATTGGACTGATCTTATACAAACCTGTAGGTCAAGAACAACAAAAAGATAAATCTTATCAAATCTTTTTTAAGTACGATATTATTTTAATGTGCAGTTTTTACAATACAATAAATATAATTCATAAATCAAAATTTGAATCTTATTTGATACCAGCATAATAATTCCGACCAAATTTTTTACTAGAGATTTTCCATACGCTCTCGTTGATCCATTAGCAACTCCGTATGTTAAATAACAATAAAATAATGAACAAACAAACTCTACTGTTGGAATTGTAAATCCACATTCACGTGCAAAAACAAATGTTCAGCATTTCAACATTTCTGACTCATAGTTCGGTTAAATTGTTAAACATTTAATATTTTCACTTAATATTTCTAGAGAAATTTGTAGAATATGTCCAGTAATGAAACAGAGTTAAAAGCAACGTTGAAAATCCGGACGAAACGAGTTAGTGAGTGCGCTTGGACAATGCAAGGAGCACTGAGCAACTCCGGTCATTTCATGCTTCAGCAGCAAGGAAATTTGGCTGACATGTGCTTATACATTTATGCGATGTTGCTTTCACATCATATCCTCAGTATAGAGGGCGATATTTTCTGATGGACAGTTTATATAGCAAACAACACGCAACATATATTTGATTTTTTTACAGACAATTTTGCAAATGTGGATGTTTGATTTACCTCAAGAATACAGAAAGATATACTCGTATGGTAACGCACTTTCTCTGCGCTTCTTATCTACTCATCATTATCATCATAATAGCCGTACAACGTTCCTTGCTGATCGTAGGCTTTCCAAGAAAGGGGGAATTTTTCCTAAAATGGTCGCGTTGTGCAGGCGTGGTGGTAATAGCAGAGCGTAACTTCGCGACGGGGATGCTGCTGCCTATTCCCGCTATATTGCATTTGGGCTACACTGTTTCCGATTGGATCTTATCTTATGAGAATTGGTACGAAAACAGGTACTATTCGACTCAGTTGGTACCCCACGCTATATTTATTATTTACGTTTTAATTTTTTATAAATGAAAGTCGACAATCTAGCATACAATCCGCGTGATATCAATACTTATGGCACAAAGCTTGTGATTTGGAAATATTATGTTACTTTACCCATTAGTTTAACTGCTTCTCTCACCCTTCAAACCGGAACACAGCAATACAAATACTGCTGTTTTGCGGTAGAAATAAATAGGAGTAAGGTACCCATACAACGATTTGTATTCGGTCAACCTCTTTTCTCTTAATTATTTTATATTGAACTAGCGACCCACCCCGGCTCGGTTCTGCGTACCAAAGGTCCTGCCCACACTCACTTCAACTTACTAATCTGCCAGGCAATGTCGGTGGCTTTGGTTATGTTACGAATATCCTCATTCCTGATTCGATGGCGCAAATAAACTTCGAGCATTGCCCTCTCCATAGTTCGTTGAGACTTTCAGTTGGTCAATAAGGCCAATGGTAAGAGACCACGTTTCACTGCCATAGGTCATCGCTGGTAACACACATTGGTTGAAAACTTTCGACCTAAGGTACTGAGTTATGTCAGATATGATATTACATATATAGATTCCTAATAGTATATCCAACACATATAATTTATAATTTTTTTATCTCTTAGCAAACGTCCATTAATAGACATCCAACGGCTGATATCGCGATTATTGTATTTTATTTATTTTACAATAAAAAATTCACACAATATGTCATACATTGATATAATCGCTTAAAGCACTTTAAACACGGAACGAAACACCAGACAAATACATATTTAACATCCAGACATAAAACAAAAACAAATATTAATCAAACAAATACTTGTCCTGAGTAGGGGTCGAACTTACTACCGTTGGCGCACAAGATAGGAACAAAACCATCTGCGCCATCGTGAATGACATATTATAAAAAACATAACGGCGCCAGAATAGACCAGTATTCAAAATTTGAATTCTCATTTAGGCATTCCCATTTTATTCCTAAACGTAATACCTACACTAATGCCAAAAACAAGTGAGATGTTAGCTGTAAGTTGTGCTCAAGAATCAAGATGCAAGTACGTGCTCAAGAACAAAATAAGGGAAGAAATCAATTTATTGACCGTACAACAAATATTAGAAACAGAGGATACAATACAATAAATACCA
The DNA here is from genome assembly GCA_020976665.1 of Heortia vitessoides. NCBI lineage: Eukaryota > Metazoa > Arthropoda > Insecta > Lepidoptera > Crambidae > Heortia > Heortia vitessoides. Next base: position 8,138,974 of record JACJUM010002496.1, read on the forward strand.
TTTAAGTTAAAGAGAAAAAAAATTGCATACAAAATAACAGAAAATATTAATCATGACTTCAAGAAACTAGTTTAATGTTAAACAAAGTCAATTGTCCAAGTCAAAATTATATATGTCTTTATTTAAATATGTCTATTATATACACATTTAAACCGTCAAAACAACAAAAGAAATCTATAAGTATAGATTTGATTATTACAATATTACACAAATTACCGATGACCCTAACAACCTTATGGTGTAACAAAAGTCATTAAAATAAATAGGTCATTGAGTGTCCTACTTTAATACTAATTTAATAGCACCAGGCGAGTCTTAAAACTAAGTTTATAGCAGGTTTATTACTGGAGCCTTAAGAAAAGAACCTGCAAGAAGATATGATGATGATATGGGTTCCAATTACACCTAATAAAACCCAATACAGCGTCAGCACTAACAAATCGTTGTCTCAATTGTAGAAGCTAGAGCAAATCAATTTAATCCCAAGCAATTTTATCATTAATATAATCTTTCGAGCAGTAATAAGCTTTAGCAATAGGTTGATCTTTTACGCAATTCTTAAATTATTTCTAAGACATTTTTGTATTATTGACTGATCAGATCAGATTAAGAGATTGGTTGATGCAAAAGTTAATGTTGAAACACTGCTCTGTAAACTGGCGCCGGACGGCACTCGACGAAATTAAAAGTGAACTTTAGTGAGAACAACGGAATAGGTTTGACTTAAAACAATGTCCCTTCGTCGGGCCCGTTGCATCTCATTTACGTCCGCTCCAGGGTTGCCGCGGGTGATGCGGAAATAATACCTATTCTAAAGAGAATAATTATTGTATGTCTCAGGTTTTAGTGTTCTTTTTTAGGTTTCTTTTTTAAGGGAAAGAAACTAAACATTTTGTTTAATATCATAATTCTAAATCATTGAATACTAATGCACAAAATCAATAAAATTCTTATTCTAAGACCAAAAAAGTGCTTCTACGTTTACATCTATATATATTGTGATAATTATAAGACTGTACGTAAACATTTTACAATATCCGGAATATGTTTTACAATATCTCTTATTCTCTATTACCTGTATATTATGAAATGTTATATAGTTACGAAATAAATAAATATAAATATTTCGGTGCTGAATGTTAGGCATAAAATTGTGAGTAGGTATATATAGATATATTAGATTTAACAAACCAGGGGTGGGTGGGCAGCATTTCCGCTCTGCGATGCCGCTACCCTTGCCCAGGTTACGTAGCAAATCATTATTGTGAAATTCAGTCTTTACTGCTCGTGAAGAACCGGCAGAGTAGAATAGTACCCCTCCCTGTACCAGGTGATGTAAGAGTCAACGAGTGTAGCTCAAAAACTGGGTGGGGATGAGCAGCAGCATCCCCAATGTAAAAGCTGCGCTTTACGATTGCCTACACGCTTGCCCGGTGCGGAAATTATAGGCAAAATTCCCCCTTTCTTTGAGAGGCCTATTACCAGCAAAGAACTTCCAATGACTGAAATTATGATGACTGTTAGTCACCATTTTACACAACAATCCAAGCGCTATTTATTATTGAACAGTAAAATTAGGTGAGAATTAAACAATCTTTGTTTCAGTATTATGTAGAAGCGGTGGGTTATCGGCAGCGTAAAATTGGATACTCCTCTTTACGAGGTGGTAAGAGGCCACTGAGGCCACTGGAGCCGATAGTGAGCTCAAGTGCACAGGACAGTGATGTGAATCTACGCTCGACGATTGCTTCTACGTCACAATGCGGTAATTATGGGCGATTTCCCTCTTTCTTGCAGAAGACCATGTCTTACAGTGGATGTCTAACGGTAGACATGATGATCATTTGATGGTCTAAACAGCGTTAAAGTTTCTTTACTTACTTAATAACAAAGTTACTACTAAAATAAATTAATATTTTATCATTAAAATAGCATTCGTAATTACAGTGGACAGCCCTACTTGAAGCGTCGACGGGGGGAACACTAGTTTCGCGAACTACACTAGCTACACTGTTTGTTTTAAGCTCCAGTTTTGTTATACAAATATTTGCGATGCTGCACTCAGTTCTTGATGATGAGCATAATATCTAAAAGTTAGTTTAATTTTGGACGATTGCCATATTGTCTGATAAAGCAAATTTACGCCGGCATTTTTGGAGTTGAACTATTTACATATGCTTTATTACTGGGAGTGAACTCTATGATAAATTGGATTTTTAACGTGATATTTACATGCAGTTACGGTTAATTAGCGCGTTAACTATTAGTGGCGTTTAAAAAAATACCATATCCTATTTTAAATATTTAAAAAACTTATAAAATTTAGATTTCAAGAGTTTTTTAAATCTTAATAGTCATTATCATCATACCAGCCATTGAAAGTCTCTCCAAGAAAGGAGGTTTTTTGCCCATAATTGCTGTTGTAATTGCCCATAATTTGTAGGTAATCGCAGAACGAAAATGCAGATTTGCTGCGTATAAATTCTAAAGGACCGATAGATTCTTTGAATGATGTGGATTCATATTTTTCTTCTATTGGACAAAAACTCGTCCAAAAAGTTCCTCGTGTCTTATTAGGGTCTGACTCCATTAAATCGCAAAATCATTTTAAGTCTTTTGTGATGCTGGACATAATAATCCTAAAAATGATTCGGCGTCTGGTTGGGATGGCATCCCTTCCGGTTTTCTAAAATTGGAATGTAATATTATATTATACCCGTCTTCATCGTTATTTTTAATCTATGTCTAGCTAGTGGCGTTTTTCCAAATTCATTTAAGAAAGCACTGATAATACCTTTTTTTGAGCGGGGGAGTAAAGACAATGTCAACAATTATAGATCGATATCTGTTTTACTCGCTCTATCTAAAGTTTTCGAAAAGATTCTTAATAAACAACTGATTTAATATCTTGAAACTGAAAATTTACTAGCAGACTCACTTGTTTTTAGATCGGGTAAATTGACTAAAGACGCAGTCAATGATCTAAGGGAATACATAGTTAATAATCTGGATAAAAAGGAATTGAGAGTAGTTTTGGATTTAAAGAAAGCGTTTGATACCGTTTCTATACCCATTTTGCTGAATAAGAAGTATGATGGGAGAATAGGTAAATTACCATTGAACATTTTTGAAAGATACCTCTCAAATCGTTACCAAAGTGTCCAAATGGGTGAGTCAAAATCGATTAGGTAACGTCATAGGGCAGCGTGCTAAGAATGGCTATTTGGGTTATAAAAAAAATTGCATCATGTGGCTGTCATAAATTTATTCAAAACCGTATATTACGCTTTATGTCAAATAGGACGAGATTATTATCGACTGAAAGGGCTCAAAGATCTGTACTTAAGTTATAACCTAAAGACCCTTTAGATTTTGTACTTTAGAATTGTATGTATATTGTATTTATATTGTATATATAACTGCTTATGCAGTGCGGAGTATTAACTGTGAGACAGTTGTTCATTATCAAAATTGTTTTGAAACAACACATGAAATTACATACTATTTCATTGATCTTAAATAATACAAAAAAAGAAGACCGAACAAAACATGTCCGATAGATAAGTGTGGGACCTCATTTGTAAAACAGGACAGCAGGATTACAATTAAACTGAAACCTGAAAAGTTCCTACTCTACAGACACACATACACCACACACACACACACACCACACATACACACACACGTACACTTATTTATTTATTTCATCATACCATCATCCTATCAGCCATAAGACGTCTACTTCTGGACATAGAACTCCCCAAGTAATTTCTAATATTACCGCTCCTATTTTTTTTTTAGTTTGAGTATGAGATATAGAATTGTTTAATTACTAATACAATGACATTTGAATAGGAAAGGATCTGTCTCCTAGAATACAGGTTCACCTACACCGGGAGGCAGAGTAAAACTGTTAGTTCTAAGCACTGCATTGTAACATTGTTTTGTACTCTAAAATGTGTGTGTACTTGTGGAGAATAAATTTTATTATTATTTACAGGATCTTTGTTACACTAGTTGCCACTCTCAATACTTCTGTCGATATGTTTTTGGGTTAATGTTTTTATGTATACTTATATACCAAGCCGTGAGGTACTGGTAAAGTGGAATAGTACCTCCATCTGTACCAGGTTTCGTGGGAGGCGACTATGGTACCAGAACCGACAGATGTCGGTATATCCATCCGAAATATGTAGCTTCAATGCACAGGGCGGGGATGAGCAACATGGTATCGCTTGCCCAGCGCGGCAATTATAGGCAAAATTCCCGATTACTCAGTGAGGCCTATGTCCAGCAGTTGACTTCAAATAGCTGATATGATGAGTATATAACTATATCTACGAATATTACTGTTGTATTACAAACCTACGGTAGTTCAAATCTTAATAACGAGTAACATAATCCAACTCGTCGTACGGTACAGGACCTCAAAGGTTAAGACACACTTACGACAGTGAATAAGCGAACAAAAAGAAGTTAACTCAAATTGCGCAATTCTCTGAAGTTCCAGTGAACGAAGCAGTTGAAACACAAGCAAAACAAGTTTGTAATTGAAACGCTAACAATCACGCGACATCAGAACACGCAGCGAAGCGCGAAGCGCGAGACAGAGTGGGGACTTGCTTCGTGCGAAGAAGTCCGTTCAAAGCGCGACCCCGCGCGTCAGCCAGGTGGAAGCGTAATACAATAGCCCCAGTGTTATATTCTTGTGAATCAAGTCAGTCGTATCAGAAGTATTAATACAAAGCTGGTGGGTGCGAAATTTGCTGTTGTAGACGTTGTAATTTCAGTCTTTTATATTACGTAAAATGTATATGAAGTCATTTTTATAACTAAATCTGGTTTCAAATTAGCTTTTTTAGCTCTTCCGTTGTCAAGCTAAAAAAACGTTGAGACGAAAGTAGACAGTTATTTTTGTACTGATGCTATAGTTAACCGCTTCTATTCTTTGTTTTGTATATTTAAGACCGGATCTGATAGAAATACTATTCAAAAATAACTGTCCATGAGTACTTTTTTAAATAACTATATTTAATGTCTTTAAAATATAGAAAAACAAAACTTTATTTTATTTTTAGATCCTTTATTATCCAACCCGTACTCAGGTTGGCATTGGACACGTGCTTATTTTTGGCTTTTATATTAAGTGTTAAAGTTATGGTTTCTATTCCACTTCAACATGGATAAAAATTAACCGTGATTAGTTGATTTCACACAGTCAGTCAATATCCATTATCCCTTTTCGTAAGAAACGGACAATATGATAAAATATAGCTCATGTTATATAGATGATATTATTAGCAACCTGCTCGATATGATAAAAAATGGTTATTGTTAGTTATCCCTAAGAGATAGACATATTCAATCGGGAATTTTTTTGTAGATCTATTTCGCTTTTTATTATCTATCTCCTCGGGTTCAGCTAGCGTTTGCAACGTAATCGCCTAAAAATTAAGTTTATTTACGACATTACATTAGAAACTTCTAAAATTATCTGTGTTTCTATAATATATATATTTGCATTAGAGACTTTGTTTTATACTATGTAGTGATTTAACTTTTCATCGTGAAAATTATATTTGTATTCGGGAAACTATCCATCCACTTAAGAGTTACAATCGCATACATGCTGCTTACATTGTACTATTTTAAGTAGGACTCATTCCTTGTTATAATATTAGTTTTAATGAGTACCTAGAACTGTAAAATATGTTATACACATAAAACTGTTTAGGCCACGAGGGGCAAACGAAACAGACCCCAATGTACAACTCGCTCTATAAGCACACTCAATTTAAAATTACTTTTTACAAAAGGCTTTAAAACGCCTTTTTTATCTTTTACATTTTTAGTTCGACTCTCAGCAACTACTGCGTGAATGAGAACGGGAATGTATAAAGAAATACAATTTGTCCATACATGCCTGATTATCAAATTATGCAAATTTTATCAGCGTTGTGATAGGCACACAGTTTACGTAGCATGGATGCTAGTGTAATGTAATTAGAACAATTAGTATGTAAGTGAATAGTTAATGAGTTCATATAGTGATGCACCGGCAGAATAGAATAGTACCTCCCACTGCACCAGGTGTCGTTGGAGGCGACTAAGGTACTAGAACCAACAGATGGCAGTAAATCCATCCGAAACAGTGCATCTCAAATGCACACGGCGGGGATGAGCAACAGCATCCCCGTCGCGATGGATGCGCTCTGCGATTGCCAACTCGCTTACCTTTCAATTGCTGGTATGATGATGATGATGACAATGATTCATATAAAATAAATATTTATATTATTAGTTCTAATTTTAATAAAATAAAACCTTGTATATGATTGTTTATTATAATCAGTATTAACTATGAAGTATTTCTTAAAAAAAAGATTCAAGAGAGAATAGAACGATAGGGAGAAAACGAAAAATGTATATATTACGCTGTTACATGCTGCTGTTTACTCAGTCAGAGGCGCCAGAGATGTCAGAGCCAACACACGCGCTATATCCGACGGAAGGATATTGATGGACCCGACCGCGCAATAGGTAGTGATCCTATCATCCTCATACCAGCCATTAAAAGCCCACTGTTGGACATAGGCCTCCCCAAGAAAGGGGGTATGTTGCCCATATTGCCGCGCTGAACAAGCGTGTTGGCAATCGCAGAGCGCAGCTTTTGCGACGGGGAAGCTGCTGCCCATTCCCACCCTGTATATTTGAGCTGACTTGTTTGCATGGATATACCGTCATCTGTCGGTTCTGGTACCTTAATCGCCTCTTACGACACCAGTTACAGGGGGAGTCACTATACTACTCTACTGGTACCTCATGGCTAAGTGATCCTATGTTGGACTCCTATTGGACACTGGACAAAAATAAATATATGATAAATATTTGTAGTGGTTCTGAGTCTGGGCGTTAAATATGTATGCTATAAGAAACTTCTGACGGCGTTAGTTCAATGTATAAGATGTTGGGGGAATGTTTTATTTATAAAAAGTTTGTATTGAGCGTCCAAATAAAACCAGCCGACTAACATCTAAAGACGCAACGAAGCGTGACAATTCTCGGGAAGAAACGTCAAAGGGTACACGTGCGTTTGCAGCACGGAGTCATACAATAGTCACATTTGTATATTGTGCGTTGAAAAGTCTAGATATATAAATAGGTATCCCAGTGAGCATTTGGCAACAGTCACACGAGAATAATCGCGTAACGGAGCATGAAGCACGATAGCGCAGAGTCACTTGGTATGAACTCAAACTCCTCGTGGGTTAATTAATCTAAAGGGGGTCGATCGACTTAAGCTTTATCTGACAAGAAATACACTTTTGGTACAGCGGCAATTAAATCTTAAAATCTGTTGCCAAATGGTAGTCAAACCGATAAATATAAAAATTGGAAAACGATCGCTGCCAAAAGTTAAAACTTACCTTAGGTTTCAAGATAGACTTTAGATCTTAATGGTCTCATTTTCAAGTTGTGAAAATACTTTCATTACGTTTTCCTGTTCTTATTGGCATTTAAATAGTTTTTTCTATCAGATTTCGTTACGAGGCATGCACAGAGCAATGAAGACATTTTGAAAATGTGCGGTGAAATGATATGTCATGATGAAGTCACATGGCATGGCTGAGTGGGAATGGAACAAATCATGGCTTATTTTTTTGGAAAAATGTTTCTTAAAAATGTTTAATTAATATTTACTGGTTTGCAGGCATAGTACAATTATACCTCCCTCTGTACCAGGTGTCATAAGAATCGACCGAGGTACCGGAACCGACAGATGGCAGTATATCTACTCGGAGCAGAATATCCCAATAGCAATAGGGCGGAAATGGGCATTAGCATCCCCTTCGCGAAACTACGCTCAGCGACAACCACCAGGCTTGCTCAATGCAGCATTATGAGGAAAATTCCCCGTTTCTTGGCCTTTGTTCATCAGTGGACGTTCTACTGCTGCTATGATGGATATCTAATGGACGTATCAACGTGACATGTCACGGTATGGTATGGTATTGGTATTACCAAGGATTTTGATACTTTCAGGACTACTTATGCAAAGTTTGAATTTGAAAGTTACATGAAAAGTGCAATCGGTTTAATAATGTTATATCTTATATAGATTAGTGCTAAATTACTTCATAATTAACTTTTTTTAAGTATATCTTTTTAATGCTGACGGACTAATTTAGGATGCTGATGCTATGTCCGTAACTTGGAGTCTTTATTTTTAACCTTTACTTTAATTGTACCTAACGAGGTATAAAATAAAAGATTATAGAAATAAAAACAAAAATTTATGCAGGATTTAAAGATATTAAATTTTTTTAGTCAACGGGACTTTTTTTAGAGAACGAGGTCAAGTTTTTATGTATATATATAGACTACAATTTTTACATTATTTTATGTATATAAACATATAAAATAAGAAGCTGTGAGCCAGTTGATTTACCGACATATAAACGAAGGGCCTACACTATAAGAATCAAAACTTGAAATTATGCACAGGGGTTCCTTTTATTTCAAAAGTGAGCACTGAGAAAGGCTTTTGAAAATTCATCGATAAAGGGGTAAAAGGTTAGTCTGAAACTTTGCTATGATATTTGTGGAATTGTAATTAACATATAAAAAAGAAAAATTGTGTTACACTCAATAAGAAAAAAAACTATGACAAATAAATGGTCACTTTTGAAGGCGCTTAAAATTATAATAAAGCCTTAAAAATTATAATAAATATAACCCTATTTCTGATGTACGTTATTCTATATAATTTTTATATCATATATATTTATTGCGTTTATTTATACAAATGTGTATGTAACGTTTGTCTTTTTTGTGTATATATTGTCTGCACCATTAAAAGTATTTTTTTCTGTTTCATATAATGTATGACTGGGAGATAATGCCAACTGGCATTAAGTGCATTTGCACATTTTGTAATATTTTGTGCAATTAAGTTAAATGAATAAAGTTTTAGGCCATTAAATTTGTTTAAACTAGTACTTGCCAACTACATTCATGAGACTTAGAGCCTAGGTGGAATAGTCATACTTTATACATAATAAATAAATTTTCACACACCTCATACATTGATATGACTCCGATTAAGATTGTTTAAAGCACTTGTGTTACGGTAATCAGGCAAGAGAGGAATTACGGATATTGTACTCTAATACATATTTTAGACCCAGATACAGAAAAAATAGAAATATTCATATATTGGTATAATGGTATATATATTCATATAATGGTTGGCGATCAAACCCACGACACCCACGACCCTCTTGGCGTACAAGACAGAATCACGACCACCTGCGCCATCAATGTTTAATTTTTTATCTGTTCCTCATGTAAGTGACTGTAATTGTCTTTATTGAGAATAAATTTTATTTAACCAGGATAAGAAGAGTACGTCCTAAGTTTGATACTGCTTATTTCTAGAATATACATTTATATTTGCCTCGGTAAAACTATAATATTTTCATGATTAATTCAAACAGGCAAACGCATGTTAGAAGCGTCAATTATGTTAGTAGACACCAGCAATCATGCGAGATCACGAAACGTAGCGAAGCGTGAAGCTCAAGACGAAGTAGTCAGCTCAAAGGGCAAACCATTGACGCGCCAGCCAAATGCAGGCAGCAGCCGAGTGGAAGAGATCGCACAATGGACGCAGTCGCATGACGACTGTTTGAAATAACACTCGAGCATGCCTTTCAGGAGTCAAAGGCGAAAATGTGAGTGTAAGTAGTCGTTAGCAATTCGTTACTTACGCCGTTTTATTTTTACTAGCAAGATAAGCTTTAAGTACTTTACATAATATACTAATATATAATACCTTACATACCTGCATACCTGTCCTTAAATTTCCTAAAGGTGATTAAATGGGAAATGAGTCAAGCAATAAATGCTGGGTAATAAAGTATTTAATGAAAAATATGCAGGAATTTAGAAGCTCACCTTTTCTATAAATCCATAAAGGTGCTGCAAGGAGTTCAAAAAATATGTCTTGGTATTCATTCTTCGTCGCTTATAAAGTTGCTGGAAAATATTAAAATGTTTAGTATTAAAAGCAGAAAGAAAATAAATATCCGTAAGGTTTTAACAACTAACTTCCGATGAAGAAGAACTGGAAAAAGTTAAAAGAAAAATACCATAACCAAGTCCTTATTTCAATGTGCTCATATCATTACTGGCCGTAAACTTGATATTGCGTACTTCAAATAAGGCTGTTGTTAATGCTAGATTAAACTAATATACTTCACTGCAGCTTAAAAGCAATAAGAGTGCTTCCTGCTTTTTTTTCGGTGAAATGCAAGTCAGGTGCATAAACGAGGTCTTAGCTAAAAAAAGCTTCGTATATCATTAATCTTTTTCACATCAGTCGCTTGCTGCCCACTGCTAGATATAGGCCTCCCATTCTCTCCCATCTATGTATGTAACTTTCATTATTTTACGAATATATGATTGTGTAAGAAGAAATTCCAAACATTGTGTAGATGTGAACGTCACTCTATTATTTCAAAAATAAGCTTCATTTGGCTGCTTTCTATCAGGGATAGGTTGAGACAAATTACAAATAAACGGTTCCTGTTGTTGTTTAACCATATTATCAATCATCAGTAAAGTCAGTTCTATATGATTGATAAATTAAGACGGAACTAATTTCTGTTCTATAAATAAAATAAGTAAATATGGAATTGCAGAATTTTGTTACACATGTAGATATAAATATTACCTGAAATGAGGTATAAAACAAGTGCTTAGTATTAACTGAAGTAGCAAGTGTTAAAATTTATATCGATTAATTTAGGCATCAGATGTTTATAACTTAGGGGGTTATTCTTTTGTTGTTAATTTGAAAGCATTAACGGGCGTTCCCAGTTTACAAAGCGTTTTAATTTGTTACAATAATTTCTTTTCGTGTCATAAAATTTCGCAGTGCCGCCGAGTCACCAACAAAAGAATGAATAATGACTCCGCCGAACAAAGTTCAAAATTTCGAGAAACTTCCTCGGAGCACTACAAGGGTCGCCGTTATCTCGTGATTTGTGATTTCGCTTCCTGCTACTTTATGTTAGGTGGCCTCTTAGCAGGTACTACGATGTATCTACCAGGTATTTCTTTGTGTTATACTTTTAAAGGGATTTTTTTTTCTATATTTGAATATAATACGCTATATATTTTAGATTAACTGCATATAAATGTTCACAAAATTTAAACATATCCAATTTCATATCATAATATAATAACATTCATTATGATATGATATAGGATATGTTTTATATATTCAACGAAAACTGATAATAAAACTTTTAATTAATATGTAGAGGTATAACTAAAGAAAGTTTTGAATAAATACAATTCATATGTATATTCAAATGATTTTAATATATAATCATCATGTTATATATTAAAATCATTATGCGTCCACTGATGGACATAGCCCCTTACTTACCCCTTACTTACTTATTAAAGGGCGGAATGTTTCTTATAATAGTCGCACTAGGCTGTTATGGTGGCAATCGTAAAACATAGCTTCGAGATGGAAATGCTACTTGCCTTTTTCCACCCTGTTGCATTTGAACTAACTGTAGGTTCCGGTACCTCAATCAAAGCTTACGACATCTAAGGAGGGACACGGAGAGGTACAATTTTACTCTGCCGATATTCCGCCGATACTTATTAATAATATTTAAATATAATTAAATATTGACTTGCTGTGTAACAGGGATAATTTAAAATCAAGCACAGAATTCTATGACCGAAGATTTACCGATACAAAACTACCACGATCCAGATATGAAAAAAAATTAACTGGTGGTAGTTTGTAAATAGAAGAAGGATAAATATTACAAAGAAATGTTGTTCCATTTAATGAACTCACGACCTAAATACGAGTCAAACTATCAAATCATTAGTAAGAAAAGCATTTATGTACTAAGGATTGCATGATATTAAAAAATTAGCATGATAGATCTTTTACATTATACATTTTGGTTAATTAAGCCGGAAGTAAATTTTTCTTTTATAAAAACCAAACGTGTATATTTTTTATGAATTGCTAATCTTAACTAAGGTTAATCTTCAACCATCTGTTTACAGAATACAACATTTCAAGAATCACAATCACATGTAAATACGAGTATATAATATAGCGGATTATTGATCGAGTTACCATATTAAATTTATTAAAAACGAGCCTCCATAATATTAACAGACTTTTTAACCTTTTCTCCTTATTGCTAACAAACAAAAGCGATTTGATGTGATCAAAGCAGCAATATGATAGAGTTAAAAACGGTAGAGATCTTCGTATAGCCGCAGGAAGATCGCGCACATAGCGCCTCCAAAAAAAAGGGGGATTAGAAGTTGGCAATAGCAGAGTGTAGCCTTTCGATGAGTACTTTGCTGCCGTTCATATTGTATTAAAACTGCTATGTTGCGGATAGTTATATCCCGCTATGTGTTGGTTCAGTATCTTGATCGCCTCTTACCTAAACGACATGGCATGCAATAAAAATACTTTTAATAAAATTGTTTAAGATTTGTAGTACTTTTAAAATTAAAACAAAAATTTATTAAAAAAAAAAAATTATTTATTTGTTTGTGCTATGAATATTATCTATAATATTTCAGTCATTTAAGTGAACACAAACTAGTTTAGTATTAAAAAATGAATATATTAGATAGAGAAATAACAATTTAATAAATAGAACAGATTATTCCTCAAAAATCTGTCATTATTTTGTTACTGCGTAAACCAAAATTCACTATTTATCTTACATTGCAGTATTGTGAAGAATATTACGTGATTTTATATAGTTAATTACGAAGTACAATTTTGGCTTAATTTTTTTATGTAATAATCTTCTATAATAAGTAATTTTTGAGACCCTTGATGAATATAATAATAATAAAAAAAAAACATATTTCATGATGTCATTTGTCCTATATTCGAATACACGTGAAGCCCGTGTATGTAATCTAGTATTTTGTATTTATTAAGAAGCATTATGACACTATAGTATTATTGAAGTATTAACTGGGTTCATTTCGAACCTAATCCACACCTCAAACCTTTGACTTTCAATAGCATCATCAAATCACAGCGCAGGTATTGTATAAGACTATTCATATGACTTCTAGGACGTATTTAAGGTAAAACATTTACTAAGTTATTACATCTAATTTTTTATTCCTAGTTCAGGCGCAGATATTATTATATGAAATCACTCAAATTATTTTAAAGAAGAACTAACATTTAGCAGCTGCCACTCTTAATGCATCAGAACGCATTGAGAAGATCATAGCGTGGTCTCAAAGTAACTCGAACATAATTCGCACCCTTGAGAACTGTAAAAGTTGGGTTCAATGTAACTTTGTTTTACAAAGTCATTACTCATCCTTTTGTTGGCGATTGCGACGGCAAATTTTTCACGATGAGACAAATTTGAGAATAAATTAAACTGTGTTGTAATCTTGAGTAATAAAAACTGGCAAAGGGAAGAGTTCCCCTTTTTGATTACAGTTTAGATACCTGTTCAAAAATTACACAAGATATTTTTAATTAATTTTGTTAGAGCTGATAATATTATTTTTTATTAAATTGTATATGATCTGAGTGATTTGCACATCCTTCTTATTTTATGTTTACGTTCAGATTTATATAGTAAGAAGGTAGATGAGAATAGAATCTAGTTTGGAGTTTATAGTCATCATGTCAGCCATTTTAAGTCCAATGCTGTATATAGACCTCCATAAAGGGGGAATTTTGCCCATAAATTGCCATGCTGTAGTAAAGGTTACTGTTTTTTCTTAATGCAAGGTCTACAAAAACAGTACTTTTTTATGTGAACTTATTTCGCTTTCCATGCACTTTATCTAACTTCAAAGACGAGATGTGTGAATCGTCTACAGTCTTCATACTGCCAACCGGTTAAGAACTACGTAAATCTAATTAGAGACTTCACCTTCCTATTAGTATTATACCCCTTACATTATGTTATGTCATTCATGTTCGAGACGATGTTTTCGTCAATTTTCAACCACGGTTCGCCGTTATGGGTGTGCATTCTTATACCTCTGAATTTTAATAGTCGTCTAGGAGAATTCCTCCCGCCACTTTTTGTGGAATTAGTTTCCTGATGAGGTTTTCCAAACTACATTTAGATTTTTCTTTAAAGGGAAAGAGTAAATAGATTTTTAAATGGTCGCGAACGCGCATTTACATGATACTTTATATAGTGCGTGACTTAGTTTTTTAAACGCTTACCTGGTAATATATTGCCCAATATGCCTCAAAAAATTTAGAATTTTGGTAACAGCCTGGGTTCCTCACTTAAGTTCATCAATCAGATCTTAATAACTTTAATACCATTTATTTGTACGCTATTTATCACCGACTAAGAATTGAAAAAAAATTACTTTACCAGCTCTAAGGATCGTGTTACTTATGCCGACAAAGTGAAATAAATGCCTCTTCTATACGTAAAGTTAAAAGTAGGCTTTACAAGTTAGCGTGTTATTAACTAGACAAATTATAAATGTGTTTGGAAAACCAAAAGGTTCCAAACTCTATTGATAATTACCCGTGTTTTAAGTTAGTTTTTAAAAACAAATATTGCATTAATTATTAATAAACCATGATATATGTATAATAAAAATTTATTTAGGTAAAAAAGCGGTATTTTATGCTAACAAACAACTACAATAAACAAAGATTCTAAAAACCTAGGCAACTGAGTATTCTGCAAAAACCAGAGCAAAATTGAGTGAGTATTCAATTAGATGACTATTGTTTGGAAGCCCATCAAACGAGGACCTAAAATACTGAGTCACCATTTACAGAAACGCGAACAAATTGTGGTCCCAACTTCAGGGATAAGCTCGTGTCACTTACACACTGAGAAGGGTCTTTTTGGTGCGACGAATTGAATGGTCTAAGTCTCTTTAGCCTATCGACTGACTGGCAATTTTTACCGCTAAAGATGAGGATTATCAGTTCATTGGTGGCATATTTTTTGGTATTTGTTATGTCTGCCACACGGTCCTAGGTAATTAATTTTAAGATTCGGGGTTTTAAGGGTGCTTTCTTGACGTTTGGTAATAAAGTAACAGAAAAGAGGTGAAAACTTTAGGTTTAAGTTACTGCTGTATTTAAATTGTTATAAAGGAATAATTAATAAGCTTCAATTAATAATAATATAATCGATAGATGACAATATAGCTACTGGTACCTTTGCCGATACTAGCCGGCGAATAAACTCCTGCAAAATAGGCTGGTTGGTAAAGAAGTGGCAAATTAAGGCAAACGAAAATAAATCCGTCAATGTCACTTTTATTTTAAGAATGGTATCTGCCCTCCATATAGGCTTAATGATCTCGAGATCCCTAAAACAACAACGTTAGATACTTAGGTGTGCATCTAGATAAGTGACTTATATGGTAAAAATATATCTATACGAAACGCAAACAAATGGTATTGCAATTGCGCAAACCCTACTAGTTATTAAATCGCAAGTGACAATTGTCATCAAGCAGCAAGCATCAAGCATCATGCCTTCAAGGCCATGCTCAAACCAATTTGGACCTGAGAATCTAATTATGAGGGACTGCCTCCCACTTCAATATAGAAATCATGCAAAGATTTCAGATCAAAGTGTTAAGGAAAGTAGCCAACGCACCTTGGTATGAAAAAAATGATCAGCTCTACCATGGTCGAAAAGTTGACATACTAAAAAAGGAAGTCTTAATGCTTACCATGACATACAAAGATAGAATTCAAAATAACCCCAACCATTTGGTAAAAAAAACTTGCGATTGTAATCCAGACTAAAAAGTCGCAGACTAAAGTGAAAATTGCAGCAGGATCTAATTGTATGAAGTAAATTAGGATGCGAGTATAGACGAGAACCAAACATACTACTAAATGTCAAAATATGGTGAAAGATTGTTGTACACAAAAGGAAAAAATTATGAATGAATGAAATTTGCCACAAAACAAAGCTATATAAGAAGTCGATGTTACAGAAATAAAATAACTAAAAAAATTACTACCTTCTCTGCCAGGTTTTTGAATCTGCATTCAAATAAGAGACAAAAAGAACTAAACAAAGTTTTTCAGTATCTCGAATTCCTTCTCAATTTTCTTCAACTATTTATAAAACTTCAACTATTTATATAAAACAAATTTCACAATCCCAAAGATGGAGGTTTATTCCAATATAAATTCCGTTGTTGCAGGTTTAAACGGAACTTTTATCTTTTCCATAACGTCGTTAAGTTTTGTTTGCTAACAAAAAGGTGCTCAAACCTAGTTGAATTCATCATATCTGCCGTCGGAAGTCCACTGCTGGATAAAGGCCTCCCCGAGAAATAGGAAAAATTTGCCCATAATTGCCGCACTGGGCAAGTGTGTTGGCAATCGCAGAGCGCAGGTTTCGTGAAAGACCCGCTGCTGCTCATCCCCGCCCTGTGCAGTTGAGGTTAACTGTTCCGGATGGATATACCGCCATCTGTCGGTTCGAGTGCTTAGTCGCCTCTTACGACACCTAACATCAAAAATAGTTGAATTAAAATGTTTCGATTCTTGCAATGTTCTTGTCTTCTTTACGCTGACGATTAAATACAAGCATCGTTAGCTGAAGTATTGCTAGAGATAGTAACAATTTTGTAAGATTCCTTTAAAAGAAACGGTATGAAAGTGAGACGAAAGTGACGGTGATTGAAAAGATGGAAAGTATGACAAATTGTGAGATAATCATCAATGACATAAAAGTTGAATAAATGAAAGAAAAGAAAGAGTTTGTGTACCCAGAAAGTGTTTTTACGAGAGATGGAAAGTATGAAAAAGATATTGAACGGAAAATGAAAGTTGGAAATAGTTTTAATGAATACATGCTTTTAAGGGCAGCTCCAAAGTGTCAAAAAGGCGTCGTCACGACTGGCTGTTCGAATACTGACATATGGTATTGAATGTTGGGTATGGTACGCTAGTAGAATAATTGCTGTTGTAAGAGCACTTCGAAGTATGTTTGGTGTGAGTTTGAGAGATAGATTAAAAAATAGCGTAATAAAAGTTCGATATGGTGTAAAATATGATGTTGTGACAACAATGGGATAGAGACAGGAATGTTAAGATGGTTTTGACATGTTAAAGAATGGATGAAAGTAGAATTATCGTTATCATCATATCAGCCATAAGACGTCCACTGCTGGACATAGGTCTCCCCAAGTAATCTCCAATATGCGATTTTTGTCAGATCGTCTGTTCATCTTGCGTGAGGACGCCCTACGCTGCGCTTGCTGCAGAATGACTGCACAAATATGTAGAGCGGAATCGAATGGAAGAGTTGGTATAGGCATACATATCTTAACTAAGTACAAGAGGTATTCAAGAAGGGCCAAGTCTGAAGTACCAAGAATAAACGAGCGTGTATGAAAGGACTAATGCGAGTAAGGGAAGCAAGAGAGGTATGCTAAGATCGTAACAAGTGGAGATCCATAGTCCCTGCCTACCCCGATGGGACACAGACATGATTTATGTATGTAATTCTTGCAAATTTGAAAATCAAGTGATTGTTACGAGTATATTTTACAAGGCCGTTCATCTAATTTATTATCAAAGCTGGCGTTGTGTCGCGTGTTAAATTCACCGTTGTTTGAAAGTTCAGTTCTTGATGTACATTCATGACGATGCAGCCCAAAGGACATTAATGTAATTGTTATTGTTCTGTTAATGTGCTTGTAAAACAATTTAATGGTGCTTACATGAAATATTGAATTTCCGACTCGTACAGACATCGTTCCAGTAGTTTTATCTGTTTGCTACCGACTTTTATGTGATTGTTCTGCTATTAGCTAAATAAATAGAAGTCAATATTATGATATAATAAAATAAATAAATATTGCCTTTAAATTAATGTTTTTGATAAACATCCAATTGTATACATAATTTATATTATTATCTGTTTACCTTTTATATTAATAACTTACTGTTGCCTGAAAAAGATACCTACCACGATATGTATGTTTTTCTTCCAAGGTTTACCTGGGAGAAATCGTCATCCTATTTTACTACAAAGTCTTTTTTTCATTCATACTAAAGATTGTTTGATTTATTACACCAGGTCGACAAACAAGCACATAGTTCTAATATCACAAGGATACCACTAGCGCTTTGCCAATTTTCAGACTTGAAGATATTATGTCACATTATCCAGTAATTCCACTAAATCTCACGGCCTTCAAACCACAACGCAGTAAGAAACTTCGACTAAATCTAAAATAAGGACTACGATTACAGCTGTCTCACCTCCAAATCATGGAGCCTCTTAAAGTTTAGAATACTTATATCAATATTGTTTGTATATGAACCTATGGCGGAGATGGAAAACTGATTAATTTTAAGACTGTCGCCTCCGCCTCCATGTTACACGGAGTTTCTGTCATCTCACTAACTATAGACAGATTTCTATTGCCAAGAGAAGTTTTCATTATAATTACACCAACTGCTATATTTAAAAAGACACCGCTAGATGACGCAACTAGTTTTTACGAATAAATATACCTTGTATAAGTAAATACTTGAATCTATAATAATAATAACGTTCAAATAGTCTGATATTTTGATTATTGCTAACTGTAAATCCAGGCCGTGATAGATGCAGGTCATCGCCGTCCGTTTGCGCATCTGATTAATTTTCCATCCAGGCAGTCAATCACCGTTATCCACATTAACCCACCGCAAGTTGGCATAGATTGAATCCAGTTTTCAATCCAACCGATGCGTTGGATCCATCGGTGATGTAGTTACGGAAGTCAGCCACAGAGATGCATCCAAAAATACTAGTTTGATTTGAAGTCATTTAGAACGAACCGGGGTACTGGCAGAGTAGAATAATACCTTCCCGTGTACTTTGTTACGACACAAAGAGGCGATTAAGGCGACAGATGGCGGTATATCCACCCAAAACAGCGTAACTCAAACAATGCACAGGGCGGGAAAGGACAGCAGCATCCCCGTTGTTTCCCACACGCTTGCCCAGCGTGGCAATTATGGGCTAAATTCCCCCGGTCTTGAGGCCTTCTATGTCCTTCAGTGCAATTCCAATGACTGATATGATGAGAACATAATACTCAATTCGATAACAGTAACAGTTAACGAGTATTCTCTCTTCTCATAGATAGAGAAGTGCATCCGTCTATAAAAAAAGAAATAATCTGGTCTCAATTTGAAAAATAATAATGATTTTCAGAAACTATAATAAAGAAGGTACCAAGCTACAATAATTTTTTGTTCGTACCGGAATCAAATTGTTACAACCGGTGTCCACGACGTGGACCGAGGCCCAAATTGCAATGTTCGGATTGCTGTTTCTAAAAGGTGAGATTGGTATTGAAATTACCTAGGTAATGTGACGTTATCCGATCAGGTCCAGGTGACACAACCATTTTCATTATTAGGAACCAACTAAAAAAAAACTAGCACTATATATATATACATATGTATGTGTATATATATCGCAATCAATCGCATCTTTGTCGGGTTCTATCGACTTTCCCGAATAACCGGTGGCAGTAAATTAACTCTCCGCTGCTGGTTGCTACTTTATTTCATTTCCAAGAGAGTTGGGCCTCCTCGACCCCATCGATGGCCTCGATTAGCTCTCATTGTGAATCGTCTCACACTTAACTGTTGAGTGAGGGTAAATAGGACCCTTAACAACTCTTTGCTTGGCGCGTTAATTGAAACTTCCTTGTTCAGTGTGTTGTAATATGTCCGGGTTTATTTTTGCAATTTGTTGATTAATTGTATTTATTATCTTTTTAAGTCATATAAGAAACAAGGTCGCGCCTTCCTGTTTTTCATACCTTCAAGGATCCATTTAGCGCAGTTGTTAGGAATGCCAATGAGACGCAAAGGGCCGATTGAGACGTCCGATTTCGACAAATACAATATTCGCTACGAATTGGCAAATTTCATCATCATCATACTAGCTATAGAAAGTCTACTGTTAGTCATTGGTCTCCCCAAGATAGGGGGGAGGAATTGCCGCGCTGGGCAAGTGTGGTGACAATAGGAGAGCGCAACCTTCGCGGTTGAGATGCTGCTGCCCATCCCCACCCTGTAGTATTTAAGTTTGGTAGTTTCCGATGGTCATACCGCCATCTGTCGGTCCCGTTGCTTCAGTCACTTCTTACGATACCTGGTACAGAGGGAGGTATTCTATTCCACCCGTACCACACATATATATTTATATATAGTATTAGCCGTTATATATTGGCGCAATTAATATTGAAATAAGACAATTCTGACCAATGCATGTGTTTCATAAAACGATTGCGTCAAATGATTGACAGACAACCGGCTTACTTATGACTAATTGTCACTAACGATCCGACTACCATACTAAATATATGTATTATAACGCAAATCTTGGGATCTATCAAATATAGTTCTGGTACCTCAAGTCATCTATCACTACACCTGGTGCTAAGAGAAGTACTATTATGATCAACTGTCGGTACCCCACGGCTGTCATAAATTATTGTTTCTTTATTGTTGAAAGGAATATGTGTATGAATTAAAGTTTCGATTAAGAAAACAAACCGTGCATCATTAAATGTACTAAAAAAAATATTAAGTTACCATTGCAAATTTCACTATTCTTGCAAATAAAATTCAAATAATTAAATAAAATTAAATAAAAATTTTAAATAAAATTCAGCTGAATCCCAATCTACACTATTTTAATTGATAGCTACATATAACTTTATTAGTGTGAACTAAATTGTTAACGAGGCGTTTTTATTCTCGATTCTTTTAGAGAATATGTTCCACTATTTTTGCTCTAACTTGTAGCGGGAGAGAGAAATTTAAAGTACAGGTTTAGCTTTAAATGCATTCAGAACTATATTAAAGCCCAATTCAATTCAGATTTAATTACAACTAGTTATTTGTACTTGTTTGTTTTGCAACATGTAATTTTATTGAGCCATATATTTATCGATGGGTCCGATGGCGCTGATGGTAATGATCTATCTACAGCGCCAAAGCGTGGGTTTGATCCCTACCCGGGACAAATATTTATATGATGAGTATTTGTGTTTCCTCTATGTCTGGGTGTTAAAAGTAAGTATTTAAGTATTATATTTGTAGTACCCCTGTTGTCTGACTTTCGTAAGACAAGTGCTTTGAGCGACTTATCATGGAGTCTGGCGAATGTATGAGATAACCTATGACTTACCGAAGAATGTACAACACCTGTTACAGGGGGAGGTACTTTTCCCCTCTGCCATCATTCAAAAGGCCGTCTGTAACCTACCACACTCACAAATATTTTTACCGTCAAGCAACAGTGTTGGCGTTGCTGTATTTTGGTTTCAAGGGCAGTGAAATTACTGGGCAATGTGAACGCGCTATAGATATCCTTGTGATAATAAGAGCAATTACAAGCTGCGGAGCTTACTATCGCGCGCGGACCGTATGTTTGTTTGATAACTTACTCAAAAAAGGATACCCATCTTCATTATCTTAATATATAGAGTTGTACTCCGTGGATACATGCCTGCCGCAAAATCTAATTTTAACAAAAAAAAAGTTTTTCCCTATTATGCAAGACATGGTATACAGTCCTGGCTTTATTTGTAGTCCTTAAATCTGATGCCAGTGCCCTTTTAGTTGAGAGTTTGCTATAAAATATTATTAGAACGATTAAATTGGTAAGTTGAAGTGGCAGTAGGTATGGAAATTAGCAGGAAAAACCGACGGTGAATAGTGAATAATAAGGGTTTAGAATAGAGAACACTCGCTCACTAGCGCAGTGAAGAAAATCCACTTACAAGGTGGATAGACGATCTGACTAAAACTGCAGCTCGGTGGTCCTAGAGGAAATCACTCGAGAATGCCTATATCTAGTAGTGGATTTCATTCGGTTGCTATGTTGATGACGTTGATTGTTGATGTACTGATGTTGATTGTTGTACTATTTAGTAAATCGGGTTGCCGATCTCCACCCTGTTGTATTTTTAGCTGCGCTGTTTTGGATAGATATACTACCATTTTTACATACGATACGATACCTGGTACAGAATAAACTACTATTGTATTCCATCTTATAATTTCATTTAAAATTATATTTAAATAAAAAATATATTGGTATAAAATATACAGTATTTCTACATACAAACATACATCAAGCCTGTGTCCCACCGGGGTACGATCTTGGCATACCTCTCTCGCTTTCCTTACTCGCATTAATCCTTGCATACACGTTCGTTTACTCTTGTTACTTCTGTCTAAGTATTTATAAAACATTGACCGGTTTATTAATTAATAGGTACAACCCGGCCTGTCCTCGTCCGAGTACTTTGTAGAATTTTATTCCGATTATACTTATTGTTACCGTCTTTTATTACATCTGTCACTCTTGAAAACGATTTCCGTAAGGTAGCCGGCAGATAAGAATAGTACCTCCCCTTGTACCAGGTGTCGTAAGAGGCGACTAAAGTACCAGAACCGATAGGTGGCGATATATCTATCCGTAGCAGTGTAGCTTCAATACTGAAGGCGGGGATGGGCAGCAGCATCACTATCTCGAAAGCTCCTTTCTGCGATTTCTTGCCCAGCGCGGCAATTATGGGCATAATGCTCCATATCTCAGGAAGGTACATTAGTGGATTTCCACTAGCTGATCCGAAAGTAATCGAAACGTTGACATAAATTAAATACGTTGACATAAACTATCCTATCTCTTAAATTGTAAACAGGAAAATAAAAATTATGAGTTTAGAAGTTCATTCCAGAAAAACAAAAAGATCTGTTTTTTACATATAAATAAATGATTAATAATATATAAGTTATATTAACAATATATAATAGATAAGTTCCTTTGATTTTTTAATAAATTCCACATGTGGATTACTAAAACCGTAAGGAAGGTCCACTTTGATCCCGAAAACGTACCAGCGGGAATCGTTACGCGATTTATAAGAGTATTATTTATATCTATTCCTATCAAGTTTCCTATTGTGTATCAAAATAATCTCCATACCAAGGGTTAATCCCGTTGCCATGGAAGTTCATGGCTCTCTAACCTATGAACAATCCAATTACATACAAGAACTTTTTCCTTGCAATCTTCTCATTCCATGAATCCCGTTCAAACCTTCGTTTCAAAGTCTTAACAATTGAAAATACAACACGAAAAGAATTATTATAGCGTATTGGCCCCGACTTTCTTTGCGAGGTGTTTATGACATCCCTAAGATAAATATTGTTATTCTTAATTTTATATCGTTCCACGATAGCTAACTTGTGCAAAAAGATTGCATACCGATTTAAAATAAAAAGCTAGATCTGTCCCACGGGAAATTGTTTTTTTTATATATGAAGTCAGCAAACAAGCAACTGTCATATCAACCCAATAATTTCACTGCCGCTCTCAGGCTTCAAACTGGAACACAGCAATGCAAGCCTTTTTGCAATTGCTCTTAGTCGGTAAAGTAATTATTTTCGGGGAAAAAGTAGCCGTTATTTTATTCTAGACTATCAATAATCTTGGCGACAAATATAATTTAGATTTGTTAACTTATTCCGGCGCGAAAAAGTAATAAACATTCTTCCATACGTTCATTATCACATACTTTTTCGTTATTAATATTAGTAAGAATCGATAGTTCAGACCTTCTTAACCTACGCGAATTTTCAAAATGTAATCTAAAATCATACAAGATTTAGATTAATTACAGAAGCAAACTGTTAATAAAAATATCTGTTAGTGTTTGCTTTCTACATTAAAGATGAGTATTACGTTGCTTTTTAAAGTAATTAATTTTGAATTTGCGCTACCTTATCGCTGACTCGCGGTGTTAGACTACAAAGAGCGATATCGTGAGTATCAGATGGGCAAGCCCGACCTCGTTACCCCGAGTACATAGATACCGCTTTATTGAATACCTATATACAATACTCATTATACTGACAAGGGAATATTAAACGGTTCACTTATACTCAACAAAAACACGTTTGTTTAACAAAATAAAACCTACTTCAATATCAGGAATAAATATTTGAATTGTTTTTGAAAAATTCACATTACTTATGAATTGAATGCAGTCGATTGGCCTTTGGATCTCATCGTCAGGTCCTCATGTGACCGCAACGGAGCGAACGAATTAGTTGAATTGAGAACTTCTTCTACCTTTTGTTATAAAAAAGTTGTCAGTTAAAAAGCGGACAATAAATGAAAATTAAAACTAATATTAATCGGATCAACATATTAGTCGTTGCTCGGTGCTTGAAATTCAAACATAATTCATTAAATTTGTAAAAACTCTTTGAAAATTTATTTGATTTGCAACACACGATTGATGTTTACTTCATTTAAGTATGTAAAACCGTATTGTGTTTGACATACTTAATGAAAGTGGTTATTAAGATATTAAAGGAAGAGCTTTACACTTTCTTTTCCACTTTTACTTAGTAAAATTTCACGTTCATCATTTAGCGAAATTTTCTTAAAAACAGGGTTCATCATTTAGCTAAAATAGATAATCAATTGAATTTAGTATAATTAACGAAATAGGTAATATAAAACCGTTCTTAGCAGCGCAATGTTCTGTCTACTGCTGTCAAATGACTGACAGTTATCAAATTGTCTGTGCTTTTTTTCTATTATTCTATCATAAGAACCATGTCTTGACAGTAGAAAGTGGGTACTTGACAGTAGACAGTGACAGTAGAAAAAGGGAGACATATAAATGGGTTTACTAGCAGTGCCCAGCTGTTTTACCCTTGTAGTCCCCATTTCCTCGAAAACTCGGAAATAAATATATAATTTATGTTACTTGCAAATAGTGTTTTCTTTTCCAGTAACTTTCTGTTTATTCGATATAAACTATTAAAATGTAGTATAACTTTTAAATGATTTTTTTCGCGGAATTAAGTTATTATAAAAGTAGCTTTAGTTACTCTTTATAATATAAAAAAATAACAACAACAAGTGGAACAAACCGACACACAGATATAATTTTGTTTAATGTATGAAAGCTTTTTATTTGGAATTACAATTAGATATTTAATTATACTGATATGTATTGATAATAGTAATCAGGCACCGATCAGGCTGTCAGGTGGATTTATTAACATGGTAATTCAAGTGCCAGCGGTCACTATAAAGTGCAATTATGACTATCTTTAGGAATGTCCATCGAATAGTTCAAGATTTTAATGAAATTTGAGATAAAACGTATTAATGGTTGTTGGAAATAGTTTCTTCCCAAGTTCAAAGGGTTGGTATCGCAATTGAGACTTACAATGACCCCGCACAGTAATTATTCTATGTTATTGCGGTGCAGACAATACGAATCTTCGTAGGCGATTTAATTTATTTGGACCGCGTTTATAAATCTGAGAACTTATTTCAATTTGACCAGTTTTGGGGGTATTTTATTTTGCGGCCTGTTTAAATAGTAAGCTGGCTTTTCTAGCATTTATACTATTTTTCAAATTAATGAAATAAGCTCAATGTTGAACGAAAACAAATGAATTATTTAATATCTACTATTGGTTTTTGTAAAGTAATTAGGTTAAAGAGAATCTCAGAATCTGACTCAATGATAAAATTATTGCCTGGTCAATACAATATTTGAACACGGAATATTGTCTATGATAAAAAAAAGTTTTCAAAAATATTTATTTTTATATTACATATTACATTTTTATATTAAAACATTCCCTATATTTTCTTTAATGGCTTCATACCTATAAATAACACTGGTCGACAATAAATTTGAAGCATAAAGCAATATCAGATTTTAATATATATCAATTAATACTTTTCCAATACAAAATTATTACTAAAATTTGCGTATTACGTTGCAAAAATCTTTCACAATATAATGTTGAAAATAACTTTCAACAATTGTATAAAAAAATATTTGCGTGTTTTTACAGCTACAGTTATTTTTTAATTGTATATTCATGAATAAATTTTAAAATAAAGTATGGTCTGTATATGAAATATGAAAAAATATATATATACATATATTTTTCTTTTATTTTCATATTTGTACTGACATGAGAGCATACTTCATATTAATATAACTCATCAAAACAACGTGATGAAGATATATTTGAAATGTTGAATAAAAATAGACAATACATTGTAATTAATTGTTGTCACACAAAGGTCATCTGCATTGGTGCCTCACTCTGACTTATTTCTACGGCCAAATAGCATTTCTGTGAAATTACTGGGTAATCTCACAAGGTTGGCAACAAGCAGTATTCTTGTAATATCACGAGTGTTTATAGCAGCCTATAAACACTTGCAATATCACAATATAAAAAAAAAAATCCTCCATTAGAAAGACAACAATATTTTAACCTTAAGCACTCTTAATATTACCAATATCAGACAACTTAAGTTGTTGTATATTTTTGAAACTGATATTTTATTATAATATATAATCAATGATCACAAATACCGTTAATTTGTATTCAGTATGCAAATCTTGTACCGAACACAATTACCAAACATAACCCGAACTGTGGCCTATTTCGGGGCAACCCCAATAAAGCGAAGTGCGAAGTTTATCTAGCTTTCCACTTCGCTAAAGGTGACTTGAAAACATATATCATGATGGCGACGCTATTTCTGGTGTTTGCTATATATATCGTTTAGATATATCACACCACTGGATGAAGAATGCAAGAACTCAACTGTAATTATTATATTTTTTGACTTTTAGACATTAATTATATTATCGCATTAGTGTCCATGATTCTCAAACTTTTTAGCTTAAAAAGACTTCTCAAAGATGTCTAGTGAAATATTCCTGAATGAATTTGATATAAAATTTAAATTTGCAAGTAAATAGCGATGCTTCTATAATTGTGGGGAATATATTATTTTGAGTTATCGGAATCTTTATCTTGTATATAGCAGCTGTAAAACGTCCACAGCTGGACCTATGCTTCCCCAATCAATCTCCCCAATCACAGGGCGTAGCTCTGTGACGGGAATGCTTCTGCTCATTCCCGCCCTGTTGTATTTGAGCTACACTGCTTCGGATATATATATCTGTCGCGATATCTCCGGTTCCGATACCTCACTTGCCTTTTACGGCTTCTAGTACAGGGGGAGGTACTATTTTACTTACACATAAATAATTTTGAGAACCTACTGCTGGTGAGCGTAGATAATGTAATAAGTAGTAGTACGAGTATATTCCCTCGGGCTATGGACATTGGCCATCACTTTCCATATTATTCAGAATTAACATGTACAAAATATGTCACCATAAAAATGGGTCACCCTCGAAGGGATCTTGATAGACTCTTGGAAAGTTTACTACAGTTATTTTCCTTCATCTATCTTAGATTTTAATTGATTCTCTATACATGACTTGAGTGTATTCGTAACGTTTTTGTATTTAGATATAACTTTCAATCGAAGGTCATATTTTTTTTAAATACAAGGATTAAAAGGAATAAATTACTTTATGTAATTATATCGTCAGTGTTAGTTCAACACCGGGTAAGTAGATATTGTAAATAAGATTCGAAACTAGAATTAAAATGTTGAAATTTGGATTTGTTCACTAATGGCACACACGTGGTTTTGAAGTATATCTGACAACATTTACATTTAAAAGCTATATTCTATCTTTAATACCGACTTCAAACCTAGTAGACATCGCTTCTGGAGTGCAAATGTTTGACGCGCAAACGCAATTTACTTCAAGACCGCAGTTCGATTGCTAGTGACCAGGTATAAACAAATATTTTATCTGATCTCGAATAACGATAGCCAGTTTGTTTAACTAAGAGAAAGTTCGAGATTTAAAATCAATGGAAATAATCTAAAAATTCCTTCTCGATTCATCACAGGCCAAAAAAGCTTCTGATATTATTATTTCAAAGGTGACAAATAGAGATCTGTGAATGAGAAATACTCATCCGGTCTACTTTTTGAGTCATTCGACGAAAAAGTTGCAAACATGTTCAAAAATAGCGGTTTTCCATATCTTTTTTTTAATGGTACTTTTTCATTACACCTGTTCGACAAACAAGCATACAACAATCCGCGTAATAGTAAGCGTCACTGGCTGTAGTGAAAGGAATTTTGCTCATTGCCGTTAATAATTTATTAAATAAACTCCCACAATATCACATATTGACCTAAATCCGTGATAAGTCGCTTGAAACAATTGTATTATAGACATTAGACAACAGAAAAATCACAAATATATTACTTAAATACATATATTTACCGCCCAGACACAGAGTAAACATAAACCCACAACCTTTGGCGCACAAGACAGATCACTTCCATTTGTGTCATCGAGACCGTTGTTCTAATAAGTTAATTTAATATTACATGTGATATAAAGAAAAATTATGCTGAAAAATTGGCGAAATTCTATATTGAAAAATATATTTAATACCTCGCTATGTGTGGCTACGGAACTCTATACTTAGTGTGGCCCGACTTGGCCTGTTTTTTTTAAAGTTAACGGAAAAACGTTTTGCTGAACTGACCAGATTAAATCGACGCAACTGACGCTGCAAGAAACTGAACAATAAATGTAGAACAATGATAATCCCAATATATAAATTTATTAGATTTACAACAGTATATTTTTGTAAACTCACCTAATAATACAATATTAGAACCTCCCATCCCAGCCTTACTAACTTCAGCAGATTAATTCTTAAGGGTTTCCCCAATATTTACTCTTAATATTTTCACTTCCATTTTCCTGGTTTTTTGTTGGTTGGGAATTTTCCTTCCACTCGCTGGTAAATTAATCATATTTCTCTCTTGGCATAGTAGTATCGATTTACAAGTTCAAGTTCATTATTTGGACGCAATATTAATTAAACACTTTAATATGTGTCCTGTGTTGGTAATACTTCCATAAGTATATTTAAAAAAATGAATTGTCGTTTACCGTGGGATGCCGGCAGAGTAAATAGTTCCTTCCATTGTACTAGGTGTCGTTAGAGGCGACCAAGGTACCGGAAACGATAAATAGTGGTATATCCACCCAAAATTATGCAACGTTACTAACTAACTCAATTTCAACGGGGTGCGAAATGAAAATGCAACATTTTATTGTGTGTAAAATTAATTAATTAAATTTTTGATAAATGTATTGATTTGTTTAAGTCAATCAACAGTAGTTTTTAATGTACTTAACTAATGAACCGATTTTTATATTTTAAGAAAATTACTTTATATAGTTTGATCCATTATACATTTAATATCACATTTTAAAACAAAACAACGCCTGTCGGGTCCGCTAGTCAGGCAATAATAATAATAATACATATTTATTTCCAACGATATTACAATTCACAAATTAAAGATTATAATATATATACGTACATAAAAGCACATATACACGTATTTACAAACAAAACTGTACATATACACTCATACACATACCCACAAACATTGATGAAACAAATCAATGTCGAAAGGGTAGGGAAATATGTGATCTCCAATTCACCAGTCACTTGGCTAAAGCCCGTACTGATAGAGAATAATAATTATATTATTCCCGTCGGTTTGCCGTACGCGGCCTGACAGGCTTTATGTGCTCAGCAAACGATAGCCTTTTTTCAATAAGTATTTTATGGCACTAACTCTTTTAATCCTCTCAAAGTTATATAAGACTTCACAGTAAGAATGGATGGATAGTATCGAAATGACTTACCTATATATATTCCAATGAATATGTAGGTAATTACGATACTCATGAATTGTTGGTACAATATGTCTAAATTTAGTGATTCGTTCTAGAGAAGCATTGGTCCAGGCTTTACTGCTGTCTACCTTCGGATGTTGGCGGTGGCATGCACCGTTTAATTCTAGCAAATTATGCACATTGACTGGAAGGGAAGCTGCGATACCGACTAAGCTATGATAGCAGGCAGCGATTGTGTCCCTATATTCTGTATTTCTGTGATGGACGTGTAATTTATGATGTAAGATATGAAGGTGGTCCTGTTAAATAAATAAATAAGATGGGATGCCAGTGACTTTGCTTATTATCTCTATATCGCGTCTTTCCGGGTTTTTTTGTGGTATCAAAAGTAGCATATATCATCCTAATTCCCAAAAAATCTCATACATTGACCTGACTCTGTGGTAATACACACAAAGTCCGCCATTTGTACATTTTGTAACATTTTGTGCAATAAAGTTAAATAAAAGCACTTGTCTTACGGACGCCAGACAACAGAAGAATCAATATACTATTCAAATAAATAATTAAACACCCAGACACAGAACAAACACAAATATCATCATACAAATGTTTGTTCTGGGTGGGAATCGAACCCACGACCTTTGGTGCATAAGATAGGATTACTACCATCCGCGCCACCGGGCCCGCCTGTTTTCTTTATAAAGTATTCATTTTGATGAATTTTCCCATTAAACTCTAAGAGCGAATATGAAACAGGAAAAAAGACACTTTTATTTGACACTTTTTTGATTAGAGATCGATGCATTGAAGCATAAAGATGTATGTCTGCAGTATTTAACTTGCTTACCTTGACGACGTGACTTAATCTTATTAAGTTTTATAAAATTTACTTTTAACTTACCTTGTATAATACTAGATTTTTTTATGTTTGTTTAATTTTTAATAACTATGTTTAGGACTTAGTGTTCTAGGCGATTTGGGTAAGCTAATATGTTAGCCTTCAAGACGTTTTATTTTATCAATATTTGAATATACAAATTTATTGTTGCACTTAACATATAATCACCAAAACAATTAGTATAACTATGGCAGTTTAACAATAATACTTTAGAAAATTATAATGAAAAGATATAATGATTACAATCCCCAAACAAATTTATCCTGAAACGCTGTCTCCATACTTTATTTACTGATGCTGCTTCTCTAACTTTATAACCCTATTTCTGATGTACGTTATTTTATGTATATATATACATATATATATTTGCTTATATCATATGCATTTATTGCGTTTATTTATACAAATATGTATGCCACGTTTATTTATTTTGTATATACACTGCACCACTATATATATATATATATATATATATATATATATATATATATATATAT
>JACJUM010002496.1:8170099-8242002 GCA_020976665.1 Heortia vitessoides
TATATATATATATATATATATATATATATATATATATATATATATATTTTCTGTTTTGTGTAATGGTTGACTGGGAGATAATGCCATCTGGCATTAAGTCCGCCATTTGTACATTTTGTAACATTTTGTGCAATAAAGTTAAATAAATAAAAATAAAAATAAAATGATTGTAAATATACCGTAAGGTACCAGAGAAGTAAACAAAAGGAGGTCTGGTACAAAAGGAGGTACATTAAGTCCTTTTGTACCAGACGTCGTAGGAGGCGACTGAGGAATAAGGAAAGATCGTTGCGTCCAAAACAGAATAGCGCTAATGCAGAACATCAAAACAAGCTACGCTCTGTGATGTGCACTAGGCTGCCCAGAGTGGCAGTTATGAGCAATAGTCTCACCTTTCTTGAAAAAGCCTCTTTTAGCTGTAGCCGTTTGTATTTACCATTTAAATACATAATATTGGCGCAGATGGTAGTGATCCTGTCTTGTGCACCAGGGGTCGTGGGTTCTATTCCCACCCAGAGCAAATATTTATATGATGATATTTGTGTTTACTCTGTGTATAGTTGTAAAATATATGTATTTAAGTAGTATATTTGTGATTCCTCTGTTGTCTGGCATTCGTAACACAAGTGCTTTAAGCGACTTACCACGGAGTCAGGTCAATGTATGAGATGTTGTGGGAATTTATTATTATTTATTATTATTATTATTGTTTTTATTAAATTTATTGAAAAACAACAACGCACTTTGTTAGAGAAAGCATTCTTTATAACAACGTATACAACTACTAAGGATTTCCTTTTACAAACAAACCCTGTAAGAAGCGACATTGTGATAAGCTAACTCCATTATTTCTCCTAATGAGAATTGTTTGCAAATCCTGAACGCCGCTCAAGGCCGCGACAAAGTCTTTCAATGATTATCGACGGTGCGTGAACTCCTAAAGTAATATAAGTAAGCTAAACGAGCATTTTTCCGCATAACTGCGGACCGAGACTCATTACTTTGGCGTGCCTATATCTTATAGTAGGTTGCTTATTGCCGAAGAAGCTTTGGATTGCGAAGACAAAGGAAATGATACTATTGGATATACCAATTTTATGAGGATATTAATTTATATATATTTATATAATATATATCATCATTATTATAATCGTATCAGCCATTGGAATCCCACTGTTGGACCTATGCCCAAGAAAAGGGGAATTTGCTAATAATTGTAAGCGTGTTGGCAATCGTAGAGCGCAGCTTTCTAGGCGGGGATGCTGCTACCCATACCCGCCCTGTGCATTTGAGCTATACCGATTCGGCTAAATGTACCTCCAGCTGTCGATTCTGGTACCTTAGTCGCCTCTTACAACATACTGATATAGAAAGAGGTAGTATTCTCAAAACATGTTTCATTATAAAGTAAACTTAATTTTAATCGACGCATTGTCCATTCTGTAATTCTTATTGTACTTAATAAACTAATGTCATCAGCATCATACCCATAATTACGGCGCTGGGAAGGCGTGGTGGCAATTGCAAAGTGTATTTTCACAACGGGAATGCTGCCTATCTGGCCTGTTGCATTTAAGCTACACTGTTTCTTATACTTCAGTTAACACGATACCTGGTACAAGTGGTGGTACTATTCTATTGTCACTAACTAACTTTATCATACCAGACACGCAGAGTTTTCCATACGGTTATCATACTGAAACAAAAAAAGCCATGCTGTTACTGGTTTCATAGTTAAAACTCAATTTTTATCACCACAGCTACAATATGTCGTTTTGCGTACCTAGGCGACACGAGAGTCAGCAGTATTGGTGAATGGAACAAAAAGGAATGTAAAAAATGAACCTGTTCAAAATCGTTTCTACAGAAATGCACGACATGAACGTGTGCTTTTTATGAAAAGCTCTTCACAATTGCGCTTTGTTTTTGCGTCGTTTTCCAAAACTGATGTAACTATTCCTTGCTATCATTTAATTGAACTTGCTTTGTGTTCTTAACAACTCATATCCTTCTATTTCTTATGGATTCTGTAAAGTAGATGTTAGAAAATTTTATTTGAATTTTACTAAATGAATAATAAACCTTGGAGGTTAATTAAAAATAAATAATGGCTTATTATAATTAAAATTAGTGATTAGGGGGCATTAAAAGAAATAAACACTCGTTCTACGAATGAAGTGGAATAAACAGATCTATTTGGTGTATTTATGGATTCAAATTGTGCCATAAGGTACCAGCGGAGTACCTATTTGTGTACTGGGTGTCGTAAGAGGCAACTGAGGTTAATGAAACCGACAGATGGCGGTATATCCTACTGATATAGCACAGCTTAAATCCTACATATTAGGAATTGGCACCTGCATCCTCGTCACAAAGCTGCACTCTGCGATTGACACCACGCCTGTCTAGCGCAGCAATTATGGGCAAAATTAAGGGGGATTATGCCCATAATTCCTCCCCTATGTCCAACAGTGGACTTTTTTATGGCTGATGTGATGAAATATAAAATCCAGTTGGTTTAGTTTATAATTAAATTTACCTATACTTTATTTAATTTTTGTAGGTATGATTAATTAACGTTTTCTTTATGTGTTAATCCCCTGCATCAAATAGTGATCCCAGTAGCGCATAGGGTAGTGTATAAAAAAAAATATTTGATGAACATTTATATTTGTTCTGTTATACATTAATATGTTTCGTATTTGTAATTAAGCGGTTGTCTGCCATCAGTAACACAGATGCTTTAAGCTACTTTTCATGGATACAGGTCAGTCTATGAGATGTTGTGTATGAATTTATTTATTCAATAATAAATTTATTTTTAGTTAAACAGAACTTGACCGAACCACAGGATCGTCCATGGTGGTACATCAGCCATATTCAAAATATCTTGAGAAGGCCAATTGTCCAATTGTGGATGTCCGACGTCTTGTATAAAAATGTATTTGAAATTTATATAGCGCAGCTCGACCGGAGAGAAGACATGCCCCATGTTTAAGAACACTAGACTAATTGGCTACTATTGTCGAACAATGGAAATGCTTTGCATTTTATATTATATCGTGCATTTCAGCACATCTTATTAATACAGTAAAATAAATTCTTACTTACCACATATAATTATATAGCTTATTCGCTATAGATATAAAGGCCATTCCAAGAAGTGTAAATTTACCGTGATTTATTTTACGAGACTAGACTGGCCCTTTTATAACTTTCACACTAAGACAACTCAGGAAACTCTCTAAGAAAAAAAGTGTTGCCCGTTACACATTTTCAAAAATATTATAAAATAATGACGTACAAGTTGCGGCTGCTATATGTATTCCATAAAATGTCTGAGTATTGCCATAAGTTAATGCCCAAATCGGCATATTAGCCACGCGGCCGCTCCCGCCAAATCCCGTGCCGGCCGGAATTTTAGTTTATCGGCGCCGGAAGCGGGAAGATTAGCACTGGCACGAATTTCTCATAACCGTGCCGAGTCGATAAGAGACTAGGTTGGCGGATACACTACAATATTGTTAGCAGTGAGCAGGTAGAATTTTAAATGAGAATTTAAACTTTGAAACTACTAAAAAGTCTCCGGGGATAGACTAGTCGAGAAAAAGTTTCTCAACTCATGTCGTGTCGATTAATATCTACGTTGGTAAATAAATGCAACCGACGCCGCATGGTATGTGGTATTTATAATCTATAGAGGAGAGCATTGTGACATAGCAAAGATATATCCTTTTGCGATCCTAATAATAATTAATATCAATCGTAGGATGTCCAGTGCTGAAAATAGGCACCCTAGATTTCCAATAGAACCGATTGTGTGCAGCCTGGATCTATTTCTAGTTAACTCGTCAACTCGTCTGTCCAACTTGTAGGTAGAAGTTCTAAGCTGCTACCTACTAATCTAGGCGGTACCGTAACAGTATGAGTCGTAATCAGATCATAATACACGGTTTTTCCTGGCAGTTCGCATATTGAGCCTGTCGAAAACCTGTTCATGCAAACTTCCCTTGTTTGCAATCGATGCCGAGATTAGTTTTTGTAAACTATCAGGATGTCATAGGAGTTAGGGAATTCATATTAACAAGAGGCAAAAAGTAATTTACATTATGTGTACTTTTTAGGTAAAAATGTATTGTCAAAGCTAAAAACATATCCAGTTTATTTTACAACGGAAACACCGTTGTAAAATATGCTTGCATCTATTGTCCATGTCTAATAAAATTAAAAAAATAATAAAGTTATTATGTACTTTTGACGGAGGTGGCAGAGATCCTATCTTGTTTGCCAAAGTTGCGTATTTTCGATCCCCATTCAGGACAAATATGGTGATAAATATTTGTGTTTGTTCAATATTTGTATTTTAAATATGTATTTAAGTATTATATTTGTGATTTTAATTTTATCTGATATCTGTAACACAAGTGCTTTAAGCGACTTATTTATCACCGCTGCTGGATTGCATATGGCATCACAGTAGTATTTGAAAAACATTTATGTAAAGTATACAAGTAAGGCAATACGAAACTTTGTATATACCCCAGACGGACGGTCTCTCACGGTCTGCAATAGTAACATATATACGTCTAACGCCAAACAGTAGTAGTGCTTGCATAGCTGTGTTCTTGTTGAAGGATGCAAGAGTCAGTGAAATTACTGCGTAATGTGCGTGGATATCTTCTAGTCAAAAGATTGGCGTCGAGCTTTTTATATCGAGCAATGACACGAGCGTTTAAAAGCTACGTTGACACTTATCACTATGCGAACTATTTGCTTATTATTTTATTAAATTTGGCCGAGTATGTATGGGTTTTTATCTGCAAAATCTATGTACGCTTCTTCAGATTACCTGAAGGCTGAAGAAGCCTACGCAGGTTTCATTATTTACATATGGATATAAATGATTATGGAAATTCTTCTATATATTTTGTTTGCAAGGTCTCCCAAATTTTAATATAGACCATATTAGTATCATCATCATGACAGCCATTTCACTGCTGAACATAGGCCACCCCAAGAAAGTGAGAACTTTGCCCATAATAGCCGCGTTTGGCAACCGCGTTGACAATCGCAAAGCGCAGCGTTCGCGGTGGGGATGCTGCTACCCTTCCCCACCCTATGCATTTAAGCTACACTGTCTCGGATGGATATACCGCCATCTGTCGGTTCTGGAACCTTAGTCACTTCTTACGACACCTGGTAAAGAGGATATTACTATTCTACTCGGCCGGTACCTCACGGCAAATTGTGTTAAACACCTGCATTTGATTAAATACTGGGAAGATATTATTTGTTACTTCAATTCACCAATTATTCCGTTAAATAATAAATACATTTCTAAAAATAAACCTTCATATATAAACGTCACCATCGATATAAGTAATTCTATCGATTCATATTAAAACCCCGAGCCACAAAATGCAAGCATTCTTGGCTTTTTGGATTAAACTAAAAGTAAGCCGTCCGAGAAAGTGTACCTTACATAATTTTGTTATGTTTTTCTCAGTCAAAACGTGGGAGGTATTTTAAAGATAAATTGAAATCAAACCTTTTTGTAGACACGGATAGAGAAAGAAAATGTATCATGTGTTTTATATTGGAAGCTTATCGATTTATTAGTATACGCCCAAAATAGTCTGACAGACTTTATTTTACTTGATTTTGTTCGTTTTTTTCGGGTACATATTTCAGTTAAAGTTCTGTGAAATAGAAAAGGAATTTTGAAAGATGTATACAGCTTGATAATAAATGCAGCTGTTAAAGTAACTTTTTTTTTATATTCACATTAGGTTTAATTTTATGTATTATGCTTGTATGTGAAACCTTGTTTATATTAATAATTTTAATAAAACTATGAATCTAAATATTCTTTTAGCTATATTAGCTTGATTACATAAGAGTTTTCAATTACATTATATCCATATGAATAACTTGTTTGAAGTAGCATTAGTCATTTTAATAAATCTCAACCGAAACAACTATTAAATTAGTGCAATCATTTTTATGTGCCTTTTACCTAATACTAAAAAAAGACTCTCTACTTTATAAACATGAAAGTTTTTACAGATTGATATTTGTTATTAAATACGCCGTTTTAACGTGAATACAAAAGTATTACGAAAAATTAAACGTAAAATTAAAACTAAACGTAAAACATTACTTAGGCTATATTTTTATTCCAAAAACATAATTCCGTTGATTAAATTTGGCTTTTTATATTTCTTTAAAATATCGGCACAATTTTTTACAAAGTTTAGTCTTCAAAAAGTGACATAGGGTTCTACCAGAGTTATAAGAGTTCTTCAGGTACGAAATATATAGTTAAGCCTTGCGGTCGAAAAGCTAGATTTTGTTGTGTACATACCGGTTAGAGTTGAACTATAGATTTTTACTTGCTAAACGTCTTGGCATAACTCTGTCGCTTCCCTTACTCACATCAGTCTTTTCATACAATCTCGTTTATTTTTTAATACTACTGACCTGGTACTTCTGTATTACCTCTTCTACCTGTTTATAGTATATTCGCCTAGATCGTCCTATACCAACTATTCCATTCATTTCGAATAGCGATAATATTAATAAAAGACTTGTGCAATAATTCTTTATAAGATAAAAATAAAATAAGAGGGAATAAATAGATCGCTTCTCAACTCGACAGAAACTTTTTAAAACCTTGAATTATTAAGGAACAGAGCTTCGTTTAGTCGCCTATTTTGTCGTTTTCTCGCTTTATTAAAGGTCGCCCCCGAAGCGTGAAAATTAAATGCTCTTTCATTTTAAATTAGTTGAGCTTCAAAAAAATCTTGTTGAGATCCTTGATCCGATAATAAAAGAGAATCTGCTGAAAGATTTTGGGTCGGTCCTTCATCTTATTTGGAGTCGCAATTAAGAAAATTCTTAGGTCCTCGCTGAATTTGGTAACTTTGAACATTGGGTTTTTCACGCGTTCTAAGGCACAATACAAATTCACTAGAGGTTTACTTCATATAAAAATCGTCAGCATTGGTACCGCACTCTCACTTATTCCTACCGCCGGTTTGAATGTGAGAGTCAGTAAAATTATTGAGTAATATGGCTTAAAATCTTCATGCCACAAAGTTAGTCAAGCGTTAGTGATGATATACATGTGTCTGTCTATAAGCTGCGGTGACGCTTTCTACCATATTGAAAAATTACCCTCTTTAGAGAAGTATATGCAAGTTAAATACATCCACAGTAGAACAATTTTTCTTTTTCTGTACCAAACTATATTGATTTTGTGGATGGATTGCATTGTTTCACACGATTATTATTGTATAAAAACAAGAAAAATTTATTTCTCACACACTAATAACAATTTTCACAATTAATAATTATTAAATTAAATTATTAAAAGCGTTGTTAATAAACAGTCTTAATTGTTTATTGGAAAAGACTGGTGCCTATTTAGATTCGCAGAACCATATTGCAGGTCCCCAGACTTCCTCACTTACTAAACTTCTCTACCTTACTATGTTTATTCTAAATAGGACAACAATAATAATTAATAAAATTTTTTTTTAACAAAATCGTATCAATTTACTGGAATGGAAAAACATCGGGAGGCTTTTTTATTTTATAAAATTCTAAAATAAAATAAGCCTCCCAATGTTATTTATAAATCATTTCAGGTTTTGTAGTCATGGTGGCAATCGCTGAGCGGAGTTTTGCGACGGGGATGCCGCTGCCCATCCCCACCCCATTTTAGTTGAGCTACGCTAATAATGATGGATATACTGTCTGTATATCTTTGTTACATAAAAATTATGTGTCACGGTGTTTGTCAGGGACAAACTGCTATGTTCTAGAACCGATTTAAATAAATTTTTGCTTACTGTTTGAGATAAGCTAGTTTATATCTCTATTTATAGTCGCAATATTTTTTCCTGATAAAGATAGATTTGTAGCTAAGTCGTATCTTTATAAATTATGCTTTCGTTATGTTTAGGTAAGGTACCTAAATCTTATTACAAATCTAAATCTAATTCCTAAAAAAAGTTTTTTTTAAGTGTCACACATATCCGTAAATACACTTTATATACTAACAATAATAATTTCGAATAAGTTAATAATCTAAAATAACAGAAAATATTTAAAAAATAATTAAAGCTGCTGCGCATATAAATGTTAGAGTTTTAATAGAATTAATGAGCGTGATTACAAAACAAATTTCGAGTTTAAACAATCGTCATAACAAAGAGAGAAATTACAATTTCCTACACAACGTTCCAACGAAATGTAAGGATGCTTACAGAACTAATACAAAATTGAGAATTACTTGGGAGTTTTATATTATTTACAAGTACAAGTATAGTACAACATACCATGGGGTACTCGCATAATAGAATACTACCTACCCTTGTACCAGGTGTTGCAAGAGGCGACTTAGGTATTGAAACCTATAGACAGCGGTATATCTATCCGGAATAGCGTAGCTTAAATCATTGGAGATGGGCAGCAGCATTCTCGTCGTAAACACTATGTTCTGCAATAGCAATCAGGCCTGCTCAACGCGGCATTTATAGTCAAAAGTCCCACTTTATCAAGGAAGGTCTATGTCCAACAGTGATTGTTCTAGGGCTGCTATCTTGATGATAATTTAGATATTTATAATACTAACATGTTTACAGTTCAAAAAACTTTGGTATTATTTGCGCTACTACGACAAACGACGTCCACCTACTAAGTGGACAGTTGATCTTACTAAAACCATAGGATCCAACAGGATGCAGGCCACATTCGTCCTATTGGAATACTTGGATAGGCCTATGTCCACCAGCAGGTGCCGTAGAATAATACTGGCAGACTAGAATAGTACCTTCCCCTATACCAGGTGTCGTCAGAAGCGGCTAAGGTAACAGAGCCGATAGATGGCGGTATATCTATCCAAAACATTGCAGCTCAAATGGGGAGCAGGAGCACAGGGTGGGGACGGGCAGCAGCATCCCCGTCGCGAAAGCTGCGCTCTGCGATTGCCAACACGCTTGCCTGACGCGGCAATTATGGGCAATTATGGGCAAGAAACCTCCTTTCTTAGAGAGGCCTATGTCCAGCAGTGGACTTTCAACGGCTGGTATGATGATGATGATGATGATAATCATTAATAAATTATCATAGATATTTAGATTTTATCTCAATAGATACTTACTTTGTATCACGGATGTATATGCTTTAATATGTAATTTATTAACTATTTGTGGCATCAGTTATATATGGAATCCGCACATACCGGCTTTTAGTGAAATTAGACAACTATTGGAAATTAATGTTCCACAAAGTTGTGCTTCGAAACGTATTTTGTATATCTAGGTTTTCCATTTTGACAATTTACTTATTATTTTTGGATTGTTATAAACTTTTAAGTATACAAATAAACTTTCATGACATTAAGATAATCTAATAATGAATAAAACAAAATAGTTTCTCAACATTCGCTACCAGCTGAATAGTCCCAGTTGGTACGCACCGTAATGAGAAACTTCGGTTCGGTCAACGCGCTAATTTGGTTCCCAGTAATTAATACGTACCTACGAGCACGGCTTGAAACGGCGTATACAAACAGGGGTAGGTTCATATATATTCGTCGCTTCGTTAGATTGTAGAATATTAAAGTTAGTTACTATATCTGCACGAATAAAACATTCTTAAAAAATATTACAATTTGATTATAGTTGTTAAATGTCGGAGGCTGTTTAATTAAACAGGATTTCGTTTCTATTAGAATTTTGTGAAATACCTAGTTAATATTTGCCTATGAGCATATTTTCATAGAACAAAAAATTATTCAATATACGTTCATGTAGGTCATATCATTATTAATTCTTTGAAGAAAAAACACGGAAAATAGTTAAGCAATTAATTTGGTGTGATTATAAATGGCGGCCGAAATGAAGACGCACGCTACGAAATAGGAAACATTAGCGCTCTCTGATCCTACCAGACATATAATAGCTATTATTTGTTAAAATTAAAAGGATGGGGAAAAGAAAGTTTATTTAGTACCCTAAAAAGATCTTGATTAATATATTAAAGTATAAGTATTATAAGTGACACAAGAGTATATTAAAATATTGATATGAATTGAAATCTTGACAGCCAGATATAGAAAACATCAAATTCTTTTGAGTGACATCTATTTATATAAAAAAGAACTAGATTTTAGATGGCTGAAGATGCATTTCCTAAGAAAGTTCATAAGAGTATCATTCATATACTGAAATAAATCCAGGTAAGATAAACGTGAAGCATATTTTTTTCATCTGTGTATACAGTATGGTAATTTGGTGGTTACTGAAGGTTATTAATTAATAATTAATATAAACTTACAGAGAAGATAGATTTGATTTCTTTTTATTTTATTATTTTACAATGTGACTAAATATTTAGTTGATCAATTGTAAAATCTCCTATATTTGCCAGGAATCGGATCCAAAGACAAAGGCTCAGTGTCTCTAATAGCATAGAAAGCTAGGTCTATTACAAGATAGTTTGCTGTCCAAAATATTTTTTCCAGTGCGCGATGTCACCTCCACTGCACTGTAACTTCATGTAAGAAAGCTCACCTGACGGAGGGAGAGGGCTGCGGTGTGAGCTACCCCGAATTTAAGGTAAACGCGTCGACGCGAGCCAGTCGTCCGCGCGCCGCGCGATGGTTCACACGTGTACTCCTTACTGACACCTCCAACATTTCAACATGACACGTGACGCTGCAAAGGAAACTTCAAAATTAGCTGTAACGATGTTTAGGAACTATCGCGTGATTGTGAACGGACTGAAGTGAAGTAACGCTTGCGGCTATGCTCGGTTTTCGGGTGTCAAAGTAATTGGATGACACAGCTTGACAACTGAGGTTTGTTTATGTTTTTAAAATTGCACGCTTTAGTTTTAGAAGTGGTTTACCGGAACCACTGATATGTTATAAGCCATTTACACACAAATAAATTACCAAGCACGAGCGTGGATGCATTAAATACGTTCTGTAGAGTGACATTATAACTTTGTGGTCTTTTTTTATTTCATTGTTTTTAGTATCTGCCTGAAAGTATTAGAATATTAATAATATTTTCAATAATACAAGTGATTGTTTGTTACATATCATTTTATGTATTGCTGAAAGCTTTCTTTAAATCTAAATAAAAATAATTATTGACAACTTTGGCCATTGTTC
Organism: Heortia vitessoides; assembly: GCA_020976665.1. Classification (NCBI taxonomy): domain Eukaryota; kingdom Metazoa; phylum Arthropoda; class Insecta; order Lepidoptera; family Crambidae; genus Heortia; species Heortia vitessoides. The sequence continues at coordinate 8,181,285 of JACJUM010002496.1, forward strand.
AATCAGAATTTATAATTAAGAAACTATAACTAGGATACTCTCACATTTATGTTTTTGTTAGGCATTTAAAAATATAAAAGAAAAATAGTAATTAAATATTTTCTTTTTTTTACTATATTAGACTTTAATAATAAACAAAATGGTACCTTTATATGTGTATGTGTTAAATGTACGACTATAGGTGTAATATTTTTTAATATATATTTGCTATGCATATTTAATAAACTTATTAGATTTCTTTTTCGTAAGCCTGAATCATACCAAATTAAAAACGCAATAAAAAATAAAAAATCATCATCATTACATATATTTTATTTTTTAAAAGAATCACGCGTTTAAGGTTAAAATTTTACTTTCTCCAAAAATTAATATTAAAGTAAAAAAAAGGAAATCTAGTTTCATCAAATTATTTTATTGCTGTAGTGTTAATTAAATGCATCATTTTAAAAGCATTACCTGATAAAACTAAACTCTTCCCTTGTTTTAAAAATATTGTGAATATATACCTACGTTTTTTTATAATTTTGTTCATATTTCATTCTGGTTTTATCATTCCAAATATTTTTTTTCATGCGGGTATTCAAATTCTGTTTTACGTAGTTATTTTATAGCATGTATTTTTATCGGAGTTTATATTGTTTTTTGTTGTTATATTTATAAAGATAAAGCCTACTAGGTAAAGTAACTTTTTTGTAGCATGTCTGTTATTATAATAAAGTTATTTTAATGTTTATTCACTTTTCTATTATATTATAAACTGTTTAATACTAGTCTGTAATTTCTGTAATAAAAGCTGTTTAGATTAAGACAGACTACGATTTTTTACTAAATCCCTTGAATGACTCGCTTGTTTATTATTTGCCAACTGAGTCTTATAGTTATATATTTTTAAATAAAAAGGAACCCAAATTAATTTTTACATAATTGTATGTAAATTATTTCCCTTCATCACAGCATCACACGTGATGGCGGATGACTACGGAACGGCGTATCCGGAAACATATACTTTTCATTATTTACGGTTAATTTACTATACTTGGGTACAATATTTATTTTTAATGATATAATATTTTATATTGTATAAATAACCCCAAAGGTGTACGAATAGACAACTACAATCAGTAAACGTGTTGAGTTTGACCTAGTTAGAGCAGTACATATATTTCTATTCAGCTGCACGAAGCTTAAGAATCCAAAGCGATATTAGAGAACTGCAGAGTAGCGCTAACGAAAGAAAGTGAATAGGAATACATTTTTATACAATTTCTTAGACTCACAAATCTGTACTTTATTTTTTGTCATCATCATCATACCAGCTATTGAAAGTCTACTACTGGACATATGTCTCTCCAAGAAAGGAGGAATTTTGCCCATATGTCACGCTGGGCAAACGTGATGGCAATCGCAGAGCGCAGCCATCGGGTTTGCTGCTGCCCATCCCCGCCCTGTGTATTTGAGATGCACTGTATCGGTTGGATATACTGCCATCTGTCAGTTTTGGTACCTTAGTCGCTTTTTACGACACCTGGTGCAGTGGGAGGTACTTTTCTACTCAGCCGGTACCTCACGGCAATTAGTTCTTTTAATAGCACTATATTGTTTTACTTGATATGAAACGGGTATAGGTCTTGGGTGATCATCTGGCATTTTTGACGTGACGATAAATAAAATCATCGTTGTCATAATACTAGTACAGGAGGTAGTACAGGAGTATGTTCCACATCCAATGATGGACATGTTGCCGAGCTGGTGGCAATCGCAGCGTAACTACTAAACGGGGATGCGGCAGCCTATTCCCGCCTAGAGCATTGAAGCTATACTGTTTCGGATAAATACATTGTTTGTCGGTTCCAGTGTCTACCTCAGTCGTCATCTGGGATGTAGGGAGGTTCTATACTGTACTCTGTAGTACCCTTAAGCAGGACATGTGATATTCTTAAGTATCGTCACGCTTGCTATTTCTTCTCCACTGCCATCTTCTTGGGTGTGCGTGGCGAGTACTCTATGCAGCTATATTATGTAGCTATTAGATGACTGGGCATACTTTTTGCATACCCCTTTATAGTCTTCAGCGTTTCTTCAGGATTTCATGAGAACCGTTATTAATTGAGATCCGTTAAATATTTCATCTATTGGTTCCAACCATGATAATGAAAAATTTAAGAAAAAGAGGGAATTAAATAGAAATAATATTTTGGCTATAATTTATATATTATAAATGTTGAATACATATATCATAATAGGCTTGTTGTTGTTTTGTTGCATTAGTTTTAATCCCTTTTTAATATTTGTAAATATTTTATGCGTTTGAATTGATTTGATTTTAAATCATACCTTTACTCTTTATAAGTAATGATATTGAGGAGGCTTTGGCTATCGCAATTGTAAAGGAAAATACAAAATCCTTAGCATTCTAAAGTACTCACCATCAATTTGCTCGCTATCTAGAAATCCATAAATATACAAAAGAAAAGAGACAAGGTCAGGTGAAATTCATTTATTCAATTTGGGCCGGAGTTGTTGAAGTCAATGAGGCTCCCATTGGAGCCTTGAACTCACTTCGAGCCATTTAGCCGGCAAACTTGAGGGGTTTTTACTCTATTCGTTTCCTTATAGTGACATGGAATGAATTGCTGTTCGTTTCAGAGCTAACTTGTATTTTCACATGTCTATGTTTACTGTTAAGTAAATAATAGGAAAATATAAGTTAACATTGTTGTGTATACAGAGCACAGAAAAAAGAAACAATGAAAGTATATGAGTGTATCAGTGTATCAGCCCAACGTAAGATTTTTTTGCATTAAACCGGATTCTAAAATACGAAAGATATAACATGTGGTAAAAATATTAATGAATACAATAAAGTTTTAGTGAATATTTTGCAACCAGAACCTTGACTTTTTATTTTTTTAATATGGAAAAAACGATACACAAGATTTTTTTATAAGACTAAGTTGACAAACGGCAAAAAGGTATGAACGTGATAATAAGCCGAAACGCAGCCTATTGACGCTCGAAATATCACAGGGATATCACTAGTGCGTTTCTAACCATGTGGTTTGAAGATATTATGTCATATTACTCAGTAATTTCACTGTATCTCTCACTCCTCAAACCGGAACATAATAATACGATCACTGTTGTTTAGTGATAGAAATAGGTAAGAGTAACGTTCCAATGTAGACGATCTCCCTCTACAAGTATGTCATTGCAGGAAAGGAAATTTCTAGTACTACTGAATATTTAAAATGAGAAATTGAAAAGAATAAACTTTTATTCAGATTGTAAGTTCTTTAGAAAAATAAAAAGCTTCTAAGAAAGATTTTTATATTTCGACGATTGGTAGACCAACTTAATTGTGTACTCAGTTTGTTAGTAACCCTGATCGTAATTTCTTTGAAAAGAATATTTTTTTCTTTCTAGTACGAAGAACCCATTTAGATAGAGCGACTTGCCAGCATTACTAAGCAGATTACTGAATTTTCTCTAAGAAGCCTACCTCTTCAATTTCTATCGTAATAACAAGTGTGCACGTTTGCTTATTAATTAAAAAAAGTCGTATCGTATAAGAGTAGAACAGTACTTCCATGTGCATCAGGTATCGTTAGTTGCTAAGGTAACGAAATTGGCAGATAGTACTGTGATCATCCAAACAAAGTATTTTTTTTATTATTATACTAAGTAGATAAATATGCCTACAGTCCGCGTGATAGTAAGTAACATTCCTCAGTAATTTTTTTGCCTCTTTCACCCTTCAAATGGAACACAGCAATGCAAACTTGCTATTTGGGGGTAGAAACAGTGAGGTACCAACGCGTCGTCTGCTTTGTATGAAGTCGATGCGGGACAAGACTTTAATAGAATTCTGCATCGCGCAACTATTCGTGATTTCCACCACGTTTACCCATGCAACATGGCAATTGTGTGCTAAATCTCTATTACTACTGGTTCTGTAGGAAACGTCACACTAACGGAGACACTATAATCAATATTGAACGTTCGAGATTTATATAGTCTTGACTATCGCTTCGACGAAGCAAAATTTAACTAAGAGATGGTATTAAAAGAAACTTTAAACATATCTATTATGTCGTCTTTAATCAACCACTTTTAAAAGGTAAAGGAAAGGAACAGAAAAATAGGTTCTAATTATTTTCTATAAAAAATTAAAAGTCAAAAACTAATAGGCATAACACTGTCTCCAACAACTGTGAGAATAAAATAACATCACTGTAAATACAGTCGCGTGCCACAGATAATAAGCTTTAGTGCTTTGTAATGAACATGGTTATATATTTCAAAGGGTTTTCTAGCAATAAATTCACATACAAGCAGATATAGAGTCCGATTTTTAAAATTAGTACATTTAAGCAACAATTTTGAACTCGATGACACACATACTTATCTACCGCCACCCCTGTGGGTACATGACTAAGAATTATTTTTACGTTATTCGAGGGTTTCTTATTTGTTCCTAGAGTTCATAATTTTTCCGTATGGGATTTATGGACTAACGTTACATATTTGTTTTTATAATGATAAAAGTATTGTTAAGAGAGAATAAAGAATCAATCAAAGTTTTAACAGCCAAGTTATATTTTTGCTTAAATGTTTTATATACACTTATTCGCGAAGTGCACGTAATATTCGAGCCAACCAATTAAATCTTATACCTTTGTAAGCTTGTTTATCACGATTCGTCAGATCTTTTGAAGCATCTGAGTTATAGAATGACTGCCACTTCTTAAATAAACTAGAAAGGTAAAAATACCATATCAATAAGGCTTTAAGGCAATTTCCTCGGTAAAGATCAAACAATTTCCTTCTAAGGTCGTGCAGGGAAACATACTTTAAAAATGGGAGGAATACGACTTGTTGCCTTAAGCCGAATCAATAAAAAAATTTTGCGCGCTATAAAGTATAAATATAACATTATAATCTTCGAGTCATACGACATTTTAGGGACTTCAAAAGAAATGAAAGGAAGATTTCCATTCGCAATTTCCTACGTGCTGGATATAATTTATTTATTTAATACAAGACACGCCATCGACTATATGCACAAATTATACAGTTGGTATAATAAACAATAAAATATAAGATTTCTAACGAGTATGTTATGAACGATATTGGCAGCGCGTTTCTGCCAACTGCGCCAAATGTCAATAGACTGGCAGTTATGTCATAACGTCTCAGAAAAATAATAATGGCAGTAAAGATTTCTCAAATTTTATTATTTTACGAGTAACTTTTTTTATCAAATTAAAAGCTGACAATAACGAACACTACTAAAAAAAATTAGTGAACCGAGCCATACCATTCACGCGTAATGCCGTGGCCATGGTAAATAAGGATTCATTTTATATATATACAAGACTAGTAGCACCCCGCTGTTTTACCCGAGTTAAGTTGTGGAACATTATACTTAACCTCCACCTAAGTGATGATTTTTGAAAAAATATTTTACACGTGTCTTTTGTCTTTTAATGAAAAGCCGTTTTACTGATTATCATTTTATTTCAGTTTCATACTAACTTTATACCTTCGTTTTACCTCCATAGGGGATGAATTTTCTAAATTTTAAGAATTTTGTCTTAGTGCTGAAATTCCAAGTTTCTAACCCCTTAGAGTTTTGGAGAGTCCGCACAAACTCGCGAGTAATTTCCTAAAATGCGTAATACTATATACAACATCTTATTATTTTATTATTTATTGATCTGACTCCCAGGTAAGTCGCTTGAAGCACTTATTGACATCAGTCAACAGATGAAGCACGTATATAATATTAATATACATATTTTAACACAAACACAGAACACACAAATATCATCATAAAAATGTTTGTTCTGAGTGGGAATCGAACCCTTCGCGTACAAGTTAGGAATATCACTATTTGCGCCATCGGGTCCGTAAGTCGTTCTTTATTCCTATCTGCTGGTTATGTAAAGATCATTCGATTGAAAACTTAAAAACACTATTATATTGTAATAAATGTAGGACATTTCATTTGTTTAGTTATTCGCGGGGATAAGTATTTTCACTCTTGTGTGTTTAGTGTTTTATTTAATATGATAATTGTGAAAAAAGTGATTTCCAACCAAAAAAAATAGGATAGACGTAGACAAGAACGTATGTTTCCCTCTTGGATCTTTTAAGTAAATTGAAAGACGTATTCTGGGCAAAATAAATGAGACACGATAACATAAAACTATTTCTTCGGTGCAGAAACTAGAGGCGAGTGGAGATCATAGTTATCTGTACGGATATTTCTTCCAGCAATTCATTAATCACCTCCCCTCGACACAGTCTGGCCGTGCCTTAATACGTCCACTCTGACGACATTATCTGGGCCGCTGTCTGAAGAAATTTGATAGCTTTTTATCTTATATTCAGGCTTTAGTCAGGACAATACCTATGTGTGAAAATGTTTCACAATTTCCTGTACAAGACTCTTTTAAACATCCGCGTCGTTCTTACTACGGAGACTAAATCCTTTTTGGTATATGATCCTAATTACTACTTAGCTGTTGTGGTTTATTAAACTAGTGACTTTTTTATTATTTTAGCTCAATATTTGTTTAATTGTCATCATTTGGTATTTTCGTAAAAATATATGGGGTTCAACGTCTAATTAAATTAGAAAAAAATTATAAAATATAGCCGAAACAGCCTTTCACAAGTTGGTGAATAAAATGTATAAATAAATGTAGTCGATATATCTCGGATAGAATTTTGAGAGTAGACTTCACTTTATATTTTTTAAGATGGTATTTTTAGTTTTTCGTATAGCAGTTATAAGTCAATTGTTGGTAAACTTATTTGTTGAATTAAGCAATCTTACAATCGCATAGAAAAGGCATTTTAAGCACATACACATCAACAATAGCATGCAACACAATAACTCTTAATTACTTCTGAATTCACAAAATAATTGAAATATGAATGCCTTTATTTTCAATTAATGATTTTGTCACGATTAGATAATGTCATAAAATTTATTTCAACCTTATGAACAAATAGTAGTATATATAAGGCAATTAATTGTAATTTAATCTCAGAACTGAAATAAAACTCCAATCCGATTTGTTTCTCTGAAAATGATTTGCAAATAAAGCAATTTTATTTGAGTATATCGAGTAGACATCACACAATAATATAATATTTACACAACTAACCAAAAATCTTACCTGTAAATAAAGAAACGACAATAAAAGTTTATAATTATCACCTCTCGATTTATACAACTTAATATTAATTAATTTAACTAAAATAAATATAATTATACTTTATATACAGAACATATTTGTCTTTGACAATGACAGCTCGAATGACGCGACACGCTAACGGTGCGCGCGCATATATAGATTAAAGAAATATATTTTACTAATCTCTGTAATATGTTTCCGTCTGTCTATACATATATATGGTTTTGATACATATATTTGTTGTGTCACACAATTTTTAAGCTTGCCCCATGATTGCACCATACCTTGATACGTTCCGGCCTGTTATTTCACATTGTTTTATTATTTTCTTTAAAAAAAATCCCTATCAATTACCTTTATACACTTAAATTTATTTAAAGTTTAAATGACCCAAATATTACACTTGCGCGTTATTTACGTGAAAAGGTAGTAATTTTATTTTGTTTCATGTACATATAAATAAGGTGTATATATGTTTCTTATTTAATTAAAGTCCTTAATAGCACTTTTAATTATATTAATGGCACATTATATTTTCTTTGTACGATAAAAATTTTACCAACGAAAATTATTGTTTTGCTATGAATATATTGATTAAAATAGGAGAGCTCTGCTGATGCTACGTTTTTTACGATATGGACCAAAACTAAGTGATTCTTGTACTCAAAGATAACGCAAGTGAAGTCTTGGTGTCTTCGCTTATTTTGAAGTACTAGCAATTTTCTCCCAATATATTTAAGTACTATTTTAAAGGGAATTCTTGAGGAAAAATGTAAGAGCTTTCAAGAAGCGAATCTTCCATCAAAGGCAGCCAACGACCCAAGACAGTCGGCGCTAATGTAGTTTAGGAGACAACGTGCTTCTATTTCGTAAAATCTTACGATAGGGGAGTTAAATATGTCATATTTTGTTCCCGGGCGTGTGTTTTTAGCGCTAACATTTTGTTGCTGTTGTTTCAAAGTGAAGGATAAGTTCTCTTTCATATTGTTTATGATATTGTGAGTTCATGTTTAATTTTTTCTACAAACTGTTTTCTGATTACCAGAAAAATAGTGACATAGATAATATTAATGCAAGAAATCTGTACAAACTTGCAGTGCCCATTACTTGGATTCAAAATTTTAATTATAAAAATAATATATTTATTCGAAATCAACATTACAATTTTCCTCTTATTTGAATAAAACATGTCAGAGATAAAAAATTAATGGATATTAAAATAATGAATTAATAATCTAAAGTAATTGTAAAATTTAATAATAATATCCCAAGAAGTATTACAAACATGACGTTGTATAATATAATTTTAAAGATTTTATTAATGAACTTTTTTTTGATGATTCAATTAAATTGTTTTAATTTCTACTTTGAAGACAGCGGTTTGTTAGCGCTGACACCCGTTAGGGTTACAATAACACCAAACACCAGGTGTAAATATAACCTTTATCACTACCAGTTTTCTTGCTAGTTCTTTTCTGGTGGTTCGCGCAATGAACATACTGTATACTTAGTTTTAAGACCAATTTGGTTCTGGCAGAATAGTTTTAATTTTTTAGATTCTTATAACCCTATAACGTCATAATGGTCATTGGTCGTTTGAGTACGTAATAACGTCGAACATAAAAAAATGGTGAAAAGTTTATTAAATCGTGTTGTAAAGCTTCTAAACAAAATAGTTTTATTATGAGTAACTAACGCGAAAATGTCAGAAAATATTATTATCATAATCATCTTATCAGCCACAAGACTTCCACTGCTGGACACTGGCCGCATATGAAAAACATACGTAAATGTTAGAAAATATTATAATTATTAATTAGCGAATCTATAATTCTAGAAAAAATATTGTTTATTTTGACGATTGAAAATTGCGTTTGATAGGCCTTTTTATAAATAGGAACAGTTTGACTCTGAAGGGCCCGTGCTATTCTGTTCCTGATCTGTACCTGTGAATTTGTATATTATTACCGGTTAAAATTTTCATAATGTCTTCCAGCATTATGAACACAGAACAGTTTCACTTCAAAGGAGGAATGGTTTCTAATATTCCATTTGTATATATCGAGAAAAAGTCCGATGTTTCATATAGTGTAATCAAGCGTGCCGACTCTGATAGTGTACAATGGCCGCCATTGTGCCAGTCCTTGCTCCGATGCGCTCCCGGCTGCATTGTCCATACAGCTTTGAATCCAGATTTTTATGATACCGACATAAAAGTCGAGATAGGGATGCTTGAGTATCGATAAGGACGATTGGCAAAAGCATATTAAAAGCACGGTAAGATTATTATAATATATATATATATAAAAGTTAAGTAAGTTATTATTAATATAAGTAAGTTAAGTAAGTAAGTATTAATATAAGTAAGTTAAGTAAGTTAGTATATATATATAATATATATAATAATATTAAATAAATTCCCACAACATCTCATACATTGACCTGACTCCATGCTAAGTCGCTTAAAGCACTTGTGTTACGGACGCCAGACAACAGAGGAATCACAAATATACTACTTAAATATATATATTTTACACCCATACACAGAGCAAATACAAACATCATCATATAAATATTTTGCTCTGGGTGGGAATCGAACCCACGACCCCTGGTGCACAAGACAGGATCACTACCATCTGCGCCATCAGGCCCGTCAATATATATATATAATAACTTACATAACTTTTAATAGTTTTTATCCAACGTTTCTAAGACCGTTCAAAGGCGCCATTGAAAGCCTATATTCAGCAGTGGACGTCCTAGGTTATATAAATCGATACACTTGTATGGTGATGTTGTGGAGGGCTATAGCAAAACTAGTGGAGTGAATAGGTTTCCCTTCGACGGTGATACAATATGGCATGCCTTAGAGGCGTCCTTGGAGGCACATGTTCAGTAGTGGATGTCCAAGGTTGATATCATGGTGATGATACTGATGATGTTGCGGATAAATACACCAAGGCCAATCACGAGATAGATCGTAAAAATGTAGACATACGATGGTTTATTTTTGTAAGTACCGATCCATTACGATCGTCTTCGGCAGTGAATAAACACGAAATGTTTTTATAGCAAAGACTGTAAAGAGGTTATAGCTCTTATCATTAAGATGTAATACTTAAATAAGTCGCTCCAGTTTTCTTATACGAATTAACATAAACATGATATATCGGTAAGTATATCTCTTAAAGTGACGACTTTTTGCGATACTGTGTTATGAGTATGAAAATCGGTTGTTCAACAACTTATTTAAGATGTACAAGTTCCAAGGTCTCGCGTTACACGAGTTTGTTCGGTATCGACAATATAAGCGTTGTTGTAAAAATGTTTCTTGTCGTTACTCCTTATTAATATTATGTACCAATTTGTTTATATCACTCCATTATGTCAATATAAAAATGAACGGAAGACAAAGCTGATTATGCATTTGTTATATTATTATATCAACTAACTGTCGCCCGCAGATTTACTTTCAACCATTTAATGATTGTAACATTTTTGGAAGCTACCACTTCTGTTACTTTTTATATTTCGTATAACAATATGTATAATAATATTAAACCACTTAAGTATAATAATCATTAAATTACACACACTGTGGCATTCTCGGAGTACCGACAAACGAGAAAACTTAAACAGTTACATGTATTTTATTAGATATTTCGTCAAAAAATACTTCAAAATTAAGTGCTTTTTATTCGTTATTTCACAATTTTCATGTAATGTGTTGTTTTACATGAACATCACACTAGCCTTTTGAAGTTCACTGCTGGACATAGACCTCTCCAAGGAGTTTTGCTCATAATTGCCGCGCTGGGCAAGATTGCTGATTCTGTCACCCATTCTAATTTTTTAGATAATGTATGTAATTTAATACATAAAACAACGATATAAAACATAAATTCACAAATATTCTATAGCTACTACTATACTAATAAGCTTATCGTTTTTCCAACTCTCGTACGTGTAATTTGAGAGTAGTCTGGACCAAAGGCGGAGGGCAAAGATCAAGAAACGAACCAATAGCGCCCCTACCTCATATCGTACTCACAGATACCTCTAGGTATCGGTTAGAGTAACAATATTGCGTATCCAATGGTTTTCTCCAATCTTAAGAAATGCTCAACTCTGCTAAAACGATTTCACTTCAAAAACGACAATTACGTAAATATAAAATGACTTCAGAGAAATATCTGATTCTCTTAAAGGGATGTATTGCGATAATAACAATTTTTTTGGTAAAAGTAACTGCTATTGCTTTTATTGTACAGTTGAAAAAGTAATAGCGTATTGAATATATCGCTAGACTATATTTGCTTAATATGTTGGAAGTATGTATAAAAATACATTGCAACCAATTTACATAACGATTAAATCTAAGCGATGTTCGGACATAAATGAGGCAGTATGTACTTTGTTTCAGGTGGACGATCCACGGTGTACCGACGCTAAAAGTCTCTTGAATAATTCAACAGAATATTTAGTCTCCGGAAAACCAGCGTGTTACATTCAGCCGTAGATACAATGCCAAAATGATTGTGCTACCCAAAATAACTACATCACCGTAAAATCGATCGCGGCAACATTTACGCAAATTAAAGTTAAAAAAAGAAAAATACTATTCAATGAAAATCAATCTAACAGTGTCAAATGTGTAACGTTAATCCATTACTCCTCATGGGAAGTGACAATAGAATCTCAAGGTGAAATGAAACCATTGAAAGGAGTCTTTAATTAATTTAAAAAAAGTAATGACACTGAACTTTTGTGTATGGTAGATGCTGAGTAGTTAATCAAGATGCCAAATTAGATGTTAATAAAATAGTGAAGGTATAAAGAAGTCATGTGTGGGATTAGTGTGACAATGAAGTTTATGTTGGTGCGTGGCGTTTTGACGGTGATGTCGGCGGCAATGGTGATGGGGACAGGAGAATGGAGTGAAGATGCTGAAGACTTAGGTAAGTGGATATTCACTTAGATACCCTAGTTTATTACCAAAGTATATATTTTTTTAAACAGGGATTGTAGACTAGCATTGTGACGAACCTTACTATTAAGTTATTTTTTGGATATATTAGCCATTCGAATTGCAAAAAAAATACTCGACCGCCATTGTAGTTAGTCTAATCGAGTGTTCTCTGAACGTTGGAAACGTTTTGGATACTAACTGAACTGTTTTCTTTAAATAATAATAAATTCCCACACATGTCATACATTGATCTCACTCCGTTGTAAGTCGCTAAAGCACTTGCGTTACGAATACCAGACAACTGAAAAAACCACAAATATACTACTTAAGTAGTAGTAAGTGGGAAACGACCTTTTCCGCACAAGATGATATCACTACCATCTGCTCCATCTGGTGTCAAGTCCTTCGTTATGCGTTGCCATTTTAAGATGTATCCTTCTAGTTCTTGTCAACCGAAAATAATAAAATTGGGTAACAAATAAATTGAATATATATCTACATAAATCCTTCTGGTAACGTCTTAAATATTGTGAGGTACCGGCAGAATAGAATAGTACCTCCCCCTGTATCAGGCGACGTAGGAAGCGACTAAGGTACCAGAACCGACAGATGGTACATCTATCAGAAATAATGGGGCAGCCCCAATGCGCTGGGCAGGGATAGGCAGCAGCATCCCCGTCGGTAGGGCGGTAATTATGGGTGAAATTTTCCCTTTCTTGGGGAGGCCCATGTCCAGCAGTGGAATTCTAATGGATGATTTGATGCCGTAAATAGAGCATACACATTTACACATGACATTTAAGATATCTGGATCTAATTAATTCTATTATATAAGTTGTTTTTTTATTCCAATATGTAATTATGTATATACAGAATGTTTTCGTATAGAAATACGATTTTTAATATCGTTTTTACTTTGTGATTCTAGCACGGCTTTACATTTAAATTAACCGATGCAAGCAATGCTGCATTTACAGGCAAGTACATAAACACTGAAAGAAGTATGTTGCACAAATTGACTGATAAACAGTGTAAGCATGGATGATTCTGAATCGCTCCACTGAGACGTCAAAAAAATGCTTTAGTTAAATCTAGTTGACAAACATCGTGCTCAAATACCTTAAAATAAGGTCATAATTAAATATATGCACGATTAAAAGGAAAATGATAATAAAACAATTGCTAAAATAGAACAATAAAGAGTAGAATGTTCAGCTGGAAATATTATTAAAACTGACCACACACGGAAACTGAAACAAAAGAGTAAATATTACCACTCTTCAACGAGGAGTTTATTTAATGTTCATGTCAATTTTTCAACAATTTGCAATATCAATCGCATATAAGCTGAGCCGCAAGAATGACACAACAATTTATGAATGAGTTAAATGGGATACCCAATAATATAGTACCTAAGTTTAAAATGCTGTAAACTTGTAGTAAAATTGTTATATAATTGACTATTTTTACATATCACATTTTACATACGACACATCACATAATACACATAATACATACGATACGATCACATAATACACAGAGCTGATGTCTGATGGAGTGAATAGCTTGGGGAAACCACGTCCCAGCAAGTACAGCATAAGACACCCCAACACTAAACCCACACTCCAAACAACCACTAACCAGGATCAGACAACCTTTCCATTGGACTTGGGGAGGCCTATATCCAGCAATGGGCGTCTTACGGCTCATACCACATTTGTTACCATAATTGTTTACTAGTCGATTAGAATGACATTTCTACTGAATGAAACGAAGTAGAAACTGAAACAAAGATTGGTTCATGAAAAGAACTATGTAATATATATGACGACTTTCAAGTTTTTATATTGCAATTCATTGAGCTTGTCGTGTAACGAGTAATACGATGAACTGCAAAAATGATTACGCAGTTTCGATATTTTTAATGCTATCTCATCCTAGTGGTTGACAATTATTATTGCTTCGGACAAGGACTACTTTCTTGGAGTTTTAGTTCTTCTCCATTATTGTGCTGACAAGTTCCACGGCGTGTAGACTACAAAGAGTCAGAGTTTGTCTGATTCTGAAGTTAAAGAGTATTGTTATATGTTTATTTTACACGCACTGGTAAAATAACCTATATAAATTCTTGACAGATTATGGGTTAATTGACATTTTTGTAATCGAATTTATCTATCTATATATAAAATAAAACTGTAGGGCCTGTTAGTAATCTCAAATTAACAGCTTTTCACAAAAATATCAATTTAATATATTTTTTTTGTCTGTCTCTTGTTCTAGCTAATCTCTGAAACAGCTATGCCGATTTCAACAGGTGTTTCTCTGATATCTATTGCTATAAATATTATTATTTAGGATACTTTTATTATAAACAGCAAAACGAGTTCTGTGAAAACAATATGTAAAAAAATATCTGTATATGTGTACGTTTGTTGCAAATAAACTCAAAAACTACAGGACCTATTTTCGAAATTTTATCAATCATGAAGAGTAAGATTATTTTATCAGTACGTACTTAATATAAGTTATATTAATTTCCTTTTAACGGAAACTGAAACCGCGGGGCGCTGCTAGTATATTTTAAATTATTTTCTTACGAATCAAAGTAATGATTTGTTCTTGCCATATTAACTATTAGTGTTTTTATTGGCTATGAAAATTAATGTTAAAAAATTATATATACTTAAAAAGTAAATCATTTTATTTCACTGCTAAATAAAAAGGTTCTTGAAATGACAAAATTTAGCTTAGTTTATATAAAGTCTGTAACATTTTTAATAACGTTTTTATTATCATGAAATTTATTAAAATTCTTATTTTCAATGATGCTTGTTAAATTTTATTAGTCAAAATAAATTCAGACGGTTTAAGCTTCATACGTATTTATTTGGACATGTTAAAACCAATAAAAGAGCAGAAATATTTTTATTAAATGACATGAAACAACAAAATATTTCTCTTGGCATAAATTTTATGAACGTTGTTATTGGATTATTATATGGTATAATAAATTTGTAATATTTTTTTTCTGATTTTAAATACGTATTATTTATACAATAAAATAACGTTCCTTTATTAAACATGTCTAAGGCTTTTACCTTTTATTTTTATTATGTTTTTCTAGTTATATGTTTACTTCGTGCGGTTCTTTCAATCAGTTTCGTTCTATGATTGCATTTAAGAAATTATATTAAACGATTACAAAAAATTAAGAACGATTTCATCAAATAAACTAAAATTAATTCATATTTGTCTAATCAAAAGTATCTCCTAACTTCAGAACGGTGACGTAGCCGCTTTCAGACATTCTATTGTACGCAGGAGAAAAATGGCGAGAATCCCCATTTCAATTCAATTATTCGCTACATTCATTATTATAATGTCGAATGCCGTCCGATTTTATAACCAATTTTAATGGTGATTTCATAAAATACCTCATTACAATGGCTTTTCATGTCCTGTATAGTAATTATAACGAATACATTGATCAAAGCAGTTGATAAATATAAAGATTCAAGAAGATATTTCTTTAAAATGTAATTTCAAACGTTTCAGACTGTAGTGAATCACTGAAATTTATTGTAATCCATAGAATATTATCTGAGCGAAGGCTCTTAAAAATAGAGTGTTTTATGTGATAGAATTATAATTGAGTATACTACTATCAGAAATTATTTTACTGGCTATAAAATTTTTGTTACTTCGGTAAGTATTCGTATTGGCGTATTTGAAGTTAGTGATCTCCTGCAGGCTCCGTTTTCACGGCGTTAATTTTATCAATTTTCTTGTGGTTCTGTCGCTAATTGCCGTTCACTCTGCAATCTACTGGCGTCCCAGTTAAATTTTTAATGTGAGTGCCTGCAAATGAGTGTCTTCTTCGGTCATTGCTAATTTTTCGTTTGGAAATATATCTATTTATATTCTAGATTATATTTGGCATTTAAGTTGTATTATTTGTCATAACGCACTATCATGAATAAGAGTTTAGTGATTTTATTACAGTAGAATTGTAGAATTTGAAAAGTATACTTTGACTTTGAAATGAGCTTTTGACTTTATTTTTTTTAGTTATTTCAAATTCTTAACGTATTAGCTAAATTTAAAAGTACAATTCAATTATATTGTTTACCATTACAGATTAAACCTACTAAGCTAAACGAATGAAATTTATAGTTTATTTTTAAACCAATGATTTGAATTTTTCGCTAATACTGCTTAACTAAATGAAATGGAATATAATTTAAAAGCTGATCACCTGCATTTGCGCGGTGTTCCGCAAATTAAACGTTTCGGTTACAATTCTTTTGTATTTTGTTACGCACGCGGAGAATTGTAAGACTTGGTTATCCATGTCTAAGTTTTTTTTGTGTGTGATGTCAGCAAACAAGCATACGGTCCGCTTGATCGTAAACGGGACCGCAGCCTATAGACGCGCGTGTCAACACAAAGATATTACTATCACTAGCGTATCGCCAACCCTGTGAACTGAACATACTATGACACATTTACCCGGAAATTTCACTGTCTTTTTAATCCTTCAAACCGGAACACAGTCACAGGCTTTAGAAATAGGTAAGAGTGAGTTACTAATGCAAACGATCTTTGTAAGAGGTCCACTTCATGTTTAGTGTTTCAACCGTTCCAACCGATATACTTGATAATAATGATTGCGTTGTTAAATAAAACTTAATTAAGAGACTTTGATAGTTCAACTTAGTCTTAACTTGATAATTTGACTTTAAATTGCATCCGAAGTTATTTTTACGGTAGTGTCTACGTATTTATACGTTTCTAAGTAATATATTTTGATTTCCTCTGTTGTATGACATCCCTATCACAAACGTTACTTATCTCGGAGTAATTAATCCAGATAAATTAAATAGTAATATTTGCTTCGGAAAATTAAACTAGCATCTTCATTATTGCTATAATAATTTTTGAAACTAAAGTGAAAATTTTTGTGAAAGATGATTTGTAATCACCTATTTTCGAGTTTTGAATTGATTTTATAATTACTAAATAAATTGTTTCTTTATTTGATCGTTTATATTTCAGAGGTTATTCTAATTTTGTATTAAGGTTATTCTTTTCTTTAATTAAAAAGTTTTGTTTAGGCGTAGGCTTTTTTAATGTTAATTTTATTTTAATTGTATAAGTGTATCCGTTTGAGTGCAATTTCTTCTTTTTCTTCTTCTGTTGATTTGTGTAATTGGAGTCGTGAAATTAAGGCAATGAGGAAGTCTAGGAAATAATTGAATCAGTCCGCATGATGCCGGGCACCGTCATAACTTGAGTATTGTTACAAGTTATGATTAGATTAGTTTCCCGGAGCGCATTTTCGTTGAAACGATCGTTATTAAAACACGAGATTAAGCTAAGGCTGTATATTATTCCAATTTAAGATTGTTTGAAATGTTAATGGTTATCTTAATTAATTCAATAGAAAATTAAATAATCTATGCTGTTAATCTTCTACGTATGCTTAAGAATTGTTATTATTGATTTTCATTTGTCTTTGTATGTAATAATACAGTCTTTCCTTAAATGTTATAATAAAATTATTTATTATAAGCTGAGTTTTAAAATAAGGCTCAGTTTTTAATAAATAATTTGCTTGACTCAAACGGCAAGTTCAAGAAATTAAAGAAAAAATAGTAACAACCATTTCAACCACATTGCCCAGCGGATTAATGGGTTGAAGTGACCGTGGGCAGGGCATTTGGTATGCAGAACCGATGGCCGATGGAGTAAGGCTCTAGAATGGACACCACGTAACGGCAAGCGCAGCGTAAGGCGTCCACCCTCAAGATGGACAGACGATCTGATTAAAATCGCAGAATCGCGCTGGACACAGGCCGCATACAACCAATCCTATAGGAGAATACTTAGGGAGGCCTTTGTCCAGCTGTGGACGTCTTATAGCTGATATGATGATGACAATGAAATAGAAAACACCAAAAATAATACTTAAATTTTATTCTAAGCCAATTTTTCAAATTCGTAACGGTCGCAACATTTAGTTTATTCATAATTTCCTTAGGATTATTGATATTTATTGAGCCTTATCCATTAAAACTTAAAATAGCCACGAAAGAAAGAAACCGTTATACTTATTTCATGAGAATTCCATTTCAAAATTGGTATTGAATAATTATAATAAATATTCTTGCTATTTCATATTTCTTCAAAGTCACTTTTAAGTAAGATTTGACGTTTGACGGTTTATCGAGGTTTGTGAGGTTTTAACTGTTTGCATGTAGCAATAGTTATCCGTTAGTGTTATAATATCATTCGGTAAATAACCTACACAATCTCTGTGTAATTGCACACGTCTTTACACAAGCCGAATGCAGCCAACCTGTCGGTATTCCAAACCCTGTATTGAGGGAGCGCCCGACACTGCAGCTATACTATCGCAAACAGCAAGATATCTGATTGGTAGTGCCATACCTGCTCAGAATCCCAAATATCTCTCGTATGGCGCACGAAAGCTAAACAATTTGCATTTTTATTCAAGCCCCTATCAAAACGAACGAAACTTTGCATTGTCCTCGTTCTAAAACTGTGCAATCTTTGATCGGCTCACTCCGCTATACCTGGTACTGAAGAGCCGAAAGCGAGCTGGCGCCTCGCCAGACTATTTCTTTCGTTTTTGTCAATACTTCTTCAAGTACCATCATGCGGATATTTCGATTAAGAAGTTGCAGCTTAGCATTTCTGGCTGGTTTCACGTTTGTAATACAAATTGAAACTTGGAACTATTGCTAACTCCTTGGTAGGATGTGTTAGGAGTTACCCGTACGCAGCATTCAGAAGCTATAATAAGGTTTACATAATGACCGAAACTTTAACGACTTTGGCAATTTGCTTCACATTACTTCGAATGTTGTAGGTGTCGATATAAGATTACAGGCCAATCTTATTGCATAGTGGGTTTATAATAATTTCATTTCAAGTAATGGTCGGATTAGTCTATAATAGATGCGAAGTCGGATTAGCTCCAGTCCAATTAAAAGCTGGGTACGGGCTCTGATGTTATTTTAAAAAATAGTAAAATAAGTATAAATGATTGGTGCAACGTGAATTAGTTTTAATTTTTGCCTCCTTCTTCTACATATTCAAATAATGTAATTAAAATATAGGAAATCATTTTCGTACTTTACAATTCGTCCGCGTGAATTGCACTTTTATTTACTCGTTACCTTAAATTATTTATTATTAAATATTTAACCCACATGCCAAATTTAATTAAATAGTTTTAATTCTAAACGAAGTGTTCAATAAATTATATTTGCATACTTCAATAGGGTGAGTTCTGTTTCCAAAATTAAATAAATGCGATCTTTTTACTTTAGTTTCTCATTTGAACAGTTAAAGTTTTGGCGGTTATGTGCCTCATTATCTATATTAGTCTAAGCGATGGACTTTTCTGAAGAGTTTTAGGTCCTTCGAATCTGTGTAATGCAATCCAGAGATTATAATTGGGAAATTTATCTTGCCTCAGCTCTAAAATCAAACTGTAGTTAGTGTCTTCATTGAAACCATGAGAGATCGCAACCTGCCTGCCTGACTCCTGACGAGACTCCTCCATGTTTTATGGAGTTCTCTTTAAGTAATTAATGAGCACTACGAGCAGGTTTTACAAATGGACAGCTTATTTCGTTCGAAAACGCTAACATATCTAAGGAGTAGAGTTTACTAATAAAAATCTAGCCTGTATGTAAAGATAAAGGAGAGTACTAAAAATAATATAAAAAAACTAAACACGAACCCAACGAGTAAATGAACATGCACTCTTCAATTTAAAATGGCGGTGTAGAAATAAGGGCGTGGGAGGTAAGTGCTAGAGAAATTAGACACCTCCATTAAAAATGCATTAAAGGGTTGTATTTAATTTAGTCTATGGAAAGCCGGTTTTTTATGGTCTACGGTAACTTTGTAATTACGGATGAAAGTATCTGATGTGGATGTAAGATAACGTAAAGAAAGTTTTGAATTCCTTTACGCGATTTAAATACTGAAAAAGGCTAACTATACATACATTACACAACATTTGAAATAAATGTTTGTTTATATGATTATGTGAGGGAATCTCTGAAACGGCTGAAATGATTTTGATAGGACTTGCAATAATAGATAGCTGATATATTAAGGTTGAAGGTTATATGATAGTTACAGGATTTATATTACATAACGCTATGACAAATAGGAGCAGAGCATCAATCAAAAATGCGGTAAAAACCGGTAAAAACATACGTTTTGAAAGCTTTTGTTGCGTGCGCTGCGGAAACAGTTGCATTAACGTAATATAAAAGCAAAGTACGCGCTCTACTCTACGCGAACAAAGTCGCGGGCTAGCACAGCTAGTTTTTCTCAGTGTTATTTTTACAATCGTTGTAGTGTGAAATAAATATATAATTAATAGTTATTTTTTTACACAAAGTTAAATTATTAAAGCTTTACTATAAAATAACTCATACGTTAGATCAATACACAGGTTTATTATATTGATATATCTGTTGGTATAAATAGTAATACGATGACGGGATTCGAAATTTGGTAGTCGATTCCCCTGTACCAGGTGTAGTGAGAGGCGATCGAGGTACCAGACTCGACAGATGGCAGTAGTTTCAACTGAAACAGTTTAAATGCAATTAGGCCATCGGCATTAATATCTATCTAACTTTAAAAAACGACATTAATATATATATATATATCCCCAATTTGTCATATAAATATTTATCTTGGCTGGGGATCGAACCCACAACCCTTGGGGCGCAAGAACACTACCGAATGCGACATCGGGCTCATCAAATAATGACATCCAATTTAAATGATAAAATCAGTAAATATCCTAAAAGGTTTATTTTTTGATAGCGTTCTTCTAAAAAAAAGCATGGGAAGGAACTATAGAAAAAATGCCAGTAACAAGTATCTAGGTACTAATAAGGTATTATATCAAATGTCACGATTTCAAAAGTATTCGCTATAATTGTAAATAAAAACATTATCAATAATATCCGTAAACTCTATAATAGTCTATTGCTCATTAAGTGAGTGTACCTGCGACCAATGAATGATAAAGTCTCATAAACCATTTCCATTTCCCTGCACATACATAAATAAATTTTTACTATCAAGTGTATATTGCACAATTGGAAATAATGTGTCACACAAATAATGATCTTACGTGGGTGTTTTAAAGTTGTGACTGCCGTAATGGTATCCATTAGTCAAATTAACACTCGATAAGCAAAAGTAATTGTTTGGCAGTGCGCCAGTGTTCACGTGGCCGCCGTACGAATTTGCTTGGCTGCTACAAAACTGTTTGTGCTAGTATTTTGCCAGTTAAAGACGTTTTGAACGTGAAAAGTTAATTTATTCCTTAGCCTCGTGACGTTAATAGTGAAGGTTTTGTTTAATCATTTATAGTCTATATGCAAATGCAGACAAACACATTTAAAACATTTACTAAAGGTAAAATTTATACAATGGCGCTGGAATTGACGTCGGAGTAGTTCATTAGGCACTCAAAAAAAAATTTTTTTTTTTTACTTTTCTTTTCACATATATACAGGTTAATATATAATTAGTATATTATATAAATATGCGAGTAGAATATATGCTGTTGAAATGAGAGCACTCCGGTGAGTGTGATAGATAGATTAAAGAATAGTGTGATAAGAGATCGATGTGGTGTAAATAATGATGTTGTGACAGCAATAGAGAAAGGAATGTGAATGGAAGAGTGGGAGTAGGACGACGACTATATCTTAACCAGGTAGGGAAGGTAAAAGAAGGGCCAGGTCTGAAGTACCAAGAATAAACGAGCGTGAATAAAATGAGTAATGCGAGTAAGGAAAGTGCGATAGGTATACCAAGATCGTAGCAAGTGAAGATCCATTGTCTCTGCCAACCCCGATAGCGCACACGTGTAATGTTTATATAAGTAGTTTAACTGTATATGCTTATTAGTATCTCCAATAAGTTATTTTATTCTGCAAGAATTTTTTAAGTCTTTGTATCTTTTATCTTATATAATCTTTCTCATAAGAAGAATATCTTCTCGAGAGTCCAGTTCTCAAAAAAAGCAGTGACCATTTTATTATATGGCCCACCAAAGTAATTGTTTGGCGTGGTGCCAACTAACGCCTCATGACGTGCCAAGCGGCCGGTTATGTGCTCGGCTCTCTCTGCCAGTTGTCTGAGCGTTTTTCAGAGTATTTATTTAAATGCTCTTTATCGTACAGCAATATGGAATAGAAAAGCTATAATGAGCGAAGAAAATCTGAATGTAAGACAAAGTAAGTGAAAATGGGTCTCTCCATAACAACAATTTAATATCACCCAACACCTCTTATGTAAATCTGACTCCGATATATCACCATATCATCTATTGAAAGTCCACTGCTGGACATAGATCTTCTTAAGAAAGATTAAGATTGCCTATAATTGCTGCGCTGTCAAAGCGTGTTGACAATCGCAGAGCGCAGTTTTCGTGATGGGGACGCTACTACCGATTTCAGCTCTGTGTTTATGAGATACACTGTTTCTGAAGAATACAGCACGATCTGTCGGTTCGGGTACCTTGCGGGTTCGGGTTCGTTCGCCTCTTATGCCACCTGGTACTACTAGAGGAAGTACTATTCCGCTTTGCCGGTACCTCACAGCTACTATTTATATACTTATTCGTATATTGAAGTCAGATAAACGTAAAAGATGTTGCAGCTACTACTGCACTTGTGTTATATATAAAACAAGAAATTACAAATATAAAGCTTAAGTACATATGTATAGACTTCTAGATCACAGAATAGACACAAATGAACATCAGATAAATATTTGTCCCTGATGGGCGTCGAACCGAAAAGACATATACTCGTATCTTCAAATCGCAGGGCTGGTAACGCGCTAGTGATATCCGTGTGATAATACGAGCATCTATAGACTACAGAGATGCTTTCTATAATGAAGACTGTATACTTGATTGTCTACATAGTCATATAATAAAATACCCATTAACGATCTTTTCATATCTCGGGTTAAAAAGTCAGTTTATTCCAAAACCTAGCCTCCCGATTTACGTGTGAACTAAAGTCTATAAATATAAACATAATTGAACTATATATTTTTAATTTACAGATTTTTACTAAATGCATATAACAAGTATACGGTGCTTTCATAAAAAAAAGTTTTCATAATATTGTCTAACGGGACTGTCGCTGGTAGATAGCTAATATTATAGGATGTAACTTAGGCTTCTTTGTTCCACATATTAATGCGGGTGAAACCAAGGATATAAAAAAGTTACGTACCTCCGTCACAAAAATCCTTTTTCGAAGAAAATCGTTTAAGCGTATTTTATCATACCGCTATTAATTATTTTGTTATTCTTGTTGTTTCCAGGTGTCATTTATACATACATTCTTGTTTCAATAACGCCTGTCCAAAGAATTTCAATTCAGCAAAAGTATGCTCAGTATGTGCTTCCACGAAATGAAGCAGCTTCGCTCGAGTTTTGAAGTGCTTGACAATGTCGCTTTGACTATTTGTCTATGATAGGTACCGTGGCGTATTAGAATTCCAGGCATAACATCTTAACTATGTAATTGCTCGCATTTGTGCAGGTATATATCTCGTTCCATCGACAAAAAAGTTTTAATTAGGTTAAATTTTAATAAACAGATGAACAAATACTCTTTGGATACTACTAGAGTTATAATTCAAGGAATTCTGAACATTCTGTAGACAAAAAAGTACTACAAATGACGTAATAATTTTAAACCAAAAGTGACAAAGTTTTTCGTAACAAAAACTAACTCTGTTGTATATGCTAGGCTTAAAGCCGTTGCATAAAATTATACAAACTTTATAGATTGTTTGTTAGTCTAAGAAAAGTTATACTCGTATATAGGTGTTTTTAGGGGCATTCCATATTTTGACGATTTAATGGGTCCGTAGGCGTATTTGGTGGTGTTTCTATCTGGCACGCTTGGGGTCGTTGGGTCGATCCCCACCAAGAACAAACATTTGTATTGAACAGTCGTGTTTGTTCTTGGTAGTTTGTATTTATAATCATTTAGAATTATCGGTGCCTCACGTTGCGTCCGCGTAGGGTCTGTTTCCGTGAGAACAATAAATAATAAAAATAGCATAACTTACTCCTTCTAACATCAGTTATCAGCAAATAAACTCGGTCCTTTGCCGTGGGGTACCGGCAGAGTCGAAGTACCTCCCCAGTGGCAGTGACGTAAGAGGTGACTGAGGTACTAGAACTGACCGACAGAGCGGTAAATCCAACTGAAACAGTGTATCTCAAATGCACATAGCGGGGATGGGCAGCAGGATTCCCAAAACAAAAGCTACGCTCTACTCTACGATTATCAACACACATGCCCAGGGCGGCAATTATATGGGCCAGTCCCACTTTTTTGAGGCCTAAATCCTTGTGGGCTTACAGTGGCTGGTATGATGATGATGCTGGAACTCGATCCAGTCGTTTCGTAGTTTACCGCAAATAGATAGACTAAAAAAAATATTTTTGTTATAATATCGCTTTCATATGCTTATTAGAAAAGCTGTTATTTTGAGAGTACAAACAGATGTTTTAATTTGATTTATATATATATTGTAAAGCCATGGTAAAGTTTGGTATTGATCGTAACAAAAGTGAATACTATCACTTCGCTATTAAAAGCCGGCACATGAAACGGCATTCTGTAAATTTAGTAGGTCGGTTGTTAGTCTCCGAAAAGGTAGTATAGTTTTTTGTCTGGTGTTATTACAAAGGCAATTATCCGGTTTTTTCTTTCTGTATTTTCTCATATTTGCCGTGTCGTGCTAGCAGAATAGTAATAGTATTTCCCTATATACCAAGGGACGTATCGAAACTCAGAGATGGCGGTATGTTCATCCGAAACAGGCTTGCTGCACATGAAAAAGTCAAGGATAAGCAACAGTTACACAGCGAGATAAATAAGAATAAAATACTAAAATATTTATTAATGCAGCCCATAATTTAGCAGATATATATGTATATGCTGATATGGCATTACGAAACAGCAGAAATTAAAACACTGTGGTACTAGAAAGCAATAAATAAATGAAGAGTATAAAAAAAGTATTTTTGTACTTGTATAAAAAAATGCTGCGCCAACGGAAAAAAGCAACTTCGTTACACTACTTTTCCCATAATTGGTTTTCTTTGAACTATAAACTTAGTACACTACAGTAATTTTTAAGTCAGTTGGGTCACAAAAGATATAAATAATAATTTCTTCTTTATATCTTTTAGAAATGTTTACCGTCTGAACCTATTTACTCTGTACTAATAGTAAAGAAACGAAATAGGTAATTTGGAGATCGTTTTTAAGGCTTTTGGAGATTATTTTTAATGAGAGTGGTGAAACAACAAAAGACAAAAAATGTCCTTGATTTAAGACCCAAAGAATATTGAAGATCTCTTTTTATGTTACTTCTGGAGGTAATTGTCAAATGACAAAATAATGAGGGGTAGTTGGGCGGTAATAACCGTGATAAGAATAGCATGCGCTGTGAAAAGGTGATAAGAGAGATATGGTATGGATGATGAGAATTTCACTAAGAGTGACAGGTCCGCTGGCATAGTGATACTGTCTTATGCGCCAAAAATCGTGGTATCATTCTTCACCACAACATCCTTACTAATATTATAAATGTGAAAGTAACTCTGTCTGTTACGCTTTTCCGCTGTAACCTCTCAACCGATTTTGATGAAATTTGGCACAGACAATCTTTAGACCCTGAGAAAGGACAGAATATTATTATTTCTTATATAATTTAATATATCTAATATATTTTTAATTCAAAATGAGGGTTATAAGGGATCGAAAAGGGGGATGAAAAGTTGTATAGAAGTATCGCTATTTTTAGAGCTAGAAACTTAAAACTTATTTTTCAGGCCATTCATTCGATATAAATAAACATGACATTCAAAGTTTATATAAGTTAAGGTAAAGAGGTATGGTACCTAAAAAAACTATACCACGCGGATGAAGTCGCGGGCACAGCTAGTTATTTATAAGATTAATAATTGTATTTCTTCTGTGTCTGAGAAAGGATATTATTTGTAATTCCTGTTTTATCTGATATTCCTAACACAAGTGCGTACAGCTGCTTATCTCAAAGTCAGGTTAATGTATGCGATCTCTTATGAAGTTATATTTATATTGAAAAGGGAAGGTGGCATATGGTACTGATGCTAGAACATAGAATTACTTACGTGATATAAAATGTTGTCGGGAGAGAATCTATTCACATAAATGATATTAAAGTGACTGGTTGTAATTCTCGGTGAGCTGCTGGTAGATTATATTACTTTTTAACAATTAAACACCTGTCAGTGCATGTCGTAAACTTAACAGTTCAAGGTCAAAATACAAGTTTGCTATGTTATATTTCGAGTTCATTAACATCACGCCTGTTTATGGGTTCCTAAAAGAGTTACAAGTCGGAAAATGGCAGTTAGAACTCGCAGCGAGTACTGTATTTGTTCGGCGGCGACGCCGCTTTTGCCGTGTGAATTAATTACACATTTGCCGTGCTGCAATTATGTTCGCGCGAACCTTTCCTACTCAATATGACCCAGTTCTTGCCACGTCCGGTAATTAACAAAAATCGCTATGAGTTCTACGTAATATGTACTTTTATTGATTGAGCCAAATTATAGTGTCGCTCCGTTAGTATTGTATGATATATCAATTCGGCACGGTGTTTCTTTTTTCAAATTGTTTATGGTATTTTTATCGCTTTTCTTTCATGTCTTTAACTAGAGGTAGACATCTTACAATAGTCTTTTGCATTGGTACCTCATTCACACCTATTTGAACCACCAAATAGCGGTGTTCGCATTGCTGTGTTCGTGTTTGAAATGTAAGAGAAGCAGTGTAATACCTGGGTAAATGTAACGTAGTATCTTGAGTTTTCAGAGTGGGCAACACGCTAGTGATATCTTTGTGTGATGACACGAGTGTCTATAGGCTACAGTCACGTATGTTAACTTTGTTGTAAAAATACCAATTTCTAAAGAATTAAAATTTGGGCGGTACAAATAGATATTTCTCTACTTGATCGTGTATATCAACTTTTTTGTACTTTAAGATAATTTTTAAAAACAAAAGCATTTTTGGTTGTGTAAGGTTACTTAAGTTCTTGGTTAATTTATCTGTAATAAAACATTTTCGTTTATTACTTTTTCGCTAATCATTATAACATGTGTTCAATTGTCAATTGTCAGTTGTATCCAATGTTAGTTAGATAAGTTGCATCCTACTTCTTAATGTTGAAAATATTATGGTTTTCACGCATCCGGTATGTAAACCCGTGTAATACACTAGTAAAATGAAAACGACACAATGCGACATTGAGATAAATAAAAAAATTAAAAAGTAGAATGTTTTTTTTATTGAATCAAAATCTTTATTTCCTCCGTAAATCGTAAATCATTACACAAAAAGCAAACACACTTAGCAATGCAAAACACGCATAACAATATTCCGAGCCGTTTCCCTCATAATGAGGGTATATTTTAAAACTGTCCCGAACTAAGGGTCAGCGAGGTGACAACTGAGAAACGTTGCGGCCGCCAGAGAGCGCCAGTGCGCTGCCAGCCGCTTTGTTAAAGAGGGATGTTGTCTCGATTTATTTTAAAACGATTTAGCTAATACTAGTCAAAAATACAAAACATAGAATATAAAAGTAATTTTTTAGGCAATAGGTTATATATATAGACAAAATTTAAGTGGGGTGTAATATCAAAGTAGCAGCTTTTTTAATTAGGTATATGAAAGTATGTACGGTACAAAAATAAGGTTTTTACATTTTTGTCCGTCTGTTTGAGGTAAACTCCGAGACGGTTGGACCAATTTAACTTAATTTTCATTGGCAGATAATAAATAAATAATAAATAGATTCCCACAACATCTCATACATTGACCTGACTTCGTGTTGAGTCGCTTAAAGCATTTGTGTTACGGGCGCCAGACAACAAAGGAATCTCCAATATACTACTAAATAGATATATTTAACACCCAGAGCCAAAAAAACACAAATATCATCACATAAATATTTGCTCCAGGTGGGAATCGAACGAACCCTGGCGACCCACAAGATAGGATCACCACCATCAGAGCCATCAGGCCCGTCATATATAGACGACCAAGATAGACAGTTAACGTTAAAAAGATTATCTTAGACTACTTTTATCATTTATTATGTTCACAGGAACGGAAACCGCGGTACGTCGCTAGTCCCCAATAAATATTCATAAATAAAATCTATAATAATAATTGTCTGGCGTCCTCAACACAAGCGATTTAAGTGACTTACCATGGAGTCAGGTCAATGTATGAGATGTTTAGGGAATTATTAATAATAACTCATTACTATTATTAGTTAGTGTTCTATTTTTAATGTCACTAAGTAAAACAACAGAATAATTATGCAATTGACGGAAATTATATTATTATGTGGACACTAGTTAAAATAAATGCTTTGTGTGTAAGGGATATTAAGTTCATGTTAGTAAAATGTTCACCGCTAGGTTTGATTTATTTTTATTGATTTTACAATATTGGAATATTATAAATTTGGGTGTGGTAACGTTGACTTACCACGACCAGATTTATAGTTTGCAACCTTGCTTAATTGTCTGTACTATTTGATTTTCTGTTGTATTGATTGTAAAAGCGAGGCTATATCATACGATATGTTAGATCGTTTTAACGCTGGGGCCCTATGTCGTGTCTGATAATAAGGTAAACTTATATTGTAATAACGCTGTAGGTCGCATGCAACTGGTCCTATTGGAAACCACTTGAAATCTATGACCAGCGGTGGACGGCCTACGCCTAAAAATCAACATAATTATCATCATATCAGCCGAATAAGCTGAGTGAGCCATCCACTGCTTGACTTCCTTTTAGTCCATTAGCCTCCCGAAGTGATTCATAATAATTTAAAGTTTAATCCATTAATTGCGGCGCTAGGCAGGCATGATAGCAATCGCAGAACGTAGCTTTGCTGCCCGTCCCTGCCTTTATGATTTTGTAGATCGTCGCCTTGTCTATCTGTCTAAACGTGATGAAAGATGCCTTGACGGGCCCTTGATGTCGCAGGTGGTGGTGATCCTATCTTGTGCACCAAAGGTCAATTTAACCCGCAATCCCCATCCAGAGCAAATTTAATATGAAGATTTTTGTATTTTTGAGTGTTATTTGTATGCAAAGTATTATATTTGTCATTCATCTGTTATCTGATATCCGTAACACAAATGATTGTAGCTACGTGTCAGTCAGGTCAGCGTATGAGATATGATGTGAAATAAAAAAAAGATAAGTAAAAGATGCGAGTGAATCGAAAGAGAGAGAGAGAGAGAGAGAGAGAGAGAGAGAGAGAGAGAGAGAGATTCCACTAATACATTATACCTGACTTTAAGTTTTTTAACCTCAAATGAACTTAACTTGCTGTAAATCGCTCTCTAATAAAGCTGACTTGACCCAATGCAATATAAAAGTATTGTTAATAAATGCCAATACCACTAAGTTTGAAAGGTATATCGGGTAACTCTTTACATCAACTTGTATTAACTACGCATACCTATCATGGTTATCAAGGGCAAAAATTACGTAATAATAAAACCTATTAAACTAGGCCTTGTAGCCGGAAATAATGAAAATATAGCAATAAGGTAGGGGTGGACGTCTGACTATATTTTTATTGGACTAGGAACAGTTCACGTACACAAAAACGTACAGTTTGCGTGATTGTAAGCGTCACATCAGCCTAAAGATGCTCTTAATATCACAAAGATGTTACTAGCAAATTGTCAACCTTTTGACTTAAAGAGATATGATATCTCATAACCCCGTAAATTCACTGCTTCTCTTGCCCATAAAACTGGAACACAGTATTGCGAACACTGCTATTTGGCGTTAAAAATAGGTGAGAGAAGGGTAGTAGGGGTGAGGTGGCCGTGTAGAATGGTATTTCTTCTTGTACCAGGTGATGTATGAGGCGACCAGAACCGACAAATGGCGATATATTCATCCGTAACTCAAGTGGAACTTAAATGCACAGGTCCGGGATGGGCAGCAGCATTTCCGTCGCGGGGTTACGCTCTGCGATTGCCAACACGCTTGTGGGCAAAATTGCCCCATTCTTAGAGAGGCCTATGTCCAACAACTGACTGGACTCCAATCGCTGATATAATTAGGAATCAATGCAGACGACCTTTTGTATGAAGCCTATCTCATGTAAACGACTGATGTAATTAAGAGTAATATAAAGGATTAGTAAAATAAATTATTATAAGTGATTTATTCTGCCGTGAGGTACCGACAAAATACAATAGTACTTCCCACCGTAAGAGGCGACTAAGGTACGAGAACTGACAGATGGTGGTATGTGCATCCAAAATAGTGCAGCTTAAATGCACGGGGTGGGGATGGGCAGCAGCATACCCGTCGCGATAGATGCGCTCTGCGATTGCCAACATGCTTGCCCAGCGCGGTAATTATGGGCAAAACACCTCCTTTTTTGGAGAGGCTAATGTCTAGCAGTGGACTTCCAATTGCTGGTATGATGTTGTTGATGGTGATAAAAATAATTGTGATGTTAGTGCTTGGGTAATAGGTGGCATTTGTATCATACCGAATCGGATTAAACCCGTAATCTACGATCGATTTCTGTATCGTATCGGTTAATGTGAATGTTATCGGGTCAATCAGTTGACAACTGAGTAACGTTGCGGCCGCTAGAGGTCGCCACTGCGCTGGGAGCTACTTTGTAAACCGTCATCTGTTTAGTCCCATGCTGATATTTCACCCTACTTAGAAAAACATATATCGAGATTTTAATACTATCTACGCAAACTGTGTATGAGATTATGTTGTTGCTGTGTCAATAAATCGATTGTATATACTTGTTAGTTCAAAATATCATGTTCGTTTCATAATTCTGTAAGTAGTTGCAGCGCATCACGGTTTCTCTCACGTAGTTACCATTCGCATTATAACATCAGCTATCTGTAAATGAAAGTATTGAAATTCTTGTGCTAGTTAGACTGTCTAAAACAATTACTAACTGATAGTATGTAGACTCTATTTGAAAAGTTATCCATACTGTACTATACCGTATACACGAGTCCGAGTAGATATTTGTCTTTTTATGCGTATGTTTGTTGTTTTTAAGGCTGTACCTGCAATGATTTCGTTTTGCACTGCAACTGAAAGATCCCAGGTTTACAGGTAGTTAAGGGGTATTGGGTTGTAGGTAACTGAAGAATTACAAATATAATGCTTACATATACATGTTTATTTTAATATATTTGTGTTTAAGTATCTGGGTCACAGTAAACAATATCATAATGTAAATATTTGTCCTGGGCCGACATCGAATTTACGGTCCTTGGCGCATAAGATAGAATCAATATCATCTGCGCAATCGGCCTTTCAAAAGATCCTTTCATAGATATCCTGTTATCCACACGCTTCCAATCAATGAGGTGTTTTTGGTAGTATCTCTATCTTGCAAGCAAAGGATCCTGGGTTTGATCCCCACCCAAGACAATCATTTGTGTGATTGTTGTTTATTTGGTAATTGTGTGTAAAATATTCATTATCGTAATTATGTCAGCCATTGAAAGTTCACTGGGCATAAAGCCTCAACAAGAAAGGGAAAGTTATGCTCATTACCCGTACCTCTGTTAGGCTCTGTTAGGCTCTGTTAGGCCTCTGTTAGGCTTCACCTGTAGGGTGAGGTACTTTCTACTTACAGCTAAATATGTGTTACGTATTATGTGTAATCTTATGTTCTCTTACTTAAGCTTACCTCAGAGTTAGGTGTGAGTTAAGATGTTGCGTATTAAAAATTATCTATTCAAATCTGTTTATAGTTTAAACTATGAATACATTAATAAATACATTAACAATATTACGTTAATGTGCCTTATTAAGATATTAGAATAATATTTCTGATATTAGTCCATGAATTATTAACATGAATATAACGTACAAACATATTCTTATGAAAATGCGCATATTTTAAACGCTCCATAAAGCTCTAAAATTGATACCAGCTGGAATTATATTAATAATTTCACGAACGCGTGCTTGAAAATCGTCCAGTTTGATGCAAGTGTATATTATTTTCACTCGATAGCATTTAAGTTAATTATAAGCCTGTATACTCATATACTTAATTAGTTCGTAAGCGAATTTAATTAACTCGCCGATTTTAATCAACCTTTTTATTCAATACATGTTTATACTTTCAAGAAATAATATTTATTAATAGAGATATTTTTGAGAAAATATTGATAGCACATTAATATCTGATAATGATTTGATCGAATTTAAGTTACACATCGCTTGATCGAAATATTAATTTAAGTAGAAAATTAATAGGTTATGTAAATTGATAATTACTTTTCTTAATGTTTTATTGTAATTAATATATTTTTAAATATAAGTACTACTAGACTTGTGCCTATGTCTGCTTAGATCTCCTAAACTAAGCACAGGATTTTGATGCCTTTTTTAAAGAATAATTAAGGGATGTATTATAAATATAACATAAGGATGTATAATAAATGCCTGATCTAGAAGAAAACACTGATAATTTTAGAGGTTTCAAATGTGATGTCGCAAATAAACACATTTTGTTGCGATTACATTGAACAATACGAGATAGATCAAAATAATGTACAACAGTAATATACAACTTAAAAAGGTTTGCAAAAAGGTCTGCAATGGCATATTTCTCTTAGGGTTATCCCTATTCCACAATCCCTAGGGTTATCCTACAATAACCATCGTTTATACTCCCTGCACCCGTGCAAAGCAGGGGTGGGTTGCTAGTTATATTAATATCACCATCATCATATCAGCCAGTGGATGTCTACTGTAGGGCAGTGCTCTTGCACGCTTTTTTATATACAAGTTGAGTCTAATGGGATTTTACTGTTTCACTTTGGAGGTTTTTTGATAATAGTTACGAGGAATTTGTGGTGACAGTCGCAGAGCGGAGCTTTACGCCGGGGACGCATTTGCCTATACGATTATTTGAGGGTTGGTATAAATAATAAATAAAAGAACTTAGTAATTAATCACCCACGAATTTTAAACTGCACATTGGCAAGCCTCAACGTGGCCTGCACACTCCGTTATGAGAAATTCTGCCCTTGCTTCTGTCGATGTTAATTTCAAGTATCATAAAACCTTTTGCACTTCGTTGACTGTTCAAAGATCTAAAGGAATGTTTCTTTTTAAAATGAAATAAAAGAAAGCTGTGTGCAACTACGTATTCAAACTCCAATATTCATTTTCATAGAAAGTAAAAATGAATATTACACACGAACTTGAAGGTTGAAAGGTACTTTTGATCTGCGAAAGAAGACTTACGTGTATTATGAAGCCTGAAAATTACAAACGGGCAGAAAATTATTATATTGAGATATTTTAGCCTCGTAAAATTGTGATTCAAAGATCTCGCTAAGATGTTGTTGTTGACGTGTACTTTAATTGTTATTTTAAATAGTTGTATCATATTTTTATACATATTTAATAGGTAATTACAATTTTAACAATTCCGAAATAAATTGTTAAATTTATAAAATTTTAGAACAGTATATTTCAAAGTAATAATAGTGTAAAATTAGTTATTTATAATCCATTTTTGATTCAATCTAAGTATATTATATTCTATCGTATCAGTAGTATTATTGTCCTATTTTTTCTTTTCTCAACCATATTCTTATATATATTGCATGTCACGGCAGCCTGTCATTAAGATATCAACTATGAAATATGCCCTACAATATAATTGTTATTATCGTTATTAAGTGAATGTATTTTTGGCTGTCCTGAAATAAATAAAAAAATGCCAGATTATGTAAGGTTAAAATTACCTCGACCAGCAACATTAAAATGAGTTTCGCTATATCTGATTTTGACGTGTATTTGAAACCTGTGTATATAAAGCTACATATAAATAGTAATTGAGAAACTAACCTTCACGGAAGTCAAAAAACAAATGTAGGTAATTGTCCTAAAACAATATAATTGTATGATTAGATGTTCTTTATATTTATAAAAAATAGATCGCAAATTAAAATCTATAACATTTTTAATTAAATATTTCCCCTAATTTTGGAAAAATCACGATTGATTTCTATATATGAACAAAATGTCAGATTATTTCAGGAAGAATTCAACTTAAAAAATATTCTTAATTTTTTTCTTTCCGATGCGACCATTTGTATTGATTTCAAAAGATTTACATAAAATGACCTTATTGAGTTGTTGCACATTTCACCTAAGATTGCGATATCTTCTTATTATAATTATCATTGTAACAGCCGTAGAACGGCCACTGATAGATATAAACCAAGAAAAGGAGAATTTAGCCTAGAGCTAATCAGATGTGGTGGTAATCGCAGAGCATACCTTCGTGACGGAAATCCTGCTGTCCATCGCCGTCCTGTTGGATTTGAGTTACCCCATTGCGAGTAGATCCACTATCTGTCAGTTCCGGCTCAGTCACTTTTTACGACACCTGGTACAGAAGGAGGTACTCTGCCAGAACCCAACGGTTTGTGATATTACGATATCATCTAATATTGCGTATATCATTTTTAATAATGGAATTATCATAAATATTCATCTTTCACACGAAGGTCCTAGCATAGAAAATAGCTGAGGCATGGATGAGGTATACTTCTTACAAAGGTCGTCTGCATTGGTACCTCACCCTCACTGGATAATGTGACATAATACTCGTATCTTCGAGTTACAAGGTAGGCAACGCGCTAGTGATATCCTTGACATCCTTATGATATAACGAGCGTGTATGGGTTACGGTAACGTTTTCTAACGCGGAGTATACATAATTGTATGTCGACCTGATGAAATTAAAAATATATATATATCAATAAGGATCTTAAATAAAGACTAACGAAAAAAACAAAAATTGGATTTAATGAAACTCCACAAAAATACAACCTAGTTATTGCTACCCACTTGTACACACTGGGTAACTCAGCGGTTACAGCATTGTTCATGTAGCCCCAAGATCGTGGGTCGAACTTTATAGGATTGTTGATATTTTTGTACAAAAAATGTTTTATTTAGTAACTATGTCAAAAAACTACTGACACTATCTATATTTTCTTAAGTATATGCATTCACTATCGCTCCATAGTATAAAACAAAGTTGTTTTCCGTTGTCTGTCCCTATGTATATTTAAATCTTAAAACTACGCAACGGATTGATGGTTTCTTTTAACAAACATAGAAGAATGTTTATATGTATAATACGTGCATAGTATAGTAGAGTAACATTGATCATTTTAGAAATTACTAATGTGATGACGTAAATAAACATTATTTATTGGCAACTTCTTTGCAGTTAATAATAATAATAATAACTTTATTAAACAACCAAAGGAAACTTAAACTAAAATACACTTTGATACTTAAGTACCTAAACTAGATCTAGCCTGTTCTTATAGGCACCTATGCTCTGTAGTGTGCATGTAGGTGTGAATGTGTGTGTAAATGGTCTAATATAATACAAGGTTAGTTAATACAACATATTATTTACGCATATATTACATAAATACATAGAATATGAAGCTATACTGTGTAAATACAATATATATAAACAATAATAGCAACAATAAATATAGTCCAGTCTAGCATAATATTGTTAGCAATTCCTCTGTCCTGTTGTAGTCCAATGCTAAGAGCCATTCCCTCACTGTTGTTTTGCATGAGTGTTTATTAATGTCATGAATATCTATTTCATGGTTAATTTTATAATAAATAAACGGTCATTCAAAATTTGGAAATCGCTCTGCGAACCGTGTGCGACATGGCTGATGTATATTTTGGAGATCCACATACCTTCGTTTACTATGAGTTAGTTTATTTTCAGGTTTACATAGTTTATGCTGTTGAA
Organism: Heortia vitessoides; assembly: GCA_020976665.1. NCBI lineage: Eukaryota > Metazoa > Arthropoda > Insecta > Lepidoptera > Crambidae > Heortia > Heortia vitessoides. Next base: position 8,217,453 of record JACJUM010002496.1, read on the forward strand.
GAATAAGTTTTTGGTAGCACAATTGTCCCACTGTTAAAACTTTGCTTTGGTTATAGAGTTTTAAGGTAGGGTATTTAAAGAGTAAAATATACATAACTTTGAGCACAGATCTCTAAACCCTTTCTAGCGGTAACATATTCGTTCTAGTAGCACCCCCCAAATTGTAATACAGTACGACAAGAGAGACTGACATAGGAAAACTGCAGTTAATTTTCGAATTCTTTGCGTTAAAATATTTATGTGTGGGTTAAAAGTTAATAAAGAAATCAATGTTATGCCAAGATATTTATATGTTGAAGCATTTTTTAATTTCAGACAAACACAAGTACCCTTTTTAAATTTATCTGGTGGGCGAAGAGATGCAAAGAATTTGTAGTTGGTTGAGATTTTTTAGTAATCGAAAAAGCTGAAAATTTTGTTTTATCTGCTTTTTAAGTTAGTAGGCTTTCATTCAATTTTTGTTGTATGTCAGTGAAGCCAGTTTGGGTATTTGCAGTGACACTTGCTGGCTGAACCTGAAGAGTGATCAAAACAATGTATTACAGTATAGTGCACTATCCAATTTGGTATATGTCCATCCCTCAGGGATAATCTACTACACCCTTTTTTTCCTTATAGCACCCGTGCGCTGTACATTATAAAACTACATTTCAACGGTTTTTAGACGCCTTATACAATTATACTTTATATCGACGTTTCGATTACCTTTCATCAATTTAATGAATTTTTAAATATTTATGATTTGAGTGTAATTTGTATATATTATATACATATAAATATTCGTAATGTGTTGTAATAAACATATCAGAGTGCGATTGAATGCAAACGCTTGCTAAACTTTACGTAATGTATCAATTTAATGTAAAGTAGTTCTGGTCTATGATTACATAATAATAATAAAATTCCCACAACATCTCATACGTTGACCTGACTCCGTGGTAGGTCGCTTAAAGCATTTGTGTTATGGATGCCAAATAACAGAGGAAACTCAAACATACATAACTTAAATACATTTAAATTTGAACATATTCCTTACATTTTGAACATATCTGCATATTGGAAGATTTTAAAAGCAGAGCAGGATTCAAATAATTTTACTATACCTAAATAAATTTACTATACCCTATATTACAGTATCTTTACTGTACCCATGGGTAGTCGAGACAAGTCGGTAGTAGTATAATTCAAAATAAATATAGCTGACAGGTATCGTCAGTCCGTTAGTTACCAATAAGCACTTAATATAAAGCTATCATTCCCAACAAAAATAGCAGGTGGATGAATACCCGGTCCGTATCGCCGGCTGGACATTGGAAATAAAATTTTATAGTCCGGTACCCTCACCGTTGCGTGTGGAGTTATTTAGTATAACGATCACGGTAATAGCCTGTCAGTTTTAGCTGTTTGTTGGCACATCGAGAGTGATTGGGGATGGAACTGTGCTATCGATATGGTGATATTCCTGACTGTTTATTGCCTGAGAGTTTTTGTTTTGACTTTATGTTCACTTTATGAATCTCATGATTGCTTATTTTATTACACAAGATAAGCGCTTACAGTGCTTTAAACGCTATATAATTTTTATCACTAAAACTTGGTAAATCTCCAAACAATATATCTTTATATGATGTACTGATATTTCGCTGACAGCTAATGTTGTAAGTATTCTCTTTTTGCTGATTTATGACATATAAAAAGTAATTAGGTTTCCACACAAAAAGCACATGAAATTGTAGACAAATTACGAATCAAATGAAGATCATTGAAACTAACTTTTACGCAGACGGCCGTTATTAAAATGAAACTTAATGCATACTTTTCATTTTCATATGATATGATATTAATGTTCCATGATTATGCGTGGTTGTAAATCTCTCAGGTCGATATACGAACACTCAGACCGAAAAGTTTGCTTACAGTTGCATGCATGACTTTTTCAACTTGGGTTCTAAAAGAAAAGCAGACCTTTCAAATAAATTAATTTTAATCATGCGCTAGTAAAGAATAGATATGTTCCACGGCGAATGGGTGGAAAATACGTTATTCTTATATAACAAGTTAAATTACTACATAATGTAAAAAATAATTACGGTAAAACTTTGCGTTAGTAGAAATTATGCTAATAAAATTATGGGAACTGTAATAATGCGTTAAATCTATATTCTGTTCGTAATATGCCAATCCTTATTATGACTAACAGTTTTATACATATAAAGCCGTTAAGTCATGTTAGATTGTAATAACGTATATATCTGCATCCCAAATTGAATATTTATGTTGAGTTAATAAAAAAAGATGCATTTACATTGAAGCCAAAACGCGATTTGCCTGTCACAACTTTGCAACCAGAGTTCGTAATTGGATCTGGCTTTAAACTTTTGTACAGAATTTTCAAATTAAAAACTGTTTTTTATTATGGGAATCTATAAAAGCTGAATTTATAATGATAGCAGTATATTATCACATTAAAACATTGCGCACTTGTTTAGAGAATGAGGTCACATAAAACCTCATTTTACGAAGTATCCGATTTAGTTGAGAGTTCCAGAGTCCTGTTAGACTAGACACAAATATTTACATCTATTCTCCACGGTGAATAGAAAAAATGCATCTCTATGCACGTTTCCCAATACACATAATACTCTTGTCTTTTACATATGATATAATATCTTCATACACGATCCGACTGAAAGAGGTTACTGCATCATTCAGAAAAGATCAAAATATATTTTTTATATCCTTTTCTATAGGTTTGCTGAGGCGAGTTCTGTTTTCTATAATATCAAATACGTTTTCTTACAAACGATTTTTACAGTGTTCTCGTAAATAAAAAAGGTTTCTGTATTGGGGTAAAATACAGGTTGGTAAAATATTGCATCTAAGTAAACATACACTAAAGTGATAGAATTAATAAATAAACGTCAGGGAATATATACATATTTTGACGTAAGAATTTTCGATCGTTATAGAAAGGCAAACGGCATTTATTTTTTACTATACCAGGTCAAAAAACAAGCATACAGTCCGCGTGATAGTAAGCGTCACTGCAGCCTATAGACGCTCGGATATCACTAGCGCGTTGATAGCTGTGTGACTTAAAGATATTATGTCACATTACCCAGTAATTTCACTACTTCTCTTACCCTTCATATACAGCTATTTAGCGGTAAAAATCGCTGAGAGTGGTACCAATACAGATGACCTTTATATGCGGTCTAACTCTTGTAATTACACCTTATCCATCCAAAAAAAAATATATATTTACCTGTCCCCATAATTGTAATAGTAAAGTAGCTTAAAGTAATTGTGTCACGGATATCAAAACAGATAAATTATAAATATACTGCTTAAATATATACATACAACATCCAAACGCATACCAAAAACAAATATTCATAACATAAATGTTTGTTTGGCAGGATCGAATCCACGACCCATGGCGAACAAGATAAATACTCTATCGAATACGCCATTACCCGTTGAATGGTCGCTTTTTACCTTACATTAATGAAATCATGAAAGAAATCAATGTATTTTACATTTTCAGTGTATTTGAACTGTATTTTTAGATGAGTATTGACAATTCAAAAACGTATACGCTTCGAACACAATCATGTTCTCTCTGTGTGCCTGACTTCTGCCATTTCAATGTTACTATTCTTGGACTTGTTATTTTGGATACCACAGGGACAATCCGGGCATGTAATTGAAATGTTCAGTTAAAAAGGGAACTTGCAAACATAGAATCATAAAGGTCAGGGAATCGGGAATGTTGAATTTAAATGAAAACCATTATAAGAAGTGAATTCGGTTTATAGCAATAGAAGTGTAAAACTCTATGTAATACAGAGGTTCTGCTTATTGTTGTCTGTTTCTTTGTTTTTTATTAATTGGTAAACCGTCAAGCGAACACAACGAAAGAAAGTAACTGTTGCAGACATAATATTTTCTAACATGTACGCGTTCACTATTTGTAATAAAACTACACTTTTGACAGCGATTTAAAGCCGTTAAAAGAGTAGTTTTAATTTAAAATTTATATTATCGTGAAGATGTTCCGGGTAAATTTGTGACCTGAACGTATATTGTAATATTTTCTGTCTATAAATTACGTCAGATGGTTGAAGGGCTACTGCTACAAAATATTATATGATTAGCGGTAAAAGATTTGAATAGAACAACTGTTAAAGGTTTGATTTAGACTTTTTTCTGGTCAGTAAAAATGTTATAATTTGCAGCATCGTGTTTATTGCAAGGCGCATATTCGACGTATTGGAAATCTATTAGGATCTCAGTGTTCAGTAATGGACGACCTACGTACGGTTCTTAATGGCGAAGAAATATTAAATCGAGTTTTTGAATTTTGTAATTGGAGTGTTGATTATCAAGTGCAATTTCAGATCTGTTTAAGCATTAGGGTGGGTCCCTGACTTCTTCCGAGTACATAGTAAAATAGTCTAGTTACCAAATTGATTACTTTGCGTAGAGTTTTAAATAATCACTTTCTAATATATCAAAATTCTCTGTCAGGTCCTTTAAAATTTGTACAATCGTTTCGAAGACATATTTTTCTGAATTCAGTGTCTGTGAAGTATACCAGTCTTCAGTTCATAAGTGTTAAAAAATATATGTAATATCATTTTCAACAAACAAATTAAAAGATAAAACTAAACTGGTAAGCATTTCTTTCTCAAGAAAATAATTCATATTATTTTCTCTGTTCACTCACTGACCCAACGCAAAATGTATTAGTACCGAAATGCGCCCGGGACTGGAGTATCTCCATCGATGATCCACTACAATGACCTTAGCTAAAACATTTGAGTAATCAAACTGCTGTAGGTAGTTTTACGTTTACTGTGAAAAAGGAGTAAATTTTCAACGATTTATTACAATGGATCTATTCTATTTTTCAAAGCACCAGTCCGATTCGGCAGGCAAAAGTTTCGCGACCGAAGTCTGTAATTGGATCGGCGAACTTTAATACCGATTTATAAATATCGAATTATTGCCGATGCATTTTCAACAATAATTGTATTCTAGTGGAATTCACCGTATTGTTTGTGGAACGAAACAATTTCAATATTGCAATTATATTGGTTTAATTAATTCGCGTAGTTATTTAGCTGAAGTTCTTTTTTATTTATTCTTAATCTGTTTCTGATAAAAGCTGAAACGGACTAATTAATAATAAAACCAATTATCAACGGATTGTAAAAGTAATATGAATATTTTGTGTTTATATTATACGTCAACGTTTTAAATCATCATCATTATTATACCAGCTATTGAAAGTCTATTGCTGGACACGGGTTTCTCCAATAAGAAAGGTCTGTCCCTAATTGCCGCGCTGGGCAAGCGTGTTGGCATTCGCAGAGCGCAGCTTTCGTAACGGTAATACTGCTGCCCATCCACGCCCCAAGCATTTGAGCTGCACTGTCGAATGGATATACCGCCATTCGTCGACACCTGGTACAAAGGGAGGTACTATCCTGGTACTATTTTACTCTTCCAGTAGCTCTCGGCTAAATATGTTACGTTTTGAATACCTTATGGCAATTGTCCGCAAGCGTGACAATGATTGTGGGTCAGAATGTGTGACGTACATAAATATAACTTCAGCAAGTTCGATATTCAGTTTTAAATTTTGAATATTCAAATTACTTTTTATGAAGGAGCTAAACATAGCACACCACACGGCCAATAACTATTGGCAGTGTGGTACGGGCACAGTAGATTAGTACCTCCCTCTGTACTAGGTATTGTAAGAGTAGACTAAGGTACCAGCACCAACAAATGGCAGTATATCCACCCAAAACAGCTCAAATGCAACAGGTCCGGAATGGGCAGAAGGATTCCCTTCGCAAAACTACGCCCTGCGATTGCCACTACGCTTACCCAGCGTAGAAATTATGGGTAAATTCCCCCTTTCTTGAGAAGGCCTATGTCCTGTGGTAGACGTTTTGGGGCTGATATGTGATGATGGTAGTAAAGGTGCTAATAGTGTTTTGTGATCAGGAAGTGATATGGAGATCGTTTTTGATCGGATATGTAATACGATTCTAGGCTGGTGGTTTCAATTTTTAAACTATACTATAAACACAGGCTACTTTACATATTGAAAACATGTTCCCGTGGCATTTCTTCGAGAAATCGACAAGATCTTTTGCATAGTTTAGCTCTCAGAAAGCCACATAGGCCTCAACCCCCGAGATATCAAGAGTACCCTAGGTCAGAGATATGAAATTAAAGACCGTATGTCAAAAGAGAAGATAGAATAGGGGATCCTACCAACAAATTTAGAACAAAACAAAAATCATTTTGGCCTGTCGTTCTTGCCTCCTTTATAGGGATCCGATATTTCTTATACAAATATCTTAATAGCATATCTCAATCGACATTAAACAACAATCTAAGTCACCAAATAAATGAATCGAAATCGACTCCATTTGTGCGGCCAACCCTCTACTTGGTTAACTTAATGTAGCTTCTCTGGAAAACATCAAGTTGATAGTTTTAATCGAAGTGGGGCATACCTACATTGTTTGGTTATAAACCAAAACAACGACCCGAGTAGATCAATGTTGGAGTTGCAAGTTTATGAATATGTCACCATTATCAGCCATTGGACATCCACTACTTGACATAGGACTCCCCAAGAAAGAGAGCATTTTTCTCATGTTGACGGCAATCGTTTAGTAGGATTGAGTTACGCTTTTCCACCTGGATATCACGCTACTTGGTGGCACTGGTGTCTTAGGCATCTTCTATGACACCTGGTATTATTCTACTCTGCCAATTAATCACGGCTATGTACTTATATGTATGTTACTTCATATGTAAATACGGCAGAGCATACGGTCAGTTTGATGGTAAGAGATCAAAGCCAACAGACGCTCGTATTGATTCGATATCACTACGATACGATAGAACGTAGCCAATACTGTCAATTGATATTGTGTCATATAGCATTACTCAGTGATCTCACTGATTGCTCTATCTCTCTTCAATCAAGCGTGTTAGTAAGTTTCCCATGTAGATGACGCTAATTAGGAGTAAAGGTAGGTAAAGATAGTTTTTTAAAAAAAGTTTCTTTTCTTTTGGATCTAATTATTATAAAAAAATAAAATAACATGAAAGTTATATCAGTTAGCGTTAACCGATACATAGTATTAGTGAGTATTCATCCACTTTTTGGCTTTAGCTAAATTCTTCTGGCGATGCGTGGGCGAAAATGGTCTTGCGCTAAATTCTCAAAATATCTCGCTAATTCAGTATAGTTATGTCATTCGGCCCGCGGACCTTTGCGGAAAGGGCTGCAAACTTGGCCGCCTACGTGTTGAGAATTTTTCTCAGGACAAATGTTACGATCCGAGTTGAAAAGAATGGACTCTGGTAAAAATTTGATCACGTTTAAGGTTAATTAGGAATGTTAAAATGCACAAGAAGATCTGACAGTATTTTTTTTATGTTTCAATCTTCGTTTGTTTTTATAGTTGTAGTTGACTAAAATTGATAAATAAATGGCACAGCTCGTGATTTTGTAATCCATTAAAAAGTTTAAACTTTAACTTAACACTCACTTCGAGTTAATATTTGTTTATTGACGTCATCAAATAACCGCTCCTTCTTCCCACAACATCTCATACATTGACCTAATTCCGTGGTTAGTCGCTTAAAACACTTGTGTTATGGGTGCCAAACAACAGAGGAATCAGAAATATGCTACTTGTATACACATACTTAACGCCCAGATAAAGAAAAAACACAGATATCATCATATAAATATTTGCTCTGGATGGGAATCGAACCCACGACCCTTGGCGCACAAGATAGGATCACTAGGATCACTACCCTCTGCGCCCTCGGGCCCGTCAAATCAATGTTAAGATATCTCATATGACTTCTCATACTCATCATTCATTTTAATTTCTGTAAGAAATATATAAAAGATAAAAATAATTAAGTACTTAACCAACATTTGGCGTATTGATCCCTTAACTAACTATAAGAACTAAAAAAGGGTCACCCATAATACCGTGACGGCAACTCTAATTACGTCACTGTAATTTAATTACGTCATTGGCAACTCGGCTTCAGCACGAAGGATTATTATTCGCATTAATCATAAGTGACGTTAATTAGAGATTTTGTTTTGATATTCATCGATTTTGAAGGCTTTGAAGCTGTTTTTATAATTGAAATAAAATTAAATGAGAATACTTATGATTTTGGTGTATAAAATACGGGATTCTTTTACATTGTACATACATTTTCAAATGCTGCTCAAAAATAGTTTTTGAAATTTTTATTTTAGTTATTTTTTTATAATATTTTATTGCTACTCTTTAAAAGTCATTTAGCCACCAGTAACAGTCCCACTGAAACCTTTTTATAGATCTTTTTATGGTTACAGCCATTGGAAGTCCGTTGCTGGACACAGGCCTCCCCAAGAAGGGGAATTGGGGGCCCATAATTGCTGCGCTTAGCAAGCGTATTCGCGACTGGGATGCTGCTCATCCCCACCCTATACATTTAAGCTACACTGACTCAGATGTGTTTAACGCCATCTGTCGGTTCTGAGAGATTCATCACCTCTTACGACACCTGGTGCAGAGAGAGGTACTATTCTACTCTACCGGTACCTGATGGCAAATTAGTAGTACATATTTTGATCTATCTCGTTGGGTACAGGCAGTGTTTACACTGTAATCGAAAAAAATTATATGCTTGAAGGAGAACCTGGTAGACTGCCATATCAGCGCAGGGCCTAAACTTTAAGGGTCTAAAAATTGAAATTTTGCACAAGGGTCCTTTTTGTAACGTAAGGAAGAACTAAGAAAGAATTTTCGGAAAGTTCAATCTCCTAAGGGGTAAAACGGGGGTGTAAAGTTTGAATGAAACTTTGTTATTTTTGAAGTTAATACAATGAAATTGAATAAGGTTAGATTTAGAAGAATCGTTCAAGAAGTCTTGAATCACGTGCAAAATATTTTTTCGAAAATCATTCCTTATCATTCTAGCATTTGATGCTGGCGAAACCGCTGAGCACAGCTAGTTATAAATATATAAACTATCCTATTGAATCACTCTAGCTATTAAAAAACCCGCATCGAAATCCGTTGCGGAGTTTTGCAGATCTAAGGATACATAGGGACAGATGGACGGCGCATAGCGCCTTTGTATTTTATTATATAGTGATGATGATAATATTTTGATATTACAAGCAACGTTTAAATTTTTAAATATGTAAGACTTGTAAGAGAATACTTTCAATATTCATTAATCAAGGCAAAGCATGATACGCTCTTAATTAATATTAATAGCGTATATGGCTTAAAATTTTATTAGTATTACATACGTGAACTTGGCTCGGATGTTTCCTAATTTTTAAGTCAGAATGGCTAAATTAATATAAAAGATTTTCGGTAACGTAAAAATACATTATAGTCTTAAATAACACAAATAGTTTTGATCCCGGAAAAGAATCAGTTCTCGTCGGTTGAGCGGTTTTTCACAAAGGAATATAAAATACTTACATTATTTTGACCTGAAATATACCCGGTGTTATATATCCAAACAGTATTTATTCTGCATTATGTGAATTAGACACGGCGCGTCAACATCTAGTATTGATAAATATTGATAATAAAACTACTTTCTGAAAATTAAATTACTTTAAACGGAAACGACGTATAATCGCGTAAATCTGAATAACTTTATCATACTTTTAGAAGTCCACTGCATCAAAAAAGCTTCCCCAAGAAAGGGGAAATATTACCTATAATTGCCGTCCTGGGCAAGCGTTCTGGAAATTGCAGAGCGTAGCTTTCGTAAAGGTGATGCTGCTTCCCACCACCGACCTGTGCATTCGAGCTGAACTCTTTGTATGTATATACTACTATCTGTCGGTTTTGGTACCTTAGTCGCCCTTTTGAGACACCTAGGGGAGGTATTATTCTACTCTGCTGGAACCTTACCTGGATCTTTAACTTAAAAGTGTTGAGTTTTAAGCTCCCGGACATCAGTTTTTATTCAAATAATATATAACCCAAGTCGATTCAGTTAAAAAAGAATATAGCTGAAGTTGTGCTTTATAATTGAGATGCAAGATTACGGGCAAGATCGACTCTTGAGCCTTCGAGTGCCTAATTAGCTCCTCACAGTTTAATGAGCCGAGTCGGCGACGTTCCTTATATAGCATCTCGGTGCGCTTCAAACCTGTATATTAATCAATACTTAGAATATTCGAGAATGTTGGGTACCGTTTAGTATAACATAGCCAATTTTTTTTAAAAAATATTTTGACTTGTAAGGCCATTCGATTTTCTGTAGTGTCAAGTTGACTATGAATTAAAAAACAAATGTCTTTTTAATTATTGACATCTCATATATTAAATTAAATGAAAATTTGATTAATTCCATTTGATTGACTAACAGTATATTTTTAGATTGACTGAAATTTTTGCCTATTTATATCTAATTTTTGTCACGGTAAGCAGGCGTGTTGGCATTTGCAAAGTGTAGCGTCTCGGTGAGAATGCTGCTGCCCATCCTCGCCCAGTACGGAAAGATGAAGTTTGAGTAAGGCACACATGTTTGAGTATATTATAACTGGCGGTTTTTTGGGAAAACTCTACTTGAAATGTAATATGCCTATTTACAATAAATACATTTTAACGTCAAAATAATAAAATATAATTTGAAATATGATATATAAAAATAAATTTTGTATTTCGTTGAAAGAAAATCGTATACAGAACAGAACTTGTAATTTTCAAATATCAAACATCGCCTTTATCATACAATAATGTAAAGAATTCCCATTTATTTATTTGGAGTCTGAAAATATATTAAATATTCTAAAAAGCATCAGTCACGAAATACGATATTATCAAATATTGAAGTGTGTCATTAACAGAAACATCTGCTTGGGTTTAATATCTAGGGGTCCTTTGAAGTAGTTTTCCGAAAGCGATATTAAGGTAAGCCAGCAATCAAGACCGAACAAATTATTTACCCTTTAATTGCCCATATCTCTTCGAATCAGGTAATTTGTACAATAGACAACAATTTGGCCTTACATCAAAGCATGGAAATGTAAAGGAAGTTATAATTAAACAATTGATTATTTTACTGGGCCGTGATCGCTTATTTGACTATCTATGTATCTATAAATTGATAGTGTAGCAAAAGTTCATGTTGAGGCATGTCAACAATATGAATGACACATTGCGTAATATTTACATTAAACCACTGAACACTATACAAGTTTGCTCTAAAATTATCATTGATGCTCCTTTTTTTACATATTCCGCCAAATTACTGTTAGTGTACCGTTTGAATTCGCGAAAAATCTTTTTATAGTTAGCACAATTAAAATTGCTATAAAATAAGATATAATGACTTGAACTACCGAACGTTTCTATAACTTTTATATGCTGTGAGATTCATTCCAAGATAGGTATATAAGAATTCAAATATCATAGAATTGTTTGTTTGGTACGATACTAGCTTAGGCTAACCCTAAGGTTATTTGTAATATAGGCAGATACATATTTGATTACTAGTGGTGTGCTATCATTTCGCTATGTGCAAACCTTCCATTTGGAAATTTTTCAATATGTTTAAGATTAATCTCAACAACAATACACATAACCTTTCTTAATTCATCACTTTATCTATAAGTAAAACAAGACAAACATGTGTTGTGTTATTTTTGAGTTTATCGCGAGCGTCCATACAGAAAGACATGATCAGAGACTCTATTTCGTGACATATTATGTTACGTATGTACCTTGCGATCAAATTAGGTCGATGTCTGTATATTGTAAAATATGCACTTTCTTAGAACGATTCAACTTAAGAGTAGCATGTTTTTTACTTTAATACTGCACTAACATTGATTGGAATATGAAGAATCTACTGATTAGTTTCAAATTGACAGGTCTGATGGCATAGATGGTAGTGATCGTGAGCCCCACCAGGGTCGTAGTTCACATTTCCCCGAGATAAATATTTAAGAATGAATATTATAGCAAGGAAGATCTTATGTTTTAGGTCGTAGATTCTCTTTTAAAAGTAAGCCAATTTCGTTAAGTGTATTTTTTAGTTTATATTTTTATAAGTCGAGCCTATAGAATTATATAATTAAGTAACTAAACACAGTACTCAAAAACAGCTTAAAGTAAATGCAATATGAAAGGAAACATTTAACGCGGTCAAGCTATTTCCTAACCAAGAAGCAGAGATAGGAATCTCTCAGCCGATCACGCTATGTGACATCAAGGATCACTACAACTATCCATGAAAAGCTTGCACGACTTATACGATATATGGTTCTATAAAAATGAACAAGGAAATTTTCTTTACCCTATCCATGATAGTCCTTATATATTTTAGTTATCTATTTCTTGCACTTATATTAGAAGTACTAAAAGCAAAAGCTATTCTATCAGTGCCAAAGTTCTGGCGAGTGCGGAATTAGCGATAGGCAAGGGCAAGTTTGGCTCGAGGCAAGATATCCAGTCAAACGTTCTTGATAAACTGCCTTTTGTGTCCTTTGTGACGCGCTGATAATCGGCCCACAAAGGCGGGGGAATACGGGCTTCTTTTAACCAACTTTTGGCAGATAATTTGGTCGGAAATGCTGTGGAAACAATGGGATGAGAGTGACGAACAAATGATGAGTTTATGGCGATTAAGAATTAATTCTCGTTGATTCTTTGCGATAAAATCGAACTTTTGTCTTTGGAGTTTTAGGATTGCTTTTTTAAAATGGTTTGAAAAATTGCTTGTTAATTTAAAAAGTATTCAGTGGCTCTTCAACTGCGTCTGTATTTATATAATATTTATGTTTCATTATGAATACTATCGATCGGCTGATAATAAACTTTTTGTATCTATATGATTCAGCTGAGAATCAAAATCAAAAGTCAAAGTAATAATAATAATATATAATAATAAATTCCCACAATTTCTTATACATTGACCTGACTCCGAGGTAAGTCGCTTAAAGCACTTGTATTACGGACGCCAGACAATAGAGGAATTACAAATATACTACTTAAGTATAACTTTAATACTCAGAAACGTTTATCATATAAATACATATTATATCTAACACAGAACAAACACATAATTATATAAATATTTGATCTGGGTGGGAATCGAACCCACGACTTTGGCACCATCAGGCCCGTCAAAGTTTATTTATTCAAGTAGGCACTTTACAAGCACTTATATCATCAATAAAATAATTATAAATAAATAAAAATTATAACATTAATATTTCCAAATAGGTATTTTCAGCATTATTATTGACCCAAGGGATCATCAAAGTCATCACTTCACATATAACACTGATAATTTCAATTACAATAAGTCAATGCAGAAACTAATTTACGAAGAAAGTAACGAAATTAAGGGGCTGTATACCATAAAAATAACTAAAATTAATTTCTAATGCCAAGTATTCGACAATAATAAAGAGACTATTGTTTAAACAGATAGCAAAAACCTTCGCAATACTCACTGGCGGAGTTTCTGAAAGAAGTCATTAGCAGAGTTTGAAACTTTCTTGCCTTGGGGAAAATAAATATTTCCGAAGTTGGCAGATAACAATTGCGCTTTTGTTTTGCTTTTTTGACTATATTTAAGTTGTGTTGTGACATTGACGGTTAGATTGATTGTTTTTCTTTTCTTTTTGCCTGGCTTATTGAATAGTTGACGATTACGAATTGCCTCATTAGGCCACAGATATTAACCCTTTGGTATAGGAAGATCATAGTTTGATTACAAGTTAGCATTAGTGAATTTGTCAACTTGTTTTCATATCAATTCGTACGTTTTTTGACATTTTATGTAATTTTTAATAAAGTAAGGTTTGCTCTATTAAAAATTACTTTATTAAAATATTTTTTTTATTAATTATGTGTTTTTTAAAATTAAATATGTGTTAGTTATTTCTACATATTGTAGTGGAAGTGGATCAAGTGGAAGTGTAGTTGGAAGTAGGAAAACCAAAAATTTTCCCGGTTGAAAATATTCAACTTTGTATTCCTTAAGATTACGAGTATTATTGTGTTTCTTCCCGTGAACTTTCCTATCGAGGCCACACAAATAAAACGCTTTCAAACGCCATGAATTTTACGCACCATAATTTCGGTGTACTAAATGCTCAATAAAAAAGGGAGGGCTATTTCTTGCGGCGCGGGAACACTGGCTCTGAGGAAGGAAGACATCGGAGTGACGTTAGTTTGATATACGAGCGAGGTCTTTTGTGTGTGCGCCGTTAATACGGGCACAATGCCTCCGACAGTCGTCTGAGTTACGCCCGAGCTGCGGCATCCTTCACACTGTCTTGTAAGTGACGCTATTTGTTAGGTCGCAGAATTTGAGTTACGTTAGCGGACCGAGTCGGGCGTGCGGCGTTTGGCCCGTGTTACTTTCATGGGAACGATTACTTTTGACCGAGGAAATTTAATTAAACAGTTAAAAGCTATCTTGTGACTCCAAAAACCATATGAAGAATTGTATAATTATATACCACAATTACTATCATCATCATCATACCAGTTATTGGAGGGTCCACTGCTGCACATAGGCCTCTCCAAGAAAGGAGGCTTCTTGCCCATAATTGCCGTGCTTTATTTATATTATTGTTATTTATTTATTGCGTCATAACTTGGCAATAGCAGAGCGCAGCTTTCGCGGCGACGCTACCGCCCCTGCCCGCCCTGTGCATTTGAGCTGCACTGTTTTGGATGGATATATTGCCATCTCTCGATCCGGTACTTAGTCACCTCTTACGACACCTGGTGCAACAAATTAGATTTTTGTAGATATATTTTTGATATTATTAATTTTTCACTTCTATTTCTGTTGCCAAATAGCAATTTTCGCATTGCTATGTTTCGGTTAGAAGGGTGAGAGTGGCAGTGAAATTACTGGGTTATATGACATAATATTTTCAAATCAACAAAGTTAGTTCAAATCAACAACGTTAGTGATAGCCTTGGGATATATTATGAGCGTCTATAGGCTGCAGTGGCTTTGGACTTACGCTTGTTTGTCAATCTAGTCAAATAAAAAACAAATAATATAAGTAGGACCACTATATAATTAAAAATAGGTTATATTTATGATTATTGATTTATTTTGCTTTATGGATCTATTTTTTTAAAGTACCCATATAAAAATATGTATACGTGTAAGGATAACTTATGCGCTAATGTCCCGAACATTCAGTTCGATCCCCACTCATGACAAAACGTTAAATGATGACATTTTTTTTGGTTCTGTGTCTACGTGATAGATATATTTTTAAGTGTTATATTTGTATTCTTCTATTGACTAATGTCCATAACACTGTCAGGTCAATGCATGAGATGATTTGTGAAATTTTTGGTTTGCCGAATACGACCAAAGGAAATAAGTCTTAATCGATTGGCATTGCCTCATAACACTAGAGATATGTCGTTAGATTTATGATTATAAAATACCTTAATTATTCGAAGCATAAAATGTATTGTTAGTGAATTTTGGAGAAGTAATATTTCAAGAAATAATTATTGCAATTTTATTAACACTATTCATAAAAAGCTAAGAGTTGTTTTTACAAGATATGTATATGGAAAATTATGCAGTAGATGCTATTGACATATACTATATGCACTTGTTATTACGTCTAACATTCCTGAAGCAATATTAAAAGAGAAATGAAACCATTTAAGTTTTAATGAATATACTATTAATTATATAAATTTCTGATAAGTGTTCTCATAGAAGCGTTTTATTAATATTCGGTGTGAATGTAGCCAAACATTCAATCCCAAGGAGCGGAGGTGTGAGGGTATAGTTAATTGTGGTCTCTGTCAGTGTCAAAAACGTGAGCATAGAGCTGAACACTGGTTTTGGAAGACAGTTGGTGAAAGGGTTAAATTTTATTGCTTCTTGTGACTCTGCCTGCAAGTATTGTCAGATTTTAATAACGTATCCTACATATTTAAGCAATGTATATTTGCTACATATACCAAATTTTTAGCTTTTTTTTAGTAATTACGATCATAGTTGTATTGTATAAACGAGATAACTGTTTAAAGTAAATATGCTTAGCCAATTTTAGTAGTTTTATATAGATATAAATAAATATATTAGACCAAGCTGATAAACAAGCATACAGTCCGCGTAATAATGCGCGCCACCTCAGCCTATAGACGCTTGTATTATCACAAATATATCACTAGCGCGTTGTGAACCTTGTGACCTGAGTATGTTGTATCACATTACCCAGCAAGTTCACTGTCTCTCTCATCCCTTAAACCGGAACACAGCTATTGGGCGGTAAAAATAGGAGAGAGTAGGTAATGCAGGCGACCTTTGTATGTAGTCCACGTCATAAAAATCCCCTTTTAAGTATATCTGTATATTACAAATATACATTCTATTCATTTAAATGTATTGTGTTATATCATATTTCCTTTTTCTAAAGGTTACCTGAATAAAATTGCTCTATGCGACATGTCTGACAGCTGTAGTTTTAATATTTTATTCCTCTTTATGCCTACAATAAAATGTACTAATATTAGTACGGACAGGGCATAGCATGCAAAATGTTCGCAGCATAGGACGTCCACCCACAAGGTGAATTTGACTAGAACCGCAGGAGTGCACTATATGAAGGTAGCATACAATCGGCCCTATTGGTAATTACTTGCGGTAGATGTCTATGTCCAGCGATGGACGTCCTACGAATGTGATAATGATGGTAATAATTATTATAGCTTAGCAAATAGGACCAGTAAAACAAAACCACAACGGTTTTATGTTTTGTATAAAGATGACAAATAGAGCAAAATTCTTTGTTAGTTTGTTTCTTAGTATAGAAAGACGTATAACTTTAAATATTATTTGGCTATACTTTATTGTGTAGAATACAAAGATGGACTATATTTTCATATGACTTATAATCAAAATATAACACTGAAAGTAATTTAGCCAGAGTACACCGCACTCTTGTTGAGTTATTTCAGCAGGATCTCAGAAAAATCAGTTGACCTAATTTTTATGGTTATGGGACTCCAATTGAGTTCAAATATGGAAGTTATATTCTTACAAAAATATTTAAAAGTGAAAATATCGAGTCAAGTTGACTCGATATTTTCATTTTACGAATATAGTTCATATTATTATTAATAGTTAATAGAATTAATATTTTTTTAAGTAATTCCTAAAAGTATATATTCAATGTATGTAAAATGTACTTCAATGTATACTTAAACTACTACAACTTATGTGAAACTTTAAGTGAGACTTGAACCTGCACCTTATCGATGCCGTGGGACTGGA
Organism: Heortia vitessoides; assembly: GCA_020976665.1. Classification (NCBI taxonomy): domain Eukaryota; kingdom Metazoa; phylum Arthropoda; class Insecta; order Lepidoptera; family Crambidae; genus Heortia; species Heortia vitessoides. The sequence goes on from JACJUM010002496.1 coordinate 8,234,802, forward strand.
TTACTGCTGTGCTACCGAAACCTAAGAAGACACGTCGAATTTTTTCTTGTGTTGTTTTTATGTTGAAAAAGTAAATGTTCATCATATAGAAATATTTGTATTTGTCAAGATAGGGGTCGAACAATATCCTTTAATGCATAAGTTAGGAACACTACTAAATGGTCGGGTCCATAAATACTGTAGTACACCCAACGAGTGCCCTTTCATTTAGGTGTAGGTTTTAATTAGACCTACTGTGCTAAGCAGCTTATAGGTAATCTAGAATTAATGCATCTGCAAGCGTAGGCATTAAGACAAATGGAGTGCGGTGTTTTGCAGCAACGATATCAGAGTGCTAATCACAATATGCTGTGTAGAAAATGTACATGAATTTGCGCAAACATTTCGTATATTATGGACTCTCTATTTATCAACACGCTCTTTATTCAAAACGTATACACTAAAATACATACGTGGCGTTGTGAAGTTTTATATTTTTTATGTTATGGCATACTAATATTGTTCTAAAGGTTGACGTAGGCTGTTTTAACTTTGTTCGTTTTTCTAATAATGTCGGATTTTAGTCGTATCTAATATTAATTATTTTCGCGAAACATTAACTAGTATTTTTCTAAAATTAGCCTAAAAAAACACGAAGATTTTCCCATTTGCAGCAATAACCAACTAACTAATTGTCTGCATATCGACGCGGAAATTAAAATTGAAATCCGCTGCATCACTCTCAAAGGTTTGTTTAAAAAAATCGCCTTGCTTAAAACTTATTTAATTTTCGAAATTTCTTTTATTATATTTGACATTCACTTCGAACTTTTTAAATTAAAACTCAAACGTGAACTATGAGCGCGACAACGCTTGGTAACAATATACGAACGAACGCTTAGGAAATAATTGTATGCACATAATTATTTGTGCAGCCCGCTTTGTGCGGGCATCCGAGAAAAGAGGAGACGCGGGAGCACTCATTCAATACTTGGATCATACAATCCTGGATAGGCCGGCAGGGTGATTACATATGTTTTTATTACTTTATTATTGTTTTATTCATATACTATCTACTATTAATAATAAATACTCAGTATTTAACTATTTTAAAATTAAAAATCAAGGCCAACATCGAACCTCTGCCAGATAATAAGATATCGTTAAGTAATTGTAATTTTCAAAACCTAACACAAAATCTTTTTTCAATTTTGAGAATGGTTGCCAGAGGTTAATCGAATCTTAAAACAATTAAAATAACATGTTAAGAAACGTTTTTAAGCCGTTAAGAAAGTAGTTTTATTACAAACTCGCATCGCACCACGGTTTCACCTGCGTAGTTAATCTTCCCGTGTGAATTATAAAAAGAAGTATAGCTTACTAGCTTTTACTCGCAGCTTCACTCACGTCAATTTTCGTTTGAAACATTAGGGATGAAAGATTTTACATATGATCGGTTGTGGAGATATAGCGTGAAGAGTGTACACTCTAAAATTTACAATATTAATTAATTGAGGCCGAAAAATTTGGATCGTATTAAAAATTGACATTGAGAATAGTATGAAAAGTAGTCTACGTTTTCTTTCATATTTAATTATTTTACCTATATGTATGCAAAATTTCAAAAATATTGGTAAAGCAGGTAAAGCGTGAAGAGGTGACTAAAAAACATTAATACCTTTGCGTTTAAAATATTAGTAGGAATTTTAGTCGCTGATAAATTTAATTTGTTAAAAAGTTTTTTAAAATTAATTCAAGTCTCGTTTATAAAGATCTATTTAGGGTTTTGAAATCTTTAAATTATTGAAAATATAATACAACGTATGTCACTCGGAAAGGAAGTAAATTTTGATCATTTTTTCTAATTATTATTATTAGTATTGATTTATCATCAGACATTTTGATATTTAAACAAAAGAGGGTGGGTTTTTAAGGAACGCGGAATATGCTTTATTATGTGGGTTTGAAGCAGATTAGTGAGTTTTGAAGACTGAAAAATTAAACCAAGATTTCGCGACAATCTCGAAACTCAAAGGACCTAAAGATAATTAACGTTTCAATATTCCTTCCCAAATTAATAATTGCGATGGTTGCTTTACTTCCAAGAACATCGAACATCGAGCGAGTGCGTTAATTAATACTTTAGCGATAACACTTTTTCGTTTTTTGTTTGATAAATTTTCCCAATAAAATGCAACGGACCTTGACCTTGAAGTATCAATTTAATCTCAGGCATTTCCTTCAGAACTCAAACTAAAGATTAGGAAACGTTTCATAAGCATTCAGTTGAATGAACTTGTTCAGAAATTAAAAACGGAGCTGACAACGTTTAAAGAGAACACCGTGTCTCAGCCTAGCCAATGTTCAAAGGATAGGTCACATAAAAAAAAAGATAAATCTAATAACTCTTACTTACTACTATTCTCATTTATTTATAAAATAGAATTGTTGTGTTTATTATTTTGATGATTCAAAAGTGCTTGTTATAAGCTTGAATAGAGAATATTTTGATTTGATTTAAATATACCAAATTCATAATTCTTTTATTCGTATAAAAATGTGTTTTTTAATGTTTGTATGCACGAAGTTAATAAATTTATAGGCTATAGATTAAAACAACTTAGGGTAAAAAGAGAACTTCTACTATATTATTAATATAAATATTCGTAAATAGTTGAAGCTTGCGATGCTATAAGGCTACTTCTTATGCTGCGCGCGTTTGCAGCGTAGCAACATTGTATTTAAGTCTAACTACAGTTTGCTACGAAAATTGACTACGATGAATAATTTAACATTTGTGAGACACAATGAATATCCTTTTTTTATTGACCTATTTCTTGGGAACCTTCGTTTTACACAGCACATTTTAATATTAGTACTAGCAAATGGTTTGACTGTTTTTAAATATGTTTTATGCTAAATTACACAATACATTTGTAAGACCACTATTGCATGATATCCGTAAGACACACGCGCTAAATTTCTTATTTCTAAGTAAGGTCAATTTATGAGATATAGTGTGAATTTATTTATACCTTCTGAAAAACGGCTATTTACATCTTAAGGCTAGTTATGTTAATATTTGTATGTAGGCATATATCCCGTAAAGTAAACTTTGTAATTAAGTTTTCATGCACAACTAAATATATCTTTTGAGGAGTCGAACCTACGACCCTTGCCGCACAAGAAATGGACTTTACCGAATGCACCAACGGGCCCATCATAGATATGGGGAAATCTATACTTTTACGGGGGAATACAGTGGAGAGTGAGTATCCAAGAAACCTTCTACATAGTATTGGCCCAATAAAAAATTTTACTCACCATTGAGTATAATTCGGCAAATACAAAGAGTGAAGCCCATTTATTATACGTGCATACTTTCGAATAGAAATTAAATACATATCAGATAACATAATGGTCAAATAGCTGCCGGATACGGTAATTAAGTAAAAAAATAATGCCTTAAGGCTCTTCTAGCCGCTGTGTTTCTCGAGTAGACGCGACGAAAACCGCAGGTGTTTCATTATTCCGCTTTTAATGGCGTCAGCACCATCGAGTTACGCGTTAGACCGTACGCTCGCACGTACAAGCGCCGGATTGAATTCGCGCTTGCCTAACCACCGATTATTTAGAACTTCAGTACTAATTTCAAAAGTTACGGCTAACAAAAGTTGTGTAAATTAATATTATATATATATTTATATATATATATATAAATATATATATACATACATACAATACATACACACACACACATACACATATATATATTCTTATGTATATTACTGGCTGACCCAACAGACGTCGTATCTTGACTTTATATCTATCTATATCTATATTTATCTTGGCAAATATGTTCCGACTATAATAAAATAAAATAATTGAGATTTAAACTATCCTATTTATGAAGTTGAATCAAACTTCACACGGTAACAACTTTAAATATGTATAAAATTAAAATTTTTGTTTTGAGGTTTATCTCGGAATAGCACCACAATTAATTTTATATATAAAGATAAATAGACATGAGAAGACATCCTTAATAAAATTATTAACGCGAAAGTTTGTGAGTGTGAATGTATAGATGTCCGAAAATAAAAACAGATCTTTAAGAAATTTGGCACTGGGATTATATATATATATATAGGCTAGAGTAAGATATAAGCTACATTTTATTACGTTGCTTTTTCATGACATTGTATATTCTTATGGGAGAAATATGGCTATTTATTTTTCTTTATTGTATCGGTATAGTTTTGAGGTCTTAAGAGATGTGATGCCATTGCAGAATAAGTCGCGGGCGGTAAGCTGGGGTATATACATCTGTAACAAAAGTGCTTAAAGGTACTTATTTCAGTCAGGAGTATTTGCCATCTGACTTTCTTAGAAAGACTTCCATGGCAACATACATAGTTTAAGAACAGCTGTAATAGTCCATTGTGTTATTTTCGGAAACAGCTACGAATTAAATAAATTAATTTTATTTCCAGTGAGGGACAAAGTAGATACATACATACTTATGGATAACTTTACTCTTATATATATATACAAATTACGTTGTTTTGTCCGGGAGAAACTTGTAAACTACTAAACCAATTTTTTATATTTTATTACTTACTGTGTACAGTCCGATCTAACTTGAGAGATAGTTCATATCTCAATTTAAGTCAGGCTAGCTAGTAAGATATAAATGTTAAAAAAGTATTAAAAAAGGTTGGTTATTTCAAGATAAGAAGAGAATATTCACTTGAATTTTCCATTCACTGGAGATAAGAATATTGTAACGGATACCTATTATCCCGCAATAACAATCTATAATACTTCCACATATGAAAATTTAATAGGATACATACAATCTTGTAATCATATTTTCTTCTCTTCGTATTATTTCAGGATAGAAAAATATAGTACAAATTATAAGCATTTTTTAGAAATTAAAGATAAAAATATTTCACTAACAAATTTATTCTATAAGATTTCTATACAATATATGATCGTAGTTTATATATTAAAGCTGTAAAAACCATGTGACTTAATCTTTAAGTTTAAGGGTTTTGTTCTCAAGGATAAATCAACCACATCACAGAGCTTTGTTTATCACATTGTTTATATCACAAATTCGGATGTAGAAAAAGATATTTTCTTAAAAAAACAGGTGAAACTATTCGTTGTTAGAAATTCTAAAATGTGTTGGTCTAACTTTCTCAAGAAATAGGTCTATACAAAAAGGTTATTCGTGATGTCTCAATGACGATAAAGATAAATTATTATTATTTAAGTTTGTTTGCTAAACTCGAATTGTGTGTATGAGATCTCTAAAATTCATTGGCATTAAAATACATTGCTTACAATTTTTATCTTACATTAGTCATAGAAAACTGCACTTAAGTTGAAATATATAAAATATTATTGAGGTGTAAATACTTTAATGAAATCTATTCAATGTTTATGGTGGTTTCGAAAACTTACATGCATGAACTTCATATTAATGCTGAGAGGTCTTATTTTGATTTTATATTCTGAGGCTTAGCTAACGCTGCGTGAAAAAATGAGAACAGTTAACGCATTTATTACAAACCATCTTGATAATCTATGCTACATGTTAACCGACGTGTCAATAAAAAAATAAAAGTATGTTTTAAAGCCGTTAGAAGGTTTAAATAGTAAGTGATTCTATTCTAGGTTTTTACCTAAAAAAATCTTTCGTATCTGTTATAACACTGAATTTATTTATTCAGACGTGAATATACACAGCACGAAAAACATACAAGAAAAACATCATTCAATTTGCTGAAAAGCAATAAAGCTAATCGTCCATACAGTCATAACGATATTCTTCGAAGCAACATTCGAGTATTTAATCAGATTATATTACCTTTACATCAAATAGGTATATCTCAGTTCCAGGAACCATTACCAAAGTGTATTCGTTACTATTGTGGAGCAGTTTCTGTGCCAGTTCCAAAATACCACGGTCAAATAACAATTCAATTTGGCAAAATCGACGAGATAAATTGGCTCGTTTTTTTATCCCTCGGTACCGATAAATTGAGGATATAGATAGTAGTGGTGACACAATAGTAGCTCCAAATATCATGGCGGGGGATGATAATACTATATTATGTAAATTGTTTACGCTACGGGGCGGGAACCGAGCTTTGGGCACAGAGTATATGTTTAGCGGTATGACATGTTTAGCTGGTATTCAAAGTTAGGGATTAAGTTTTTTTTTTAATCTTTATTATGAGGTAGCGTTGTAGTATCATAATAAAATAGTACCTCCTCTGCATCAAGTGTCGTGGGAGGCGACTGAAGCACCGAAACCGACAGGTAGAATATATCCACTCGTAGCATTGTAATTTTTAATAAGTTACCATCACGAAGTTACGCAATGCAAGCTACTAATATTGCCCAGTGCAGCCATTATGGCAAACTCCCCCTTTATTGAGGAGGTCAATGTCCAGCAGTGGAAGTTTCACGGCTGCAATGAAGATATAATAAGGTATAAACAACTAATATAATAGTGCAGCATAGACTTACAACATAATCCAGTCTCTTTTGAGACTAAGACTTTGACTTCATTAGCATATAGCGGTAAGACATGTTTCGCTAAGTATTCAAAGGTAGGCACTAAGTTTGTTTAAACACACCATGTAAACATAACTCACTAATGCTATTTCGAATTAAGACTTTGACCTCATGTTATGTATGGTGGTAAAGACATGTTTCATATTTAGCCAAGTATCAAAGTTGGGAAGTAAGATGGCTTAGATAAAGCATAGACAAGATGTATAAAATTACAGTGTAACCCGTTAACGCCGTTTTGGAACTAAGACTTTGACTTCAGATTACGTGTAGCGGTAAGCAATAATATGCAAAAGCTAAGCACAGTTTCAGTGTGTGTATCACACATAGTATCAGCTAATTCCAGTAAATAATTTTTCATTTGAATATATTCCAATCTAAAATTTGAATTTTCAAACTTAATTCCTTTTTATTTGTAAGCACCTAGGACTAGATCAAGTAGACAGACTCTAAAATCGAACAACTGTTTTTGTGTGTAGTACCGGCAGAGTAGAATAGTACCTCTTACTTTACCAGGTGAAACGACTAAGACGCCCGACAGATGGCGGTATATCCACTCGAGACAGTGCAGCTTAAAAATATAGGGTGGGGATGGGCAGCAGCATCCCCGTCACGAAAGTTGCGCTCTGCAATT
>JACJUM010002496.1:8242402-8391564 GCA_020976665.1 Heortia vitessoides
TACATTTGTTTTGGCGTTATTTACAACCACGCAAACCCTACGCGTCTTAGCATACAACATAAAACCGTGCATGCAAGATCAAAAAAAGAATTACGTTACGTACGTCAGTGCTAAGTAATTGCTTTCTGCTATTTGCAATGCTAAGTGCAAGAACTTTTTTGTTCAAATAGGAACACTGTCAAACTCGTCTATGAACGAAACTATCTACTATCTATGGCCAAAAAAACGCAAGTACCAAAAGCATTCTCATACACATCCCATTCTGTCATCGTCAATGCGAATCAATAAATTCAACCCTTTTACGATTGAGTCATTCGTTTTTATTGTCGTCGTACGTGTTCCTACGCTTGCATCATACTCGACGATAAAGTTCCGAATACCTCTTTATGTCGCGTATGAAACGAATAACTTTCAGTTATTCTCCAATTCCGCGCGATTCCGATCCCTTTTTTAAGCTAATTGCAATTATAAAGCGATCGCTATTGTCTTTTTCTGTTTTAGTTCATCAAACGGGGGAAATGTATGCGCTTGTATAATTTTTTAACGAACTATTTAAAGGTTTATTGCCTTTATTGTAATTAAGAATATAGACAGTAAATAAATGTAGAGAGTCACATAGATTGTTTAAGTGCAATCCAAGGTTATTTTTGATTTTAATTCTGCATCAAGGCGCTTGTAATCCAAACTGGTTTATTCATCTAGGTCATCTCAAGTGTCACAAAAATATTTATTTCTAAGATAACTTATTATTTTTTTTATAAATTCTAATATTTTTGAATTTAACATTGACTTGAAGACATTATCAATCTAATTTGAGCCCTAAGATATTATGGCAGATGGAGCTATTCAAAAAGATATTACAAACCAGAGAAAGACGTGAAAATATACTAGCATTCTTAAAATAGCGACACTGAATTTTGTATGTTAAGTCTGTTTCACACTGTTAATTCCAATGTTCATTTGTTTAGCTCCCCAGTCAGGCATTGTTTCTAAAAAGCCGCCTGTTCCAAAGAAAAAGAAATTCATGCCGCAAAGCGGATTGCGTCGAATCATCCGCCCATATTCTATCACTGACAACGCGGAATATTTACCGAAAGAAGACAATTAAAACGGGCGCAAAAACTGACGTAGAAAAGTGAAGGGCTCTAAAAAAGTTCCATTAAAGCCGTGTTACAAATGAGAGCTGAACCGTTATCCCAGCTATCTTCCTGGGAACCGGGAGCTTGCGTACGTTTTGTAACGCTTACATCGTTTTTCGGGTACACACTCGAATACAAGCTTCATTTCGCCCAGAATCGGATTGAGGGTTCTTGAGAAACGGAAAAAGTATAGAAGTACTTTTGCAACTTCTAGTATTGATTTGGTGACTCTATGAAATAATAATAAATTTTAGTCTGTCGTTCACGTTGGGCAAAGAACCGGTGTAAAATAAGGTACTGTCAAAGAATTCATGTGCACGTAATGTTTTGTTTGAAAAAATTTACACTAATCTTGTGTACTACGTCGTAACTTTGAACATAGGCCTCAAAAAATAATGTTCAATATGTCCAGTTGTAGAGGGTTTGTATCCAGCGTAATCTTGCGGTCCGATTCTTTGTTTACCTAGAAGTATACCGCTTATAAGTTCGTTTGCTTCAGTACCTCAATCTTTCTAATTTCTACTGCGCAACGCATTGCTATGTTCCGGTTTGAAGGATAATGTAGGCAGGGAAATGACTGTATAATCTGACAATAATATTCTTAAGTTACAAGGTTGGCAGTACGAGCGTCTATGGGCTGCAGGGACGCTTATGACCATGCAGATTGTATGCTTGTTTGTCGACTTAGTCATATAAAAGAAAAAAGACCTGCCCTGATTCGATCACGCAAATAGACTCCGAAAAGGCCTTATCCATAGATCTTTAGGCTGCGTTGTAAAGAACACAATAATCACCTTTCTGTCATAGTAGCCCCAACTACTATATTTAACACCGACTTTCTATGACTCGGCACCTACAAATGCATGGAGTCTACAACACTTGACATATACAGCCCACTCAAGTTTTTGACAGGCTTTTCACCAAAGGTCGAACATGCGGTAAACATTTTTCATTTCATAAAATCAAATATAGCCAGTTTATTAATACCCCGGTAGGTGTGAATTCGGTTCTATAATTAACAATTAAATATTTCATGAATAGATGTTGCTGTATATATATATATATATATATATATATATGGACAGCATTGAGTGCATGCGATATTTTATTTTTACTGTGACTACATGCGGGAAACTTCCGTATCCAACTTCTGAATAGTCGGTCTATTAATACATGCAATCTATTTGTGTGTTTATTGTACGGTCGTGCAATATAAATGGTAAGCATTAAATAACTAATACTTTCCTTGTGAAATTATAAAATTTAAAACAATTAACTATTTTGTTTGATTTCGCTGTTAGAATTGTCTCGATAAAGCATCACCATATCAACCTTAAGCCGTCCTCTGCTGGACATAGGCAGTGGCGCCCTCAAGCGAACCTTTTTGGGATTTTTGCAAGTTATTGTCACGCTGGGTAATAGTAGTGGAAACCGCTGAGAAGAGCTGCCCTGACGCCGGGAAACTATACATACAATATAATTATTTTAGGTACTGCCTTTCTCGTAATTTAATACGGTGTTTCTGTCTGTACTCGTCAGCAGTCTTTTGCAACACAGTATAGAGAGTAATATTATTACAGGGCGTATTCGTTTTAATTTTAATAGAGAGATGATCTATCTATGTCGCACATGCCTTTATTTAGTTAGGATAACATAGATTTATTTTTTAAATATTCTTTAATATATTTTGTTTTTTAATTCGCCCCCGTGAATCCGAAGTTATCATAGGAATTTGTTGTCATCCAGGATATAGGGGTGCCCCTAAGCCCGGCCCTGCCCCTTAATGACGATAATGCCATGTGTGGGCTCCACAGCAATGGCGACGCGTCACCAAATGATTGATTCCTTGCGTTCGATTAATCGTATTTTACACATTCCACATACAATTGATAAATGAATGCTGAATGAGTAATGTACTACGCGATTTGAGTTATTTACTAAGAATTGTGACAGCTGTTTTCATATCTTTATTAAACCCCTGAAACTATAGCAGGCCGTTATCTTAATTACAGTTTGAGCGCCGCTTTGATAAATGACTCCATTAAACTCGTAAAGAGCGAAATAAAAGCCTATTCTTAAGAATTGTCTACATAATCACGCTATTTTACTCGTAATGCTGGTGATTTATATTATAGTTCTAAGCTGGTTACTGTTAAGAGATAGGATCCCTTATTAAAATTTAGTTTTTAATGAAACTAATAATACCTATTATTTTCGGTAATGGCTCATAAGATCTACTTGTAGAATTTCTTGCAGATGCATAAAATGGCGGGTCATTACGTGAAGTTGGTATTGAAATCTAGATAAAAAGCGTACTTTTTTTAATGTTGTCTTCTTGAATCCATTCTCCTTGGACTTCTTAGGATTTGATACATTTCTGTATTTCTCACATATTTTAACTATTTTGATGAGTTCGCTCCTATTTTGTGTGCCAAAGGTTGTTGGTTCGATTCCCATCCAGGACAAATATTCATATGATGAATATAAGTGTTTATTCTGTGTCTGGGTGTAAAAATGTATATAAGTATTATATTTTTGATTCCTTTGTTATATGATGTCCATAACACGATGAGTTTTATGTAGAGTCAATCTGTATGATGTAGTGTAAATCTATTATTTATTTTATTATTTATAGATTAACAGATTTTATAATTTTTCTGTGACATTACTCGGTCCAGTAAGAAGGTCATATAATAACTATATACTTTTTACGAACAACTTACACCCAAACTTAATTTTACGGTTATTATAGTATATTAGAAAAGATTTGTTATATGATACAAGACAAAATGTTATACTTTTTGGCATTAAAAAACACATTGAAATTGGCGTTGTGAACTACTCTGCTCGAATCCTTAGGATGATACTGAGACTGTTATTTTTATAAAGGAAACTGCCTTCTTATAGTGTTATATTAATTTGGTAATTACCGAATGATTAGATACATTTTCCCCATGGTTTCATCTGCATTGATTTGAGTTTAATTTTACTATCAATAATGGTCCGTTCTTATTAGTACAGTGATAATATAAATTAACTGTCCAACACAAAAACTTTTTTATATTCAGACCAGGAGTTATTTCGATGATAGCGCTAAAGTAAACATTCCCTTTAGTTGTAGAGAAAAGAAGATACTTATAAAGAGTAAGCATTCAAATATTTCATCATTATAAACATGAAATATCAGCCATTGGAAAACTGTATACAGGCCTCCCCAAGAAAGGAGAAATTTTGTCCGTAATGGCCGCGCTCAGCAAATGTGTTGGCAATTGCAGAGCGTAACTTTCGCGGCAGAGACGCTGCTAACTATTCCCGCCCTGTGGCTTGAGCTACTTTATTTCGAATGGATATACCGCTATCTGCCGATTCTGGTACGTTAGTCGCCTCTTACGACATCTGGTAAAAGGGGAGGTACTATTCTACTTTAACGGCATCTCACAGCCAAATTCAAATGTGTTTTATTTTTAATCGAATTCAACAAGGTTTCGATCTTGTTGAATTTGATTTAATGACCATGAAACACCGTTTTAACATTTTGCTAGTATAATTTAAATAATTTTGGCGGTTCACAAATTATGATTGACGTTAGATACGATTATTAAATGTGAGTATTTTCACCGTGCCAGTGTGTAGCGCCATTTGGCAAAATGTTTGAATAATCACACTATTATTAAAGGCGATAACAGAAAATAATATAAATGAGCCTGAAGAAAGTTAGGGTCAACTTAGTGCTTTAGCCTAAATGACCTCTAACTTACACGTAATTAAAAGAGCTCCACATAAAAAGAGGTCAAGCAACGTATAACGTTGGCGTAACATGCTTTTAAGCGCAAATTACATGAAATAAAATCACGAAACAATTTACTTAGGAATTTAATCCGATCGTATTTTCTGATAGAAGGTATTACAAAACTTTGGCGGCTATTTTATTAAAATATTTTGGGTACGCTTACGTCTGAATTTGAAGCTTTTTTTGTTACAATATTATCATTGTCAATCGACAAAATGTGGCACTTTATTTTATGGGTACTCATTTCTTTAGCATATACAACCTCATAACTAGAAAATATTTTCTAATATTTACTCGTTCACTGCTCATAATATAACTACATCAATACACTTTAACTTTTTAATTTTTTTTTTTAATTGGAGGTTCATTCTTGATTAAAGAGTAACTCATAACTTTATTTACAAGAAAAAATATCTATGATCAATTTTGCTTTTACCTTTTTCTAAAATTGTACGGAAACAAAAGCGGTTATTATAACAGTATGTATAAACTAACACTATGTAACACTATGTACTAACATACTTCCGATATAAAGATTTAGATTTATATTAGATTCCGATATAACATACTCTATATAAAGCATTCATATAGCTTTGTTTTTATGTATTTATATAGCAAGCTCTAGTTGAATTAAGACAGCACCGGCCCTCTTTTAAAAAACTCTATAGTATGGTCAAAGAATGTATTTTAAAAAATTTTACACCTAGCAACATTCACATTGTCTGTTTACTTCTTTTCATCAATACATGCGCAAACCATAATCTTTTAGACGTTTACTTTCTTACAATATTTCTAATCTTGTTATTCGGTTACATTCCGCATTAAATTAATTTTAAGAAAAGTTCATCAGCTATGGTCTGCCATCATCACAGCAGCCATAGTGAGTCCACTGCTGTTTAAAGGCCTCTTCAAGAAAGAGGGAATTTTGCCACGCTGAGCAGTGGTGGGAATCGATGACTTTAGACTGTAGCTTCGCGACATTTTTTATGGTGTTAGGTTGTATTTATTGTTTCTGTTTACGTAGTCCACAACAAGTTCATAGAGGGACGATTAGTTTTAAGATAAACTCCAATCCAAAGTACTCAAGTTAAAATCACCAAACAAAAAATCAGCGAAATACATAGTTCGAATTACTCAAGAGTTGCATTCTGAACGGTGGAGGTGACAGGTACATCTAATACAGCGCAATATAAAATCCCGAATGCGGCTTTTCTAACAGCACCTAAAGGTCTTTACAGACACTTTGCCAATGATGATGATATCAAAATGTAGCTTAATAAAGGGTGTTACGGAATCTTACAAAATTAAATTCAGTTTAATACACGAAATTTTAAGCGAATTGGTTTTAGGTATTGGTTGAGACATTATAGTCGCCGATATGATTCTCGAAATCATTCAGTGCACTTCGGCGCACTTCGCGGCACATTTAACGGTTAAAATTAAGCTACTTTTGTGTGGATTCGTAATAGGATGGGTGACCCAAATTATTAATAATAAATTCAAACAACATTTCATACATTGACCTGACTCCGAGATAAGTCGCTTAGTGTATTACGGACATCATGCAACAGAGAAATCACAAAAGAAATACTGAATACACACTCAACATCCAAACACAGAACAAACACCATAAAAATGTGGGGTGTGCTGTGTTGGGTGGGGATGCACCATCATGCGCGACAAATTGATTATCTCAAGCTCCTTTCTGCCTCAAAAGACACGCAGTCACACAATAATTCAACTTTACAACGACAGAACGCCTTTTCAATATTGAATAAGATGTTATCATTTTTTCATTGACACGTAACCATGTCTTTGTCAATCTAAATATCAGTTGCCGCATTTTCAATCCGTTAAGCAATTAGCTTTATAATGAGTATTAAATGTATAATTGAAAAAAAAAATCTATATATTTTAAAAAGACTGCGCTGTTTTTGATGTCTCTTTGATCCTTAAGTACTACCGATTGAAGTAACTAAGAGCTACTACAATTGTGATCATCAGATCATTCTCTGTAGTAAGGAAAAAATATATGATTGATTCGGTATCATTTCACACACTAGTTATGGTTTGGAAATGTTTTAATAATTGCACTAGTGTAATGTAAATGTTTGACTGTTCGTGTATTTATAATGATTTCACGCTTTCGCCAATAAATAGATGCTGAAAAAATGTAGGTAGCTCGAACAATTGCTTATGATTCTGGATTAAATCCCGTAGATCGTGATATAAAATGAAAACCATGCAAATGAAAGGCAGAACGTTAGTAATATTGATACGAAAAGAATGAATGAGTGAATATGTAATTTGCACCTGATTTCCAAACGAGAAATGCCAGTACAAAAGGCAACAACAAAATAAACATGTTTTTTTTCCACTTGGAAAGCGTATTTAAGGAAATAACGGAACGCGAACATCGCCGATTGTGTTCGCAGATAACAGTGCGGTTATTTACTGCACGATAACGGCAGCGATGATTTAAGGAACGAAGATAACAGGCGATTTACAGCCGCAAATAAGCTGTTTACAATAATATCTTTCAACAAATTCGCTTGTAACCAAGTTGTTTTAGAATATGACCCTGTCTGATGATTTTTATTTCTTAATAAAATTTTGATAGTAAAATGTGAATTGTATGTGACTAGCTTCTTAAGTGATTCTAAATACGAAGTAATAATATCCATTGATTTTTTTTATATTTAACGATGTCAATGATATGAATCTTAAGATTTGTGAACAAAGGGACAATTTTGCCCATAATTTTCGCACTTGGCAGGTGCGTAAACGCAGATTATAGGTTCGCGACGATTCGTTACATTTTACGTTCCAGTACCTTAGTTGCTGCTTAAAACATCTCGTATAGGAGGAGGTAAAAAAAGGTTTTACACCGTAGAGTTTTGAATACCACGGTATAAAATCTTTTTTTACCAAACAAAATCAATGACATCACTTCAAGCCAGTCCAGTTAGACCCTTGAACTTGACATTTATCTCGTTGCGTGCTACGAAAGGTAAGGGCCAAAGGGCTTATTTTTAAATTACAGTTCTGACCTCTAATAGATTATGCGAGGCTTTACTTATTAATATTTAGGCACGACACAGTATTTAGTAATCACGTTGCGTAATACTAGGATTTGTGTCGTAGGCTCATTTTAGTTGCTTGTAATTTCTATGAGTTGTTTTATATGAGAGGAGTAGAGTGATATATTTAATTATTGACAGACGAAAGGTGCAAATACTTAACATTTATTAGAAAACTTTAAATGTTCGTTATATATATTCATCATCTTTATGTGCAGTAGTAATGTAATAATATATATATTATCTTTATCTCTATCATATGCCCATCCAAAGGTTACCTGGAAGAAATCGCTCAAAGCGATAAAGCCCATTGATGTCCATGTAAATGTATGTGTACAGGAAAGTTATTATAATTAATGATTAAGAACAATCTATTGGAAAATTTATTGAAATCTTTACATATCTTCATTTTAGTACAGCACGAAATACACACTTTACTATAATATGAAAAAGGCAAAACATGTTTTACTCTAAAAAATTCACAAGCAATCAACTTATAAAGCTGTTGAGAGATATTGCTTAGTTAAGTATCTAAGAAGCAAGGTATGTACCTCTATTTGAGATTCCCAATGGAGGATTCGTTAAGCAAGTGTACATAATATATGTAGCAATTACTTATCTACGTCGAAGTTTTTGCGGCAAAAAGATCGTTTGTTTCTAAATTAAACATTTCACATAAATCGCGTTTGAATTGCGTGGATACAAATATAAGTGTCATGATTTGATACTGATTTTATTTCGTTCAGACATTTCATAAACCTCGTATGGGAATAATTCAAAAGTTTTATGATTTAGTGAATGAAAAAATAAATCTGTATTTGGTGTAAGTAGCGATTGAGGTACCGGAATCGACTGATAGCGGTATATTCATCCGCAGTAGGTAAGCTAAAATACAATGGGGTAGAGAGTAGTGTTTACCCACCGTGATGCTTACAGTGGACGAAAATTTTTATATTTAAGAAATATAGTTGTGATAATTGATAAAAATAAAACATGATCAACATAATATACTTCAGATCGATTGTTTGTTTTATTTTTAATCAATAACAAATAAATTTACCGGTATTTATTCCGTAGGAACTTCTGATATACAAAAATCAATACCGACTACAGATAAAACAAAGGACAAATAATAATTTTTGTACAAAATTTCTCCTGTCACACCGAGAAACTTCTAAAGAATTTTTAGAAACTTGTAGCTGCATGTTCCGTCAAAGTAATTATCATATTTACATTATTGTATAACATTAGTGTATTTCGCTACACTATATTATAAATCTGATCTACTTCTTAATTGGAACTGATCAAGGCAATATGACTGTTTTAGGATACTTACTGTATCCAAGTAATCACAAACGTCACCAATTTAAGTGTACATATACAAAAATATTTTGAACGAAGAATATTAAGATCACCTTTAAAATTACCCGAAAATAAATATTAACGAGTGAATGTTTCCTTCACTTTAATTTCTTTGTAATTTTTAGGTCAGCAATGCAAAATTTCGTGTAAATTGTAATAATAAATGGCTGTCAGCTAGTGTTTTATGTGCACAGTACGCGGCCACGTGGAAAATCCGTCGTGTGGCATGATTTAAGCGTGGCGCAATTTTTAACCAATGTCGAGATATATCAAAGTCAAATGTCAAACTTTCATATTATACTTGTGTAATACTTACTACTTACTTACTACTTTATTATATATATGAAAAAAAACAGTAAACATAAAGCATAATGGGCAGCCTTATCGCACGTAGCGATTTCTTCCAGGCAACCTTTGGGTGGAAAGATTGAATGAAACTAAGAGGTAGTAAGAGGTGTAAATAAGATATATAGATAGATAAATATATTAATATTAAATATACATATTATAAATAGAATATATATTTATAAGGAAATGTTATTAGATATAACTATAATGATAGAAAGTGTTTAAACACAGGTAGGGACTGCGTGCATCTAATATTAAGCGGGAGTGCATTCAATAAATTAACAGCCTGGGTCATAAAGTATTTATTAAAAAACGTTGTGGAATGCACAGGCGTTTTAAGTAAAATGTTCTCTAGTGACCGCAGAGATTTCTTGTGACTGTCACCCAGGAACACGAAACATTTTTAAGATATGAGGGGTAGGAAGGGTTGAACAGAATGTGAAAGTCGAATGGGAAGCCATTTGAGCTTAATTCGAAATTCGGAAACGTGATCAAATTTGTGTAAACCAAAAATGAATCATCTTATGCAGAAATTCTGTAGTCGCTCGAGTTTCTCAAGTTGGTCTTCATTAAGGTTAAGGTACGCCGCATAATCTAAAATTGGAAGGAGAAGTGACTGGGCAAGAGCAATTCTGATATCGAATGGAAGGAAGTTACGCAATCTCTTTAATGACGCAACCAAAGCAAACCATTTTCGACTCACTCCTTTTAGTTGAGTAGCCCAGGATAAAACTTAACTACGCTTCTGTAAGTTATTAAGGCACCGTCAAAAGAAATTTGGACAAGTGCACACCAGTTGATCCTTGCGATCATCCTAGAGTTGCCCAAAACAATGACTTGAGTTTTTCCAGTATTTACCTTTAGTCTACACGCCCAGGTCAAACTACCCTAAAAAGACGTAGATCACTGAATAAAATTTTTTTTCACATTTTTAGTGTACCTAGATATCGACAAAAGGATTGTATAGCATGTTTCCAAGAGCGACATCTCTAACGCGAGAGGCTTTGTATCTTTCTTAGTGGAATTGTCTGACGTACCCACAGCAACTAGAAATTCGTTAGGAGTTTTTAGGAGGGTGCACTTGGCATTCTTTACCTTACAAATTTATTTCATTGGCAACATAAATAAAATATGTGATGCGACTTTTACTGTGTTTGTTTAAGCATGTGTGAATGAAGAATTAATAAGTATTTTTTTATTATTTATATTTGATTATATTTAATATTATATACATCTCATACATATAAAATAAAATAATAATATAAATATATTTTCGGGTAATAAATTATTAAAAAAAAATTTGTGAGCATTACACAAAAAGTTTCTAACTATTATAATATACCTATATCTCAATTTATAGTTGCAATATTTAATTATTTTTTTATTATAAACATAGGTATAATTGTTTATAATTTAGAAATTAAATTATTAAGAAAGAATCATATCTGTCAGGTCAGCTAGTCTCATTGAATCTACTATGGAATCGTTTTTCTCTCTAAAGAGGTTTCAGTCATAGATAGTTTGAATTTATCGCGTTTTATTTTAGTATTCCGTACAATTGGTCACACGTCACACCAACTGCGCGAATGATTTAACCTCCCTTATTTCGGTACACTTTATTTCGATCTGGACTATCGCTGGATAACTGATGGTTACGTAACTTGTCCGAATACTCACTCTGGAAAAATATACAGAAATTGACCGACCATTTATGTGCTATTTTATTTAAATAAAAATCTACTTTGCATCTTTTACATAAATAACCCGATGTTCTAGATTCATCTCTGGCTTGAAAAAGAAACCTAACTATTGCAGTATCAATATCTAATGTCATATCATCATAATCAACATAATTTATATAGGTGTCTACTATAATTATACCTAGATATAGAGTTAATTAATTATTACCATGTATACTTATATTTTCTTAATAAGACGAGTTGTTCGTATTAATGAAATGGAAATAAAATGTTTTAATAGGGCTGCCTAGAATAGATTGCAATTGTATGATATAATAATAAATTCCCACAATATCTCATACATTGACCTGACTTCGTGGTAAGTCGCTTAAAGCTCGTGTGTAACGGACGTCAGACAACAGAGGAATCACGATGTACTACTTAAATACGTATATTTAACACCCAGGCACAGAACAAACACAGATATCAGCATATAAATATTTGCTCTAGGTGGAAATTGAACCTACGACCCCTGGCGCACAAGATAGGATCAGTATACCATCTGCGCGATCGGGCTCGACAAACATAAAAATAATTTATTGACGGGTTATATGTATATAACTTATTATCTGATATATATGTAGCATTAGTGAGTATATGTACATCTAAGCCACTGTGTCTGAGTGAATTTAGATTTATAATTGGATATGTTTGCTTCTCTATGTGTTCATATGTAAATGAAACACTCTGACTTTACATATTACAACGAAATTTGACACATATATAGGTATATGCAGACGTTGTCCTGTCTTGCCTAAATATTAATTATCAAAAAAAATATTGAGACTATAAATTGAAATAAATACATTTCTATCTCTCAAGCTGTATCAAGTTGGCCACATTAAGAAAATATATTTATATCAATTTAGTAGTAGTAGTAAAAAGCATTATGACATTGCGCAGCTTTTGCGACGGTGATCTGCTGCACATTCCTAACCTGGGAATTTGAGCTACACTGTTTTGGATGGATATACCGCCACCTGTCGGTTCTGGTATCTTAATCGCCTTTTACAATACCTGATACAGAGGGAGGTACTTCTACTCTGCCGGAACCTCATGAGACGGTAGTATAAGTACATATTATTTTAGCCTTTTAAGTTCTCAGTTTGCTCACAATAATTTGTGAATATTTCTACTAAAACAATTCCTTTGCGAGATACAAATCTTTTCCTCAAATAAAATTTACTTTATGGCTTCCGAAAATAATAATTTATCTCTGATAATTTTATCGCATCCACGTTTTAAAATGAATTTCATTAAATACGGATCCAGATTTTAATATTTCTTACAAAGTCGTTAAAATTGTATTAGGATTACAATTTTCTTGGACACTTATATCTGTTATCAAATCTTTAAGTTGATTCGAAAACTGAATGTATTAAGCTTCTTCTTACTTAGGGAAAAGTTGTCTTGTCTAAATGGATTACATTAAAAAAGCAATGAACTGAATCGTGCTTTGTTAAAAATGAACGCCACAAAAGAAGTGACTCAATTTCACCGACTGAATAGCCGCAGAATTTATTTTTTAAGGGATATCCTAACATTTTTTGTAGCTCCCGGTAGGAAAATTTTACATTTGCATTACTTCATGGTAATAAGAAAAAAGAAAGCAGATAAGGCTGTATAGACAGTGCTGCCTTTGTCCGTGCTCTGAAGAAAATAAACGGAAAAATAACAAGGGAACATTTTATGGAAATCACACATTGTATGCAATGGCTCGACAAAAAATATACTGCCATAAATGACAGTTGAATGAATGCTTTTTGATTACTTTGACGTAAGAATTGCATGCATTTCAGAGACGTACTGAGCTTACACTTTTTAATAAATTTACATAAAATGTATATAATATTATTAATAACTTTCAAAATAATCCACAAATTATTTCCCTGAGAATAAAAATAAATCACATTAGAAGTTTACTAATATCGCCTCTTCAATATCTGAGATTAATCTGAACGTCAATGTCCATATCGAATCACGTAATGCTTTTCGATGCGCGCCCTAACGATTCCCATTAAAAACCTTTACAATATAAAATAATTAATTGACATTTAACTTTATTGTGTATTAAATTATTTGTTATGTATTGAAAAGTGCATGTTATTTACTCGTTTGGAACCGTTTATATATTTATGTGAGATATACACTGTCATAATTAAAAAAATGTAGTAGTAGTTCCGTAGATTGCTACCAGGCGGGTACCATACAAAGGCACTAGATAGCTTATTATAGTCTGAAACCCTAATATAAAAGTGATATATATTGTAAATGATTGCACTAATAACTTTTACAGAGTGCTTCAAGTCTAAACTGTAATAGTTTGATTAGATCCTAAATTGATTATATTTTTGTTTGAAATTAATTGTTATTCATTTTATATTTCAAGCCAAAATAGCTTATGAAAGTTTTCTATGCCAAGATTTATCGAGCCGCTCTGCCCTTCTGATAGGATTGAGTCACTTACAACCATAGGAGCCTACGTATTTACAATAAAAATGATAAAGATATTAATATGTCATATGAAGTTATGAGACTGTAATGAATCTTTACAAATATGTAGTTAAGTAATATTAGTCCTTTTATATCTATAATATATTGTTATAATATACAGTGAATTTATCAGTAACATAGAACAGGTTTCTCATTCATTTACTTCTAAAAAACTTGTCTGTCCTAGCTCAGGGGGTTAGATGGCATTTATTCTTGTAATTTCTCAAATAAATATAGTCAGGACTTGCAAACGAATTTTGCAACTGCGAATGCGAATGCAAAACATTGCGATTTATCTAATATATATATTTTGTAAAATCTTAAAAACAGTTGCCGCAAGCACGTTGAATAGAAATACAAATAAACATCGTTTTAAAGCCGTTAAAAATGTAATTTTAATATAAGCAGTAAACGCGTAAATAATAGAAAGATCTGCAAATTTGTCCCTTAAAATAATTATCAACCGTCAAGACGTCTGCACGTTTTTCACGTAAACCAGTCATTTGAACACCTTAGTTTATTAATACCTCCACAACCGGATCAGACAAAAGGGTGGTGCTTCAAACCCTCATCTTCACGCGTAAAGGTAGAATTGGAGGCTGGTGCTGTGACCAGCCGTTGTTAGTTCTATGGATTAATATCATATTTTTTTCAGGCTTAATGGTGCATTCGATGCATTAAGCCTCGTGCGCCAAAAGTAATGGGATCCTTAAGTATGACAGGCGATTCTATGTCGAACTGTGAAATATGTATATAGGTAAGCTATTTATCTTGAAGTTGGGTTAAAGTTAAGTGAGCCGTAAGGTACCGGAATAGTAGAATAGTACCTCTCCCTGTACTGTTTGTGTCGTAAGCGCCGATTCAGGTAACAGAACCGACAGATAGTGGTATATCTATCTAAAAGACTGTAGCCTAAATGCACAGGGCGGGGATGATAGCAGCTCCGTCGCGGAAGCTGCATTGCCATTACGCTTGCCTAGCGCGGTAATTATAGGCATGTTCCGGGAAGTATCACGGCTTTATGTAAAACAGAGAATTTCTACTGCTGAACTTAATAATAAAAATACATTATGACGCCCTTAAAACATAGTATATTTATTATATGCAAGATTCTGGGTCATCATCATATCAGCTATTGAAAGTTTTCTGCTGAAAATAGGCCTCCCCAAAAAAGAGAAAATTTTTCCCATAATTGCCGCGTTGGGCAAACGTGTTGGCAATCGCAGAGCGCAGCTTTCGCGACGGAGATGCTGCTGCACATCCCCGCTTTGTTCATTCGAGCTGCATTGTCTATGATGGATATACCGCCATCTGTTGGTTCTGGTACCTTAGCTCAATGCAAATTAAAATAAACCACGTCTTAACTTAACGTTAAAAAATAGTTTTATCTTTAAGTAGTGAACGTGTCATGATACCAGTCATTGGAAGTTCTCTGCTAAATAAACTTCTCCAAGAAAAGAAGTTTTTTGTCCATAATTGCTACGCTGGGCAAGCGAGTTGGCAATCGCAAAGCGCAGCTATCACGACGGGGATGCTGCTGCTTATCCCCGACCTGTGCATTTGAGCTGCACTGTTTCGGTTGGATATACCGCCATCTGACGGTTCTGGTACCTTTTTCGCCTCTTACGACACCTAGTGCAGTAGGAGGTGCAATGCTGCCGGTACCTTACAGCACAGTGAAGTGAGTTAACGTGTAAATGTTAGAAAATATCAAGTTTTTAAACGATTCATTTTAAAATACACCAACAAAAAAACCTATACTTTAAAAATAATATGTTCACTCTAGAACATGTTGTAACGAATTATGCTAGAAACTCTTAAGCGTTAATACATTATTAGCTTTTTTCTTAAATATACTGACTTCTTGGTCACCCCAGCCTCAGGCACTTATGCACCCTCATGGCTCCCCGTTTAATAAGGGTCGCAAGGAACTCTAGACGGCTTAATGAGCTGTTTCTTCACTCTCTCGCAAAGGTTCTACTACTTATGACCATTGCTTTGAAAGTTAGTTTTTTTTGCTACGAGCACAAATTACGTTTCATTATGACAGCGAGGTTTGTCTTTCTTGGAAATACAGGTGCCGTAACGATGAAAGAAAAGCAGGTAAGTGTGCTTTTTGAAATTATATTTTTAATTAGTTTTCCTTTCCTTCTGTTGTGCTTTATGATTTTCATTTGATTATTTATTTTATTTAAGGCGCAAAGATTTAAATATACTGATATTTGTTTTTATAAATTATTTGTCGTTCCACGACGCTCTACTCGTGGATTTGACACTGTTTAGAAAACTATTTCACAAGAACCTCACACATTTACTTCAAACCTTTGTGATACGTGATAATTAGACAACATAGTAATCACAAATATAATACATACAAACATATTTTACACCCAGACACAGAACAAACACAAATATTCATATAAATATTCATCCTGGTTGGGGATCGAACCCATGACCTTTCGTGCTCCAGATAGTTACTCTACCGAATAGGCCAATGGGCCCGTTTACGTTGTTTTTATGCATTAAAAGTCATCTATAGTTTTCTATAGATTGATGCCAGTCACATGCAAATTTTACCAAAATTAATAATTTCCTCGACTTAACCGTAAAGGCTAAACAGACAAAATTGTTGGTGTATGGATGTTTTTCTTAATTTTTCTAATATTATTGTATCGTATAATTTTAAACTGGCAATGGTTCTTGTGATTTAAGTTCCACTTTTACGTTATTAGTCTTATGCGAGTTTAAAATCTGTTTTAAGTTTCCACAAAACATTGTAAATAGTTGACTGTGTCAAAACATGAAGATATAAATTTATAAATTGGTAAGAGCTCTTAGGAAGTTACAGATACCTACAGAGCGTAAAGCATAATTTTCTTTAAATTTTTATAAGGCAATGGTACCCGGGTACCTCGTTACTCTCATATGCCGATATCAGTGATGCCAAAACCGCCTTTTGTTGGCTACTTCCTTGCTCCGCTCACTTTGCTCATACGACTTGCACCATGGGAATGGTACTTAAAAAAATGCTTCTGATTTACGTTACGCACGTACGATTTAAGTACTCTTTCCGTCAAATGACTTGATTCTCCAATGTGTGGACTGTCCAAGCTCTTAACGCGTTCGGAATACGCATTTTACTGTTACCAGTCAATTTTTGAATGCATTATTTATTTCCAGGGTCGTGGGCCCCCATTCAAGACAAAAAGCTGTTAAAATATGTATTAAAATATCATATTTACGATTGTATTAGGGTCCGATATTTGTAACACCAGTCCTTTAAGCGACTTAATAGGGAATCAGGTCAATGAATGAAAGATGTTGGGTTAATTTATTTATTATTTGTAAAAATACCTAAATATGTAAGAGCTGTACATTTTCATGGCAACGTGATCATTAAATCCCAAAAATTAGGATGGGATACAAATAAATTGACACAATTTCAGCCTTTGAAACACGATACTAACCTAACGAGATATCAAAATAAGCATTTCTTTTTTGAGGCTTTGCTGAGATTTTCGTAAGGGAGCTAGTGTGCAGTATTGGATTGGTATTTGAGGCACTGATATTACTAGTTCAATAAATTTTTGTCATATGTGGATACAAAAATATACAAATTGGTATCGTTGTACATATTTGATTTCATTTATTTACAAAATGTAGCTGTTTATGTTTAATGACAATGTGTTTTGTGGTATAAACATAAATTAAACAATTTCCACAACATCTCATACATTGACCTGATTCCATGATAAGTCACTTAAAGCACTCGTATTACGGACATCAGACAACAAAGGAATCACAAATATACTACTTAAATACATATATTTAACACCCAGACACAGACATATAAATATCATCATGTAAATATTTGTCTTGGGTGGATCGAACCCGACCTTTTACGCATAAGACACTACCATCACCTCCATCTGCGCCATCGGGCCCGTCTATAGTTAGACGCAGTCTAACGACACTTAAATAAGATGGTGTTAGAATGTGTTCTAATATACATGTATATATGGCTAGATTGTCCAGTGTTTCTTTTAATATCAAAATAGACTATCGACATTTACTAAAATTATGAACCTTATTATTCTTTCTTAAATTTTTAATTTTCTTTACTTATATACTTATACAGTCTTTTATGATTTTTTTTAAATAAAACATTTAGAGAATTTAACACATCTCAACTGCCGGCATTGCTTGCGTTACTTATTCATGAGATTTTAAGGTGTTTCATCTTTTTCCAAAATTATTTATCAGCTCTTGGGCTATTTTATTTTTAATAGCTTTAACGTTATCAAATATCACATCAATCAGTAATTGTTATAAAACGAAGAGTGGAATTATTTGATTATGTATTGTAGAGATTTTTTTATATGAAATGTCGTCAACGTGAAAAATCGAATGTTAATAATTTTAAAGTTGCAACAATAAGTCAAAGCCTGCCGTTTCGGAGTTTACCACAAACAAAGTGACAAAAATTTTAAATTCTTATATTATATGTACTCTACATACTTTCATATGCCTATGCAAAGGTTTTGGTAGTACAAACAGACACTTTAAATTTTTTTATATAGAAATTTAGGAAAAAAAATCGTTCTGCACCTCAAACACAATACGATAATAAAGCAAATATGCAGATGGAACATAACAGGCGTTTTAAGCGCAAACAATACTTATCGTTATACTGTGAACAAATCTTTGTTAATAATCTTTTTGTAATACTGATGTATGTTATATATATTGTTGTTAAGTTTCATCAAAATTTATTCATAGGTTTTGCATTAACGAGTAACACATATACGTACATATTTATACATTCATACAAACACTCTGATTTATAATATTAGTGGGGTAAACTAATACTGTTTCTTTACCCTTTTTCTATGTTGTAACATTTCATAAATATTTACATACATATACACATCACGCCTGTGTGCACGCAGGATAGGCTCAGACTATGGATTTCTAGTTGTCTTGTGTCGATCTTAGCATACCTCTTTTGCTTCCGTTACTTGCATTAGATATCTATTTCTGTTTTTTTATATCATCAAGAGCTATGTGTAAAATTATGACAGGTCGTCTTATATGCAAACTTATATATGGTAACCTATATTTGTTATTTCGTTCTAAACTTTGGTCGCTGTCACACATGCAAATTGTAATGTAACAATAATTGGTAATAATCATTATACATATATTTACACCACATCTCATACATTGACCTGACTCCGTGGTAAGTCGCTTTAAAACAACTGTTACGGATATTAGACAACAGAGGAATTACATATATAATACTATTTAAACTACATTTAATTACTATTTAAATACATATTTTTAACACTTAGACACAAGACAAACACAAATATCGTCATATACATTTTTGTCCTGGGTGGGTATCCATCCCACGACCCTTGATTCATACGATAGGATCACTACCATCTGCGCCATCGGGCCCGTCAAAATCATAATTATCATCGTCATCATACCAGCTATTAAAAGTTCACTACTAGACATAGGCTTCCCTAAAAATTTGACGAATTTTGTCCATAATTGCCGAACTAGGCAAGTGTGTTAGCAGTCGCAGAGCGCAGCTTTCGTGACGTGCTGCTGTTACCAATCCCCGCCCTGTGCATTTGAGCTGCATTGTCTCGGATGGATTTACCGCCATCTGTCGGTTCTTGTACCTCAGTCACCTGGTATATCACTCTGCCGGTACCTCACGGCTTCGTCAGCATGTTAAATTTGAGACATATATTAAAAAGGTCTTTTCAAATTCAGCATATTCTAAAATGATTCTTAGAGATCAAAAAAAATCTTATTAAGTAACTTCATGTGATACATTACATACAGTAATAAAATTGCGTTCGTCCTTTCTAATTGAGCATCACCTGCACTATAAACTGTCAATATATTAGGCCGAATGTCGCCTATTGGATATAAAAAGACCAACTAAAGTGTCATAGATTGTCCCAGGGTACGCCCACTAATACGTTTTTACAATCGGCCCAGGGTAATAAAACAGGGATAGGACTTGGATTAAGCTCGTTTATCATTCCTTGTGATGGCCCTTTTTGCAGTAATCATTCATTTTTCTTCCGTCGTTTTCTGCTTCCTTTGCGTTTAAATGCCTTTTGTTGGGATGTGAACTGTTTTATCAAATTAACTTGAACATTTTCGGCCCTACATTAAGTTTGACTTGAATGTTCTGCTGAGTAAGAGTTGTTATAACTTCGTTGGAGTTAAGTTAGTGATGCTGATTAGGCGAACACTTTAATTTGTGTTTTGAGGAGAGGCTATTATTTTACATATTAATATGTCGTGTGAAACTCTATTAATATTCTGTTATCATTTTCGAATTCATAAAATATACGATTAGTGCATTTTCTTAAAATGCACTAACTCATATTCAGTTTTCTTACGTATTTCTCAGTATAAATAATTACAGATCAACATTTCAACTATTATCAAACTTGCGTAACGTGCTCGTCGATACATTTTTTTAAGAACATAAATTTATTATTTACTCCATATTTAAATTGGAAACTACTAGGATTTGGACAATTGATTGACTGACGTTTGAAGTTCAGATCCCAAATTATTTAGTTCTGTAAACTTTTAACTTGGAGGTCTTGAAGTGACGAAGGTAAGGCCTCGTAAGGAATCTAAGGTTTTAGACACACAAAAGAACTTTTAAATTTTTTTATAATCCAATTATTAAATATCTATGGTACATATACACATATTACAAACTTACAATGCGTGGTAGTACTTATATATAATGTCACAGAATTATTTCATGGATCTTTAAATTATAACCATTAAAAAAAAATCAATATGATAAGAATTTTCGTTTTTCTAGGCGGCTAATTATCTTTACAATTAGAAAACGGTTGCCTTGAAAAATAATTAAACGTCTTATATAATTATGAAAAAGTTCTTTTAAAAGTTAAGAATATAAGTATTTAAAAACAAACTTCATAATTAAGATCATATTTGTGATTTCAATATTATTATTAATAATACTCTATTATCTGTTCTCATCGAACAATAATAATAAATGTATATGTTTAATAGCAAATACAACTAGTTTTAGACTTTTAAAGGTAAAAAGGTCGTTTGAATTTAACTCATCTGTAGATACCTATTTTCTCTGTTTCACTTAACAAACTTGTATTGATTGCTAGCATTCCTTACTAGTAATAGCACTTAGTCACTTTAAATTTCATTCCAGGGAAACTCTTGTTTTTCTGAAAAGAATTACATGTTACTCTCTGTTAATTAAGCTGTGTAAAAACACGCTGATTTCTTAAAACTAAATAAAAATCCAGATTTATCCTACGTTTCCATAATGTTTTCGGTATAAAAAGTATTAGTAGAATAGAACAGTACCTCTTCTGATTCCAGATATTGTAATATGCATCTAAGGTATTGGAACCGATTGATGGCAGTATATCCACCCGGAATAGCGTAGCTTAAACTGGAAAGGTCATGCACTTCCGTCGCAAAACTATAGGGACTATACAGGTCCTAGGGATCTCAAAAAGGGTAAGCTTATGTTGGTCCCCTAATAATAGGCCTCCGTCTTTGTCCAGCGATATATGTATATATGTTCTGTTATCATGATAATTTTCGCAAAAACAGCCATTGAAAAATTGATTCAATTCCAGGATCGCATCTAACTCCTAATGATTATGTTTACGAGTTGAAGAATAAAATAAAACTACATTTTATTTATTACGCTATTTGTCCTCTATCTATAAAAACCTTAAAATACGCCCCTTTATTCATATGAAATAACTGCCAGCTACTGTATAATACATCGACAGTTTATCGGCGTAGTGTGTAATCAAAGAAATATAATGGTTACGCGATTTGTGGATGATTAGGCCATAACTTTGGGTCATTATAGTGGAATCAAAGGCCATTAGACTAGTCACTTTTACAAAATCGATTGATATTTCAAATCTAACGATATCACTCAATTCGTAAAATTGCTGTTTGTTAGGTTACAGTAAATGTAACTACAATAGTATATTATAAACTTACTACTAGAGACACATATTGTTATTAATCAGTATAATATAAATAAATAAATTCACAGAACATCTCATACCTATCTCCGAAATACTATGTATGTAGTATAGTATGGTAAGCTATTATATACATAGTATATAATAGCTTGTTTACAAGTGTGTTACGGATATAAGACAACCGAGATATTAAAAATATATTATAAACACAAATGTTATTTGCATTCGGTGGCGATCGAACCTGCGGCCGATGACTCACAGTATCAGGCTGGTCAAATTTAATTAATTAAAGACATTCCGAAGAATCACTTTTAAGATTTTTTTAAAATTATATGTACTTTAAAATGTTTGATTAGCGGTTTTGTTTATCATATACATGAATTTCAAGGCACTACATGTCATCATCATACCAGCCGTTAAAAGTCCACTGTTAGACGTAGACCTCCCCAAAAAAGGGGGCATGTTGCTCACAATTACCGCGCTAGGCAAGCGTGAGCATAGGCCTGTAAAAAAAGGAGGCCCTTTGCACAAATATGACACTGAGTGGCCTACTTTTAAATTAATTTGCCGGCACCAGAGTAATTTTAAAACTAAGTTTACAGCAGTTTCACCACGCAAGCTGCCAGAAAATATCCTGCAAGAAAAAATAGCGGTGTCTTCTCTTCTCTTTTATCACATTTATATACAATAACCATATAAACAAATATAAAGATATAATAAAGAGTTCGAGTTTACAGTGTAACTTCTTACTCAGTTAGAATTTACGATCAATTCGTTCTGATCTAAATGAACTTCTCCCCAATAACATTAAGTGGGTATCGATGCAATCTACACGTAAGAGTTCGTATTCCTCGTAAAAACATCTTCCTCTACGGTCCTCGGCAATAAAATAGAATTCCCCGCCAATAGGCTTTCTTTGATAAACGCTTTAGTTCATTTCCGTATCTTGTCCACAATAGACGGGACATAATGGACCGATTTATCAAAGGACACCGCTAATCACTTGGAAGATTGAGTTTGCTTTAACGCATTTTTGTCGTGACCACAAGGGTATTTCTATAAACACAAACTATTTATGTTCTTGTTATAAGTTTTAGTAATATTTTTACAAATGTATTTTAATTTTAATAAAACTACTTTTATTGTAGCGCAAATCGTGTTTCTTTCAACGTTTAGCATTTTTTTTTTGTAATAAAAATCAATATAAAGCATACGGTCCGCTTGATGATAAACATGACCTTGTGAACTGAAGATACAATATCATATTTGCTAATTAATTTACTTGCCCCTCTCACATTTCAAACCAAAACAGCAAAACGAACACTGCTATTAGGCGATAGAAATAGGTGAGAGTGATGTACCAATGCAAAGACTTTGTAAGTGAAAGTGACTTTTGTAAGATGTTTAGCTAGTTCGAAATAAACGGTTGCCAAAAACTAGAACAAGAAATGGAAAAGTAAATAAACCGTGCTTAAAGTCATTTTATTATTACAGCTTGTACAAAAACTAGCACAATGTGGTCTCATCTATTGCTTTCATACTATTATTATTATCCTGATTATTATCAAAACTATTTTTCATTATTTTTATCAGAAGTGATGTACAGAAAAATAATTATAAATGTTCGAAGACCACAAGCTGCCATTAATAACAAAATGAGTTTTATTAGTGTACACTTACTATATACTGAAAACAGCTTTTGTATTTTAATTATTTTGCATTTTATAATATACTTATAGCGGCACTGTGTGTTTTCGCTTTTTATACATTTAATCGTTTACATAGTTAAAATAATATATCAACAGAATTTAGTATCTGTTCATGAGGGAATCTTCTATTTTAATAGTTTAAATAGATTTTCTCATTAACAGATCGCCAGATGTCAACCTAAAGTTATCCTTGTGTAAACCTAAAATTATTTACCTCGCTGATTTGATAACAATATGTTTATCGTGAAAAAAAATTGCAACTATAAACTGAAATAAACTATCCTATCTTCGAGGTCGAATCAAACATTAACCAAAAAAAAATTAAACCAGTTCAATAGTTTAGATACAAAACAGTCATTATATCAGTATATGTAATGTGCTATACTAAAATTATACTCTTCTTCCGTATAATTTTATCGTGAAAAAATACATAAAAAATCTATCAGTATCATGCTCATTTAACATATTAAAAACCAGTTTCTAAATAAAGTTTTAACCATGAGCCTCGCTCTCACAACATCGAGTTTTTTACGAACAATATTCTTGGTGAAGTTCTGAAGCCTTGTACGTACACCTAATTGCGCATACATTGTCGCAAACATAAGTGGTCTACGAGCAAAGTAGTCGGCACCTGCGTCGAGGACTTAACCGGGTCGCGAGGGTCTTTAGAAAGGGCGACGATATGACAGCTCTCCCCCAGTACAACTTGATAGATTAATATGCTGATGTGGCATGAATTTGATTGTCCTAACGTTTCACGAGGCGATATCGTTTAATTTAAAAATAAGTATAGTAATGTAATCTTTTTGTAATTGAGTTACTTGATGTATTTTTTTGGCAATGTCATTTTATTTGGCATAACTTGTGTAGACTAATTGTATCTTTATATCAGTGTTTACTTTGTTTAGCGTAAATGAAGTCAAACAACATATATAACTATTTAATGAATAACTATCTTCATGCTCTCACAGCAGCGAAGCGTAGCATTAACTTAAGTCACTCGTTAATCGACTTAGTTTATTTTATTAAGTAGGTAAGGTTGGTAGGTAGGTAGGTAGGTTGAAAATAGATAATATAATTGACCTTTTTGTATAATATGTTATGTTATAATCTTGTAAATTGTGTTGTTATTTATTTTTGTATTAATTACAACATGATTTGATGTCTACTAATTAAGGTATATAAGAAGTTAAAATACATTTATCCACACAAAAGGAACCCAAAAATAAATGAAGACGTCTTCATTATGTATTTGATTGCTTAAGTAATTTTACCCGGTGTCCTTATTGTGTCCTCTAAGAAACAATTATTCTTTATTAAGTAAAACAGAACGAAATCTTTTAAAATTTTAATTATTAGTCATCACATGGTCTCTGCACTTTCAATATCCTGAATATCGTATCTGAAATTGTGAATAAAATATTATCATTGGGATCCTACTAAGCTTTATTATAGAGCCTCTATGTTGGTTTGTGTGTTAAGTATAACCTAAGTGCACTGAATAATTTACAGTATAACGTTCATAAGCTTGTTATGATATATGTTTTTCTATTATTATTGTAGTTGTCTTTATTAAATTATCTTTAGCGTTTTGAAAGCAAAAAAGAGGTTATAAAGATCACTCACATCTATTTCTGAAAGACATTATATTCTAGAGGTTAATTTTTGGCATAGCGTGAGTGATACGTATGCGATGACACGAACATTTTAGGCTGTAGCTTGACATTTTATCAACTTAGTAATATAATAAGAATATGCAGTTCCTGTAAGCCGTTGACGGCTGTAACGTGACACCGCACTAGCGTGGCACCAACACATCGCCTTTCACAATATATTTACTACCTCTCTCGTATTGTACCTCTCTCGTCATTAAAACCGTAATCTAGCAACGCGAGATGTATAACGATTTGAATGAGTGGCTATTTTTTTCAGCCAATTGGAAGTGTGAGATAACAACGGTATTGTATTCATCTTATAGATACTTTAACCGACACTTTTAATTTGTCTGTTTAAAACGCTTATTGACATCCATATTAATGTTATAAATGTGAAAGTGTATGTTTTTCGCTGTAAGATAGAAACACTACTGAATGCGCCATATTGCCTGCCAAAACCCTAGAAATGTTTATGTTATCTACTGTCAATATCGGGTTATTAATATGTGATGAGATTTGACGGAATAGTTTAAATAGATTTTATAAAGCGTTTTAACGATGCTATAATTGATTGTTTTAAGTTCTTAGGACTCACAATTATCTATAATTTCTGTAATCTATCGCACTTTAAAAACAATTGGTAAATTATTGTTTTGATCAACTATATGACGTCTACTCATGCATACTAATCATTAAGGTTTTTTATCCATAATTGTTACTGCGCGGCTTATTTACTATTAATGAAGATTGCTTTCAATATAACCGTCCCAGTACAATTAGCTGTCAATCGACTACGCAAGGGAAAACATAATGTACATCAATTTCTGAGGCTTCGTATGAGCCATCAAAGTTTGACATCAAATACGTGGCTAATGCAGGGGACATAAAGACGGTGTCACGCCGGTACTTAGGGCAGTAACGAGCTTAACAACTATATTCTAGAACATCTTGGCTCGGGAGTGAGCATGTTACTTGAGCGGCTTCCAGGAAACAGGCTAAGCTGTTCTATGCAGCTATTCTATGCGAGAGTGCGGTCAACTTCACTAAAACAACAACTTCCAACTCCAATTTGAACTCTGCTACTATATACATAGGGATCTGTAGCAATTTCGAACGCTCGCTCGTATACACTCGTTTGGCAATGCTTGAAATGTCTATGCTTTGTGTGACGTCTTTATTGGGTTCGTGGAGTAAATTTCTTTGCTTTCGTATTGGAATTGTAATAACAGTACAATATTTTTGTTTTAAGAAATAGAAGTGGCTCAATGTTTTTCTTCAGTAGAGTTTGTAGCCTTACTGTTACAGCGATTCTACAAAGTTTGTTTTAGATACGGAGGAATCTCCACTTTCGTGACTTTTATAAAATGAGCGCTCAAAGTTCAAATAAAAGTCCACTGATAAATGTTTTTATTTATTTATTTAACTTTTTGAACATCAAACTACAAACAACTTTCTTGTGCGCCAGGGTTTGATTTCCACTCAGAGCAAATACGAGTATTTATATGATGATATTTGTGTTTATCCTGTGTCTGGGTATTAAATATAGTATTTATTTAAGTAGTATATTTGTGGTTCCTCTTTTGTTTGGCATCGGTAACACAAGTGCTTTAAGCGACTTACCACGGAGTCAGGTCCAATATATGAGATGTAGGACTTCATTAAAAAAAAGAATTTTACATAAATAAAAAATATATAACAATTAATGATAAATGTTTATCACCGATATACTTATTTCAAAATCTAAGACTGATGAATTTTTTATAGATTGGTGTAGAAACGATTACACAATTTTTCATCAATCTGTCATAATTATAAATGTTAAGTTGGTGATACAAAAACTACTCGGGATTTAAAAACTCTCGGGACTACGCAATCAGGCGCAACTGGAGGCACAAGTAGACTATATATTGTATAAATACATAAATTCATATAATATCTTATATATTGACCTGACCCCAAGGTACATATAGATTTGAAGGACAACGAGGAATAAGAAAGGAATCACAAATGTATACTTAATAGACATTGAACACTTTAACAAAGAATAAACATAAATATTTATCATATATCGTTTTTCTAGGTGTGGATCGAACACATTTCTCGTGGTGCATAGGACAGGGATATTGATATAAGGAAGTTTTTTCAGAGTATTGTGATTTTACCAACATAAAAAGTATATTTTATACAGCTAAGAGTAGCCTCGTAGTAATACTGTTTATAAAAAAGTAAAGCTTTTTAAAACTGTTTATTATTTTGCAATCACAAAACTTCTGAAGTAGCAGGTTTCCAAATTCGTAGTAATATGAACTTACCAGAATAAGTATATGCAATATAAATAATATATAAGGTTTATTGAATAGTTTATTTATTATCAGCTGTGAGGCACTGGCAGAGTAGTTCTCTCTCTATCAGGAGTCTTAGGAGGCGACGAAGATACCAGAACCGACAGATGGCGGTATATTTATCCTAAGCAGTGTGGTTCGAATGCATAATGGGGGGGATAGGCAGCAGCATACCCGTAGCAAAAGCTGCGCCCTGCGATTGCTAACACGCTTGCCCAGCGCGGCAATTAAGGGCAAACTCCTTTCTTGGACAGGCTTAGGTGCAGCAGTGGCCTTTTAATGGCTGGTATGATGATGATAATTATTATTATTTATCAACTCGCTATGTCCAATGAAACCTAAGTTACTAAATACATACATCATACCTATGACCCACCAGGGTAGACAAAGACTATGGATCTCCACTTACTAAATCTTGGCACACCTCTCTCGCTTCACTTATTTGCATTAGACCATTCATATACGCTTATTTTTTCTTTTTAATTCTGACCTGGCCCTTCTTTAATACCAGAAGAGGTAGAGACCTGTTTAAGGAATACTTGCGTAGTTCCTTTGGTAGTTCCTTTACCAACTAACAATAACTAGAAAACCATGTATATTTAAAATTTATTATAAAATAATTTAAATAAATTGCAATAAAATCTCATACGTTGACCTGACTCCGTATTAAGTCGCTTAGAGCACTTGTGTTTCGATCATCACATATTAACCGCCCAGATTCGGAACAAACATAAGTATGACTATATAAATATTTGTCCTGGGTGGTGATCAAACCCACGATCTATGACGCAAAAAATAGGATCACTACCATCTTTGCGATCGGCGCGGTTTTATTTTATATATATTAAATACCGTACTTCAAAACCAATTTCCCGTATAGGCAATACTATTTTTGGTAATATGTAGTAGGCAATAAATTCGATTCAAAAATCTTCGGACGACACGGCAGTTTTGTGATATACGACGTCAATATACCTGGGGAAAATATTGAGACCGATGCCACGCGGCAGTTAGCTATAAAATCTAAATTGCCATCGGAGTAAGTAAATATTTTCTGAATTGGAGCGTTCTAGAGTCACTGCTAGTTTTATTGATGTCTTCGTGAAGAGGGAGAAAAATTTACTTTTCATTACTATAGAAGTTTGTCCGCAAACATTTCTACACTCGTTTGTAACGCAAAAAAAAATACTCGGAACATTCTCCCTGGAGGAAACTAGATTGCTTCAAAAAACGCTTGCGTCAAATTTTGCTGACTTGATAAAGAAAAATATACCCTGCGGAATTTAATGTTTAATTATTTTTAATTTAAACATTAAGATGACTTCGGTTGTTATTATTTATTCTATCATAAGACTTGAGTTGTTATCGTGACTAAATTACACAAACAACATAATAATCTGAAACATTTCTACATAATAGCATTAGTCTAACTAACAATGGTAAGGTAATTAAGACAATCAAAGAAAGAAAATAATAAAAATTAAACATGAAAGGTACAACTATAGACACATAATACATCGTAGAGAAACGAGTCGTCCTTGAGGATATTTATAGACGATGTTCGAAAACAAACATAGGATGGATTAAGAATATCAATATCGGGCCAACGTCCACCGAACTCTTTATAAAAGTGACTAGTCTAACTAGTGGCTGGGGATAAGAAATATAATTCAATAACCTAGGAATAGATGGATTTGGCATAACTTTAAAGTGCGGCACTTCAAAGTTATGCCAAATCCATCTATTTACCAATATTAAGGTAAAATTATGTTTAATGACTGTATAAATAATGATGTTTTATAGTTAACCTATATTCTGCCAACCTTGCGTAAGTTTGCGGCGCGAAAACACTAAAATCGGTAAGAAAATACGTGATGGACTTTGCTGAGTCCTTTTTGATGAGTGCGGTTAAGTAGTCATTAGACCTGGAGAAAATAGTACCTTAGTCTGTTAATAAATAAAAAGCTTAGATACTCAGAGACTTTTAATTGAAAATGACTAGGTACACGAGACAGAGTAAACGCATTTGCTCTCAAAATAAACCTGTTTGACTTAAATGTAATCTTATGTTCTAGGTGTTGATATTCATAGTATAATAAATAATTGCATTACTATCAATATGTCATACTAAGAATAGTTACAAAATAATATATTTTTTAAATCTAATATGTTTTAGCCTAAATAACTCAATCTAGTGAATACGTGGTACTTAAAATATATAATTCACGATACATTTGTCTTGTGCAGTCACCAAGAAGCAGACAAAAAGTTTGTCAACGACTTGCGACTAAGACTTCGGGTATTTGCTTAACCACTCTACAGTATGTGGACCGACCATTACGAAAATTTCTTATTTTATTTTGGTATTATGTCCTAATGCAAAGCCATTACAGAAACGATAGCAACATTGAGTTGCCATGAATGGTTCTCGATTTGTGTTATTTGCGACAGGAAAATTGCCATATAAATTAGAATATAGAATGGGTTGGAGTTGATAGCGTTGATCAGTTAGTGAAAAAAAGATTAGCACAACTAATGAAATGCTATTTTTTATTCAACGTCTTTTACATTGAAATGAGCTAAGTAGCTTTAAGCTTTTGTCTTTAAGGCATCAAATAATGAAGTAATTATAAATTTAATTCTTCAATACACATAATATACAAAAATACGAGTATAAGCCCTGGGTGGGGTGAAACATTAGCACACAAGATAAGATCACTATCATCATCGACATATCGTCATTAGACCCGTCTTGGTTTTGTAAGATAAATTACAAGTATAATTTTAGATGTAAATACATTTATGTACCGCGAGGTATAGGCGGGTTGCAAGTGACTTGAGGATATTATGCTACGTAAATTAACTGCCTCTCTCACCCTTCAGACCGGAACACAGCAATGTGAACATTGTTATTTGGCGGTAGTAAAAGGTGATAGTGAGGTACCGATGCAGATGACCTTTTAACATACAAACTTCCTGGTCTACCCCATGTAATATAGAATCTTCATGAGTAGTACTTCCCTCTGAGTCGTATGAGGAGGTGATCCATCTGAAACACCTCACTTCAAATACAACAAATTAAAGATGGGGAGCAGCATTATTATCGCAAACCTTCGCTCTGCGATTATCGCCAGGCTGGAGATCTCATGAGTTGAAAATCCCCCTTTCTTAGGAAGTCCATGTCCAACAGTGGATTCCTATAATATTATGATAGAATTATGTATTTTGATTGCAGGCTGTATACGATCATTTCCATTAGAAAACACTTGATATTTGTCCTGTTTTTTAGCAGACCTCCTATTATGATGTATCTATATATTGTAATTGCAAGCCGCTTACAAATGGTGATACAAGAATATTACTAGCACGTTGCTAATCTCATTACATAAAGATATTAAGTCACATTCCCCATTTATTTCACAATCTCTTTTACTGTTCATACCGGAAAACACTGCAATTTGGCGGTAGAATTAGGGCAAAGTGAGGCGCTGACAACCTCTATGTGAGGTACCTCATGAAAAGTCAGAGTAACTTTGACCGTGCCAAAAAAAAATATTTTTGCTTGTAAAATGTTATTTATACCCCGTTTGCGTTAAATTATATTGTACAGATAATCTAGTTAAAAAAGAATATTTTATCTGGCTTTAAGTGTACTATCATTTTTCAAGACACAGTATGAACACAAAGATCCTTTATGTTACTTTTATAATAATATCTTATTATATATTTTTGGCATTTATTTAATGCTTTTACATTTATCTTCTGCGATTAAAAGTATCCCTAGGCATTGAATAAAAACACTACACATCCCAACTTTAATATTTTAGAGAAACATAAATAAAGCATTATTAAGATAAGCACTTATGATAACTTGTAAAAAATGCGAATAGCAAATACTAGCATTATATATAGCACTTTAGAAAATATGCTATATAAAACCCTAGAGATAAAGGGAACTGTTGAAAACAGCCACAAATTCTCGTCAGCTTGCAGAGTGGATAGCGGGGGTTATAATAAAAAAATCCCTTTAGACAATTTTCCATTATCTGGGCCGTCCGTTGTAGGTCCGATGGTCACCGGTTTATGGGTGGAGCTGTCATCGTAAGTCCTTATTAAACCGTCGGGGACGCGGCGTCTTTCTTCTAATTGATTTAGAGACCCGCTATGGCAGTCGCCATCTTGTTTAGTTCTTCGAACTAGAAGATGTCCGGTATTGTTGCTACTTTCTTTCAATGTTCCCACAAAATGTACAATTCCTTTTTCGTGATTTTTCTTTAAATCTTAAAGTATTTGCCATACTCCACTCATTATACCTCGCCATTTAGGCAATCAATGCAAAAATATGGTAAATTTGTTATATTATTATTAGTTAGCATTATTATTTTAGTAAAACTAATGTTATATTATTTTTACATACAGCGTCGAAATTCCGTAGGTTTATGTATTCCAATATAATGAACGTAAAATAAATATAAAACTAAGGAATTATTATAAGACTCCTGTTTAGCGGTTTCTCATTAGAATCAAAACAAAAACAGCTTCTGAAAGGAAACAAATTTTCTAAGAAATTTATAAATATTAATTTCGATCAATGTGGTGATTAGGAAGAAAATATTTTACAACGGAGACTACCAAAAAACCTGGTTCTACTGCTATGTAGTTATGTTTTTTTTTTATGAAATTAGGCGTTTTCTCATGAATTTTATTACCGCAAATACTTAATACAGGTGATTTTTGTAGGCGTTTTTGACGATTCCAGAAAGGCTTTTAAGATACCCCAGCTTTTCGTTAATTGATTTAAAAGAACGACAAGTTCAATTTAATATCGTTTTAACACGCGAGCGCAGTCACAACTTGTGGACGTTATATTTTAGGGGTACACGCAACTTTGATGGCTCAGGTCACCTCGATATTACTCACTAATGTTAAGATTTGTCTGAAGAACTGATTTTTTGAAACGATATTTCATCCCTACTATTCAGAATATAAATGCGAGCATATGCAGGCCTTTTGTAAAAGGTTGGTACCCCTAGTAATGCAAAATGCCAGCGTTGTTTATCCACAGAAATATTTATCATTATCATCACAATCACCGTAAAATGTCTACTGTTGGGCGTAGGCCTACCGAAGAAAGGGGGAACTTCACCCATAATAGACAATCGCTGAGCGTAGCTATGCAAGAGAGTGCTGCTTCCTAATGCCGCCCTATTGCATTTGAGCTAGGCTATTTTCAATTAATCGCCATCAGTATATTTTGATACTTCTATCACTTCTTATGTCAGAGGGAAGGTTTTATTTATTTATTGAACTTTATTGCACAAAATGTACAAATGGCGGACTTTATGCCATTCCAGTCAACCATTAAAGGAAACAGAAAGAATGTATATATAGTGGTGCAGACAATATATATACAAAATAGATAAAAGATTATTATTAATTATTCTATCTATGCTGCAGGTTTTCTAAAGTGGGCATAATCGACGCGGAAGAAAAGAAATATTATAATAGTTAAATAACGAAAATATGTTTAAAATAACTAAAACTGCCTAAAAAATACATCGTTCATGCATTTTGTCCCTTTGAGCTCCTTCAGCCTATGTTCGTAGTATTAAACGTTTCGTTTCCCTTAAAACGAATTCCATCTAATACAAACAAGTAAATACAACTCGGTTCGGTCAACAGGAGTACCTTTTGTGTTGACAATGATTTAATAATTTAACAATACCACAGACTACTTAAGCAACACAAGAGGGACTTTTTCAACCTCCTTTGTGCCTCTTAGAGACCTCCGTAATTTGTCTCGTGGATTCCTAATTGATGGAGCATGTTCTTTAAGGGTTTTTCTTTTTTTCTTGGCTCCTATATTTTTATCGGAGGAATATTTAGTACAAGGCTCTTCAATTTTAATGACTTAATATTCTCGGGAATGTTTTACCGTGCTGGTGTTGAAAATTTTGTCATTCGTTAATGGATTGATTCAATTCCAATCACCAAATGAAACACCAAATCAATTTATGTTAAGTTTACCAAATATATTATCGTCATATCAGCCGTTGGATGTCCACTTTTGGGTAAAGATCTTTCCAAGAAAGAGGGAGTAATGCGTATAATTTCCGCTCTGGTTAAATCAACTGCAAAGCGTAGCTTGGGGACGGTAAAGCTTCTGCTCATCTTCGCCCTATGCTTTGCAAACTGCTGTTATGGGTGATTTAATGTCTACTTTCCGAAAATACCTCAAGTTTACCCTTAAACCTAATACCTTTTCCATTCAATTAAAAAAATACAATTACGTTTTTGAAGGGCCCGATACGCAGATGTTAGAGATTTTATTTGTGCGCCAAAGGTTGTAGGTTCGATTCCCGCCCAGGACTAATATTTATATAAGAATAGTCTTGTTTCTTCTGTGTCTAGGTACTAAATATATTTGTAATTACTCTGTTGTCTGGCGTCCGTAACGAATAGAGCTGCACTTATATACTAGGATTAAACATTATAGATAAATCTCCCCCAAAATTATTTAAAATATCTTGGAGAAATCTATATGTAACAAAGAACGTCTTACAAACGATGAAAAGTACACATTAATTATTATTTTAAGATTATATGTAAATAGCTGTGCCCGCGACTGCGTCCACGTGAAATAATTTTTTTAGGTATCATACCTCTTTACCTTAATTTATATTAACTTTGACTGTCATGTTTATTTATATCGTTTATATATTTTATGAAAAATAAGTTTCAAGTTTCTAGCTCTAAAAATAGCAATACTTCCATACAACATTTCATCCCCTCTTTCAACCTTTTACAACCCTTATTTCGAATTAAAAAATAGCCTATGTCCTTTCTTAGGGTCTATAGAGGGTCTATAGATTGTCTGTGTTAAATTTCATCAAAATCGGTTGAGAGGTTTAAGCGGGAAAGCGTAACAGACAGACAGAGTTACTTTCGCATTTATAATACTAGTAGGAATTGCTATGTCGCTAAAAAAATTAATAAAAATAACAACTCAATAAATATGCGCACTCATTGATAAAACGAAAAATATAAAATGTTTTTAAAACAAAAAACTCTATTGACTTTGTCTGAGATAAGTAACGATCATACTGGCGTGATTTTAAAGTGTGACATTATCAGCGAAAATAAAAAATAACGCGTGTATTCAAAATGATGAGACACGAGCGAGACATAAAGGGAAACGACCGGGTTATCTCCATTGCTTGTGGAATAAAAGAATATCGATTCATTCCATTTTGACGAGTAAATACGAATATAATAACCATATCACACTATTTTGTAGATTTTTCTTAGATATTTAAATTAAGACAACTTAATATACACTTTTTAAGTTGCAAAATACCCTTTATTTTCTACTAGCACCTCGGTGTCGCACGGGCATTTGACGGGCCCTTGTTTCTATCGTAGTTTTGTTTTTGTTGGCGTGCTTCTTTTTGTCTTATTTTGCAGGTATTGTTATTATTCCGAGTATTTACATCAAATATTTATGAATACACTTGGACTTTTCTCACTTTGATAATTCTCTGCCTTTTAGTATGAGAATCAATTCGGTAAATTTTTGAGTATATCTCGTTAAACCAGACGCGGTGAGCGATACCAGGGATGGATTATGGTTGCTTTTGGGCGTTCATTTCAACTCCAAAATAAAATCCCTCTTTAAAAGAAATAGGCGTTTATTGCAATATTTTTATTAATTAATTTTATTATAAAAAAGCGCAATGACTTTGTTAAGGGGTTGAGTTTCCAAGAAAACCGTCTTCATGCTCGATCCCTCCATTTCGGAAACCTTTTCTATACATATTTCACCTTTAACTATTGCCTCACTTTTCATATCTAAAGACAGCGTACCAACCACAATTATAAACTATTGTTGCCAACCAACTGAAAACCTGATTCAAGCTTACCGATTTATGTTTCTGAACAAAATTACTGAGTGAGACAATTAAGGTTGAATTTTCAATGTGTTCATAATAGTTCATAGTAGTATTATTTTTAACGGCACTATCCTTTTAAAATCCGATATGTACAAAGGTACGATCTTCTTCACCAGCATCATCATCAAAGCAGCCAAGACTGCCCACGGCTTGACATAGGCCTACGGAAGAAGAGGGGATCGCAGTCTCCTCTTACGACACTTGGTATAAAGGAAGGTATTATTCTACTCTTCCGGTACAACACGAAATGACCTTTATTTAAAAAAAAAAATGTGTTATCAAATATCTAAAGCCATAACACGTTCACTGCCGGACATAGGCCTCCAAAATTAATCTCCTATAGGACCGGTTGTATGCGACCTGTGTCCAGCGTGATCCTGCGGTTTTTGTCAGATTATCTGTTAATTTTGCAGATGGACGCCCTACACTGCGCTTATCGGTACGTGGTCTCTATTCCAGAACCTTACGACTCCATCGGACATTGGTTCTGCGTACACAATGCCCGGCCCACTGCCACTTTAACGTCTTATGGCTGATATGATGATGATAAATATCTACAAATGATAAGCACATTTTAATAAGACTTTAAAATTTTATTAGAGATAATAAGAATAAATGGGTGTTTATAGAAAATCTTTCCTTATGGAGTAAATGGGAGTGTAAATTTAGTATGAAAGTTCTAAAACTTAATGCGGTTGGAAATACGGGGCACTGTCAGTATAATATATTTAGTAAATTCGTACAATCAATCGGATCAATCACAATCTGCCTGTTGTTTTAACTATTATTTTTCATCAGATTAAGTTTAGTTTGCCAGCCTATCATCTCTATTTAGCTAGAGCACCTCTAGAACGCACAAATACATTTACCCAAAAATACTCTGTTCTCATATGATATCATCAGTAACAATGTAACCGCGGAGCCTTCGCATGATCGTGCAAAACCTTTGAATTCACCCTCGAGCGTG
Organism: Heortia vitessoides; assembly: GCA_020976665.1. Lineage (NCBI taxonomy): Eukaryota > Metazoa > Arthropoda > Insecta > Lepidoptera > Crambidae > Heortia > Heortia vitessoides. The sequence continues at coordinate 8,279,012 of JACJUM010002496.1, forward strand.
TTTGTTTTTTCGAGAGGAAATATTTTTATCTCACCCCTGGGAGATAAGTTCAGGGGAGTTTTATTAACGACAGTTTGGGGAGCGACCGCAAGATTAGGCTTTTCTATCATGGTATAGTTTGCTCGCTTATGTCACTCACTTCGGCTGTTTACTTGTGAGTTTGTAAGAACGTCTTTGTTTGACATGCCCCGGATTTTACTGTAAGTGTTTTTTGTAACAGCTTTGTCGGAGTTGGGATGATATGTCGTTCTTATTTTTGAATAATGTGTCTTCTACTTAGATTACTGTTGTTTTTATAGATATAAAAGGAAAACTTCTATAGATGGACCCATTTGGAAATGGAAAGTATATTGGACTTATTTAATAATAGAAAGATTTTATTCGAAGTTTTACATAAATCAATATTAGGGAAGAATCTTCAAAATTCTATCTTAAGAAAATACGTGAATTAATATAAATATTACAGAAAGTTGACACGCCATATTTGTATGTATAAAGACAAAAACATTATTTTTAAATTTCATTATTATAGGTAAAGCAAATACGGTATGATATAATGTTATTAAAATTTATCAATGAAAGAGATATAATAATAATAACATATTAATAATAACTTTATTCAACAACAAAAGGAAACTTAAACTGAAAAATACTTTGATACTTAGGTACCTAAACTAGGTCTAGCCTGTTCTTATAGGCACCCGTAATAAAAGAACTCTCCCATCTTCTCTTTAATATACTATGTTGATATAGCACAAGTTACTTTAATTAGTACTTATATAGTGTAACAATTAATCAAAAAACATTACTCGCATATTTCATTGTTAGAAAGATCTTCACCATCATCTAATGAAAACAACAAAAAATGAATTAATGATTTCCTTTTTTTACCTTGTTTTTAATATCATGTACTATATTTATATCTTCTTTTGTATTATTTTTAACATTTTTACACTAATGGTTATAATATAAACATAAGTACATACGTATAAATTTATATAAATACTTTCATTATAAGTATTAGATTTCTTATCAAAATATATTAAGATAGAAAGCGAAATTTTCGCAACCCTGCCTACGGATATTGCAAGTATGAACGTGATACCCGATACAATCTTATCGATGGAAATTATGACATTTCTTTTCATTTAATTATAAATACACAATGGATGTTTGAAAAAAAGGCTGAATATAAGCCTAGCAAATGTAAACAGATATCAAAAACGCACCGCACTAAATTCAAGCAACTATGAACGCGCAAAACTAGGCTTTACGAGCGGGTCGGCTTTGGTCGGCGGTATTACTTAAGCCGGTGGCCAGTAGGTCCGGCACCTGTGACTGGCCATTTCGGGTGGTCATTACCGGGCACTATGTTGGAGGCCTTTTTATAGCTTAGTACATCCATTTGCTGCGCGACGATTTGGGTTAAAAATTTTCACTTAATTTGTATGAATATAGGTTTGCCTAGCTTTGTCCATTCTTTGAATTCAGTGCAGATAGGTTGTCCATTGCAAGTAATAAATATTACCAAGATAAGTGGTATTTTTATCCATAATTACCATTTTGGACAGGATTCCTTCTAAGGATGTTTTGCTCATTTCTACTATGAACTATGCTGTACTGGATACAACCTTCTCTCGGTAGGTACAGGTAGCTCTATCAATGTTGTTAGACTATCCACAGCTAGATATAGACTTTCCCGAGGAAAACGGTAATTTTTCCATAATTAACACGCTTTACAGGGTTTTCAATGGGGAAGCTGTGGTCATACTTCCTTCGTACAATGCTATTTTGGAGAGATATACTGCCATATCTCGGTAGGGTCTACGCTACCTTCACTCAATTTGGTAATCAGGTATTTTCTATCCAAAACCGCGTAGCTCATAGGCAACACAGTGAGGATGGGCAGCAGTTCCCGTCGAGACGCTACGCTCTGTGATAGAGTAGTATGTCGTAATGTTGTTAAAATTTCCAAATTTTTGAACTAGACCCACTGTGGATTGATGATTAGAAAAATACACATTTTTATTTTTGAAATAAATAAAAAACGGTTAATAAAGAAAATCAAAAAGATCTGTCATGAAAACAAAAGAAAACTGTCATTTTGCTGACTTTTTTTTTCTAATATTTATAAAGCCTACTCGCAGTAACTGGAGTATAGTGCCTTATGTTTATTTTTATGTTAAAAATTTAAAGACATTTTTAACCACGCCTGCCCAGCCCGGCAATTATGGGCAAATTCTTACCCTTTTTAAGGAAGCTGAAAGTTCAGAAGTGGGCGTGGACGGCTGCTATGATGATTATTGATTAATTTTATTTATTTATATTCATTAAAATTTTTAACTTCATGATTTATTTTTATATATAATTGTCCCAAATTAAATTACTTCGAATTTATTAATTCGTCAATCATGCAAGAAGGTTGCATTAATAAAATCATTTTAAAAATCTTAGCTGGAGTAGCAAATTTTAATTTCTCGAATTAATATTAACCTACGTAAGAATAAATTTCAGGCCTAATTAAGGCCAAGGCGTCGCAATTCCGCACAGTGAGACAAATAAGTGGGGATTGGGGCAAAAACTGACGCGGAAAGAATGGACGCATTAGGTAAAAACCTCTATTAGAGCAACTGACAAACGAGCTTAGGGATGCTGTTTCATGGTGATTATGGACCTTTGGTATATGGGGTTCGTGGAATTCTTCACAGGGAACGGCGATTCTGAAACTAACCGTTAGTGGTAGATGAATCTACTATTAACGGTTAGTTTCAGAAATATGGTAGTAATTCTCCTTGTATTGCAGAAATCAGCCAATATGCAGTAAAACAATATTTTAAATAAAGCATGTTCATTTGAAATGCTTTTCAAACTAATTTCGATTATGGATTTATTTAATGAAGTTATTTTGGGTGATTTTTTTAACCGAAACCACCTAATTTTTTCGATTTTAATTTGTGTCACACTAATAAAATTTCGCGACCACCTATACTCGTATACACAAAACGCAGTTCGGTTATACTCACACTTAGACCTATTTGAAATTAAACGTACTCGTAGTATTGAAATTCTATTGTGTCCCTCGTAAAACATCGATTAAACACTCGTGCAGTATTATTATTTACCTATATAGAACTACTTTTAAACAGGTAAATAAATAAATTGCAGGGGTCTTTGTCCATAGTTTATCACTAGGTCTAGGTTTTTTATTCAATGTTATTGTCAGGAGAGATCAAGAAAGTTGCACTGTACATAAGAAAATTTTAGCTAACTTAATGACCACAAAGACTTTTCTAATGCAACCTTAGGCTTTACGATAAAAAAAGAAACTTAATGACGTTGGACATAACTGTCATTCATTTGATAGTTGGTATGACAGGTGACTTACAGAAAGTTTTAATATATAGACACATAACCAATACACAAGACACGACAACGTGTAGCTGTGATAAACCAAAATTTTGATTAACTGGTTTCAATTGACTTATCTTCTAAATATACTTCTAATTATACTTTTCACCGATAAATATTATAGCCTAAATTATACTCGTAAAGTCTGTCTATATTATGTACGTTTATCTACTATAGATTTTGTGGTCAAAATAACTTCAAAATTTTTGCACGATTTTTTTAACTTTTAGGTTATCATACAAATATCGAAAAAAACAAAATAAGAATTCAGATGTACTTGTAGCTGTTAAAAAATGCGATTTTAAGTAAATAAATGTTAAATGAATAAATTTCGCCCAATACAATTGCCAGAAACAATGAAGTGATATATGTTAATACTGCAGTATTTGCTAAGACATAGACAAGAGCAGCACTCTATTGAATGGGATGGCTACAATTAGGTGTGGATGCGACAGCCTACGACGGTGTGAATCGCTTTAAGCTTGCACACACTACGGGATTAAATCCAGGAATATGCTTGTACCCATCTCACACTGATGGCACTTTGTATACCGCAGTGAATATACGCATTGTCCGTGAAGGTATACCATAGAGTTATGGAAGCGATGTTTGTTCACAGCTCTATGTTGATCTACATCTGAGAAATAGTAACGATTCTTGAAGCTGTCATATGCAAATATTAGAATTTTTCTATTTTTAAATATATTAAACGTGGTTAAGTTACTTATATTGACTAGATCCACACCTAGACCTAATACAAACATTATTTATTTAAATACCTAAATGTATGTATTGATGCTTTAATTACACGAAATACACGACTTCTTTAAACAACTTTCATTAGGAAAGTATTGTACGAAATTCGGGCGTGATGGGATTTTTGGGAGAAGGAGAATGACTGGGGTCATGCCTCATCAGAATTAAGGCTGTTATAGTAATATGTTTTCTGAAATGTTCATGAAAAGACAGCTTTTAGGGCTTCTTGTGCCTTGTAAGGTAAGTTCTGGCACACGAGAGAGTATTCCTGTTGTCATATTCAACTGATCAATATAATGAGGTATATTGAAGATTTATTTTAGTTGAGAATTATTTACGAGTAATTTTTGTAAGTCGGACTAATTTTGGGACCAAAACTTATTCTGTTACAATTTAATCAGACATAAAATATGTCTTACAGTTTGATTTATTTAATATGGGTATTATATGTCTCGTACTCCACTACCGATTATGCACTACATAACTGTAATTATGCTACTCTAATTAAACTTATTTTAATAATGAAAGAGAATAAAAATGTGGCATTAACTGTATTTTTAGAATGTAATGATAGAACTGTCTAGAATTAAACTTACCTGGACTTGTAAAATTTTATCATGGATCATGTCTACCCTAATACATTATAAACCTTTAGTACACTAGAGTTTATTTTAAATTACGAGTGTTCAGCTTTTTGATCGCTCCCGTACCTTGGATGCTTTAGTCACTTTCCTCATCAATTGCAGTTAACATCGTCGGACATCATGTACATGCAAGGGTGAAATATCTTCTTTATAAATAATGCAAATAGATTGAAATGAGTTAATTACTCATTTAAATCTATTTACGCCCATAACTCTAGAAAGACTGCACCAAATTGGATAATTACTCTTATCTATGTTTGTAAATATTTGGACCAGGTTGGTACGGGATCAGATAGTCCTTATGAATTTGTACTTCCCAATGTTTGTATGGTTAAAGACTTGAGAACGAAATAAACCTCTCATGGTGATAGATTCAATGGGTTACAATTGAACTATGTACTCGGATTAAGCCGAGTTTGTCAGCTGGTATATAAATAGATAGATCTTTGGTCTCCGGCGTTTATGTGTGATTGCAATTAGTCCATATGAATCTTATGGTATTTGAGAGGGCTCTAATGCTGAATTTTGGGACATCTCTGCGTCCTTTAATTGACAAGTACATATAAAAGATAATATACGCAACGTTATAATTTATATCTAAATAGTGCTTAAGTTAAATGTGTTCAAAAAAGCACAATGTAATACATAATCATTACCTTTAGCTAGTTTTAAATGAGAAATAAAAGCACATAGACTCTAATATAGCAATGACAAGAGTAGTAGAGTATATATACTTAGATATATATATAACTTTGACTAAATGTGAGGCTTGCTAAGGTGCATGTTCGTAATGCAATAAACTCGGTGTAGAGTCAATTCCATGCGGTCTCGCAGGCCCCTCTCTAGGTGTCAATTAGTACGCTAGTGCGGTTAAAGTCACATTGTTTACTGTTATGCGTACTCTTTTCTTAGATTTTATACTTCATTAATCATAATATTATATCATACAATAAATGTATACGATCCGTCCAAAAAGCTAGACCTCATAGAAAGCGTCTATAGGCTGCGATTATAATTATGCGCACTGTATGCTTGTTTGTCGAATTGATCTAATAAAAAAAATGGTGTCGCGTGAGGGTTATAAATAAATACACACAATATCTCTTAAATTGTCCTGATACTGAGATAAGTAGCTTAAAGCATCTGTGTTGATCGGATCGGATATCTAATAATAGAAGAATCACAAAAATATTTAACACCCACACATAGAACAAACACAAATATTCTGTAAGCGATCAAACTCAATGAAGTCTCTACTATCTGCGCCACGGAGCACGTCAAATTAACAAACATTAACACAACCCTAACATAAGTAATAACTGATATATACGTTCTCAATTCAAATCCGCTATTAATCATTATAGCCAGTGCCATTATGATGGGTGTTCATCGTTACCCCGCGTTCATCATCATCATTATCATATTAGCCTTAGGACGTCCATTGCTTAATAGGCTACCCCAAGCAAATTCTGTTAGAACCAGCCGCTTGCCACTTGCAGCTAGAGTGATCTTGCAGATTTAGTCAGATCTACCCATTTTGTAGGCGAATGTCCTACATTGCGCTTGCTGGTGCGTGGTCTCCAATCCAGAACCTTACAGCCAACTTTGGCTCGTATACAGATCTTTACATTCCCAATTTGTTAACACAAAGAAAGACCGAGCATTGCCGTCCCCGTAACCCATTGGACTACTTACAGTTGGTCAATGAGACTCAGATTGGTAGAAACATTTCAGTTGTATACGGTAGTAGAACTGAATTTTAGTGCCATAAGTCATAAAACGTTGGTAGAAGACCCTCAGTGCCTGTGGTTAAAGGTGATATTTAAAATATTTTAAGCTATATACTTTTTTTTTGTTCCCAGGTAAGCCACGCCTGGTTTCATAGTAAAGAAAAGTCTTAATCACTTCACGTCATTTTCGGTAAGTTTTCGTCTCTGCGGGTAACTTTATTGTATCAAAAACAAAGTTATTTAATATCTTTAAGTCTTTAAAATAAATAAAACAGTCAGTATATCAATATTGAGGTAGATTTTAATTGTATGTTAGTTTTATGATTTAAATCACAACTTGCTAAAAAAATGTTAAAATTTTTACCTATCTCTTCTAAATTTGTCTAAATATTATTGGATCTACTAAAGTGCCTTAAAGAAACAAATATTTTGTAGGGCCCAGTGTAGTGTAGGGACCCAGTATTTTTAAATACATTTCAAGAAAACTTTATTTTTACTTACTTTATTTTTTGATGTTATCTTTAACAAGTAACAACCACTTTAATATTACAGTATTTTTAATAACAACTTAAAGTTTTCCAAGCTGGCAATCAATCATTTGGCAGTCAATACGGGAACAATAGAAGTTCATTTAAGTTACCATCATATTTTGTTGATAAAATCAAATTGAAAATATTCAGTAGGATAATCAATCATAATAAATAAGCCGAATAGAAAATACTGAGTACGATGTAAAGTCTCATGAGTAATTATTTAAATAATGATTGAGAGGTCTCGAGGTGATTATCATTAAATGTATCAAGTGACGAACTCGAAAAGTCACTCAAGTACAGCTGAAAGCCGGATTTAATCTAAAAACTCCGTTCCAAGACCCTCAGGGAGAAGATACAGCATCAGCATCAGCATTGGTGTGAAAGGAAGTCCCTACACCTCTAGATATAATTATTGTTGTGTGGATAATTGACTGCTTTGAAAGAATGATAAGGTCAATGTTACATTTTAGTGTGTAAGGTTATCTTTGTCAATTCTTAGATACTACGTCTGTGCTTCCTAAGATAATGAGGTCAACTATGGTGGGCATCTTCCATATTTGCTTAGTTTTTGCTTAATAATATATAATATCATTATTTTTATATTATTTTTGTGATATCATTATCATCATCAAGTCATGAACATATAGGAAATTCACTACTGGTTATTCAGTTAAATGTGTTAGTAGTAATTGATATCAGTTGCCTTATTTTCATCCTTATTGATAACATGTAAACGATGATCACAAACTAAAAAAATGTATACTGTTCGCCCAGCGGTCGAAATTTGATCACGATTTTTAATTTTTTGGCGTATTAATATTTACTTACCTTAAGTATGTCAAAGTGTCATTCAAATAGTAGTGTGGGTAATGGGTTAATGTATGAAATATTTTTTTTTCATACATTAAAATATTTTTGTTATTTCATACATTAAAATGTTTTTGTTATTTCATACATTAAAATGTTTTTGTTATTTTATACATTAAAATATTTTTATTTCATATATTTCATATTGTGTAAAAGAAAAAGCTTTAATCACTTCTTCTTACCTTTATCCCTAATCATGTCAAATTTAATTTTCATCTATTTGCGCATTTTCCTTAAACAAGGGGTAAAAATTTTTCGCTGCACATATATAGGTTTATATATATATATATAGGTTTATTCATCATGTTTTTTGGCCTGTCTTTGTTATAATAAAATATATTTATTTCACAAGTTAAAAATACACGGATGCTAAAGTATATTAAAATAAAAGTCACGTATGTATTACGTGGACAAACCACAAACTACCTGGACTGGAGTACAATAAATTGCATTGCCTTTTTTGTAAGTAGGCATTGCGTAAGAAACGCCTACTTACAAAAAAGGTTCTCTAAAAATATTTCTGATTGTTACATTATATGATAAGTTTGTATTTTAATTTATTTTTCAATTACATAGTTTTGCAGATTGTAAAATTTTTCTTACTTCCAAATATAATTTAGAAGCAATTAGGTGACCGCTTTATATATATATATATATTGCATAATATGTTTACATTGCTGTAACTCGGTTTGAAAAGTGAGAGAGGTAGTGAAATAAATGGGTAATGTGACATAATATCACCAAGTCGCTAGTGATATCCTTGAAATAGGCTGAAGTTGTCGTAGTACGTTGGTTATAGGTTGGTGTGGCGCTTACTATCACGCGGACTGTATGCTTGTTTGTCTTCCCCGTTTAATTAATGTAGGTGTAAAAAACTACACCAATATAACACCTACACATGTTAAATAATATTGATATGTATTCGACGGCCTCGATGGAGCAGATGGTAGTGATCCTATCTTATGTGACAAGGGTAGTGGGTTTGATCCCCATTCAAAAAACATTTATATGGTGAATATTTGTGCTTATTCTGTATCTGTATGTCAAGTAATATATTTGTGAATCCTATGTTGACTGATACTTGTAATATATTTTAGTGGTTGTCAAAAACTAGTGTAATTATATAAATTAAGTCAAGAACCAATACAAATAAAGACTTAATTGATATAGTGGAAGTGAACTAAGAAGTATTTATTGAGGAAAGACACTGTGAATATATAAATTAATCGAGTAGTGGTCATGAGGTTATAGCTTGTAATTTGAAATGGGAATACTTGTATGTCCGAATTTTGAGAGGTTTTGAGATGGTGTTAAGGCTTGCTTATATTGTTCTATTTATTTTCTCTTTTGAGTAAGTCGCTTTTATTTAGTCTTTTTGAAAATTTACTACATCGTAAAGAATTTCTCATTCAAAATAAAAATACATATACATTTTATCAAACCTACTTGATTTACTGTCGGTGAAATTATAAGCTTCATTATAATATATATTTATTTATTTTGTAAAGATTGCCAGCCAGTGTTAAATATTCTCTTTAGGATCACAGATATGTATCCCAGCTAATTAAAATATTTATTTTATTGTCGTTTCTTTATGAAAACATAAAATACTATGTCTTTTTTGGTGTTCTATTATAATATTCTTGGTTTGTCTGTTCTTGGTTGTTCCATTAATGTGTTTTTGGTTATGTACTACTCTCTAAGGTATAGATGTTTTTAAATGTAAGGGTAATTTAAAGACAAAAGCAAAATATTTAAGTAACTGAAATTTTCACTCAATATTACAGGCTTATCCAAGTGATTGCCAATAGAACCCGTAGTGTGCGGCTTGCATCTAGCGCGATCCTGCGGTTTTATTCAAATTGTACTTATACTGGACTTACCGGTTTACGACTCCACTGGTTCTTTGCGCATTGTGCCCTGTCCACTGCCACTTTAACGTGCTAATCTACCGGGCTAAGTCAGAAACTTTGTCTTTTTACGGCAGTCAAGTAGTTCGACAAAATATATTATATACTTACTGTAAGGGTGTTATAATAATAATAGATAAATTTAATGTGGAAAGTGAGGATGCTGCTGCCAATACCTGCCCTGTTGCATTTGAGCTACACCTCTTTGGATGAATATACCGCTTCCTATCGATTTCTGGTACCTCAGTCGTCTCTTACGATGCCTAGAAAACGAGGAGGTACTATTCCACTCTGCTGGTACCACACAGTAGAATGCTGTTGCCAAGCGTCTATGAATTTAAACTACAATATCTTAGATAGATATTCTGCCATCTATTGGTTCCGGTACTTCAGTCGCCTCTTACGACATCTGATATGAAGATATTATTTTAAACTGCTTAAACCCCACAGTAAATGCATATTTAATTAGCCATGAGACAATTTGACGAAAATATAGAAAGAACCTACCTCAGGATATCAGGATCGACTATCGATACTACTCGATATCTACTCAAAATAATCAAATAAAATTGCTATATTTATTTACAGAGAAACAAATTAGAGTTTTTTTTATATTTGAGATCAATTTAAAATTAATTGTCTCATATATATATATATTATAGTTATATAATATACTTTAGGTTTATTTTCCTTTTAATGTTAATTGACACGATGTCACTGTATATGAAGAACGAAAATGATAGTGTTACCAATTGTTTTAGTGTTAAATCAATCGTTGCAGAATATATCTTTTAGCAAGGTTATTTGATACAGCTACAAAATATAAAAAAAACAATAATAAAAATTAAGCATCCACTCTCTTTTAATGTACTTAGTTTTTTGTATAAAAGGAATACAGTAACAAAATTGAATTTAGTTAAGACAAATAAAAAATGCTCGACAGACACTTTGTTCTGTGCCTTATTCATATGAAAAATGTCTTATTATTTGAATTTCAGTGTATTACAATAATCTTAAATTAATATTTTTAAAATTACAGTGTTAATACATATGTTTTTATGTTTTTAACATTACATTCATTTACTCGTATTTACCAGGGCGATGTGAGGGCCAGAGTTCGATCCTTAACTACAACAACTATTTATTTGATTAACATTTATATCTTATCTGGGTCTATTATGATATATGTAAGTATGTATGCTTGTGATTCCTGTTTTATGATATCTCTTACAAATGTGCTTTAATCTCGAAGACAAGACAATATATGAGATTCCGTGTGAGTTTATCTATTGTATTTTTAAATGCATCGATATTATCTACATTCTGATAAACAATAAAAGAATCAATAATAATCAGTTAAAGTTACTTTTGGCTTTTAACTTTCAAAAAGGGGTAAATTATACTATTTAAATTTATTTGGGGGGCAATTGTTTTAGGAAATACTGTGACACACAAATTGTTTCATAATAGTATTTTTTATTTGTTTCATGCTACTTAAGCAGTTTATCAAACTCAAGAACCATTTTTTACGCTAAAAGACAATGCCTATCAGGCAGAAAGGAAGAATACTTATATAAATTTGTTACAAAATTGGTCCTACTACTAAATCTGAACTAAATATTAAAAGGTACAGAATGGCTTCTAGTGATTTATATTTAAAGTATGAAGACTAATTATACGTTCTGTAACGGTGATTTGTTGGAGTAATTTCATAAGTAAAATGATCGGCAACTCATTTACAAAAACGCACATTTGCTCTTCCCAACTAAGTGGCTAAATGTTGAATGGCAGTAGCATTGTCAACCATGCTACGAGTGTCGTAGCTTTAGTAGCGTTGTAGTGTTCGTGGTAGCCGTAGCTCATAAATCGCTACAATTGCTACAATATCGTAGCATCTGTCGTCAATGGATGTTGATGTTGAATTCAATTGGTCGGTGTTCCAAAGATTGAATATTCTAGATTTATAGGTGTAATAAATATATTTTTTAAATATAATGTGAATATGTATTAATATCTTAATGTATGAATATATATTCCAATTTCACATAAAGGTATTTTAACTAATATTTTTCGTCTATAAATATAAAATATTATTTAGCAAATTTGTCTGGTGACTGATTTTGAAATACCATCTTTAGTATTATACATACATTTTTTTAATACATGTTTGGTCCTTGTTTTGTTTACAGTAATTAATTTAAAGAAGCTTGTTTTATTCTAGGTAGGCTTATAAAACCAGATTAGGCTTAGGGTATTCTTCATTTTGGCAAAAGAGTCGAACGGGAATATAAACCATGCAGTTATGCTGATTCACTAGATAACATTCCCTAGACAGAGAAATGTACGCCTAAGATAGAAATTCACAACGGTGTAGATTGGGTCCCTGGATATCCACAAGCTTCTCGAAGGAATACGAAAGCAAAATTTTAAATGCAAAATTTTTGGTGGATGTTTTTAAATAATAAATAATTATTTAGAAACAATCTACGACTCTCTAAAGATATAATAGCATTATACTAGTGCAACTGCAATAATAGATGAACCTACGTGTATGACAAGACTACAAGTTATAGTTGGTTTAGTTAAGGGTGGTTTTTGAAACAAAAAATTGACTAGCAGCGCCACGTGGTTTAACTCGCTTTCAGTTGTAAAACTTTCATACTAATTTATCCTCATATGGTTCTGGAAAAAAATACGTATTAGAAATTCTTAGTGCAACCCTAAATAATAGAAGTATCCTTTGTGCATAATTTTAAGTTTTAGCCCTTATAGTTCAGGCCTTGCGTTGATATGTCATTTAGTCAGAAAGTTTTCCTTTTATATACATAGATAGACAACTGCAGCGAAGAATTTGCTCTTTAATATAGAAGTAAATGCACTGGGAAACAAAAACATCTAACGAGATGGAAAGGCATGCTTTAAAAGTTCAATGATAATACTGGGCAAGATTTTTAGAAAACCGTATTTGATCGTATGATCAAATGTTTTTTATCGATTCAGGAGACTAACCTTCGATATTTGCATTTTATTCCGTCCTTTACCACTGAGGAAACATAAGTCGTCAAATTGAATTATTTACTTAATTACATAATAACATTTGAATCGTTAGTTGAGCTGTAGAGCAAGCATAACTTAACGCTTGATTGTTGTTCGCTGGAGCATTTACGGGTGAAACAATTAATGGTTCTTCAATTTGTACACAATGATCTGTCACTGAGCATGAAACATGACGTATTAACAGTTCTGACATTTACCACACCATCATAATGTTAACTGCCAATTATCAATTTAGTCTTGTGGCTTATAAATAATTTTAAGGAGATGTTTAGAGCTTAGTGAAAACTTGGCTCATAATTATCATTTTCATATTAGAATTCAATTGCTGAATCAAGACCTATTTTTAAACTCATATATGAGTTTAAAAATAGGTCTATATGTATATATATATGAGTTTAAATCTTCTTCGGCAAAATATTGTCGGCAAATCGAAGGTGAGTGATGTATTCACCGTTATTATTTATGTCAAATCCTTGCCAGCTTTAAGGCATTTTCCAAAGTAGCACAGTCCAAATTTGTGCTAATTTTGTAGGTTACTAGGGCCTGTTTTCAGTCAGGGTGGTAACCTTGCGGGTGCCAGAGATTATTAGCACTCCCTGCTCCGTAATTACAATAGCCGCTACCGTAGCTTGGGATAACGGAGCTGCCGGGGACTGCCTGGGCCTGGTAATATTGTAAATATTAAATGTGGTTTTGCCCAATAATTGCCGCGCTGTGGAGGCGTGGTGGCAATTGCAGGACCTGACTTTGTGACGAGGATGCTGCTGCCAATCCCCATCTCATATATTTGAGTTGCGCTCGTAGGATAGGTTTACCACCATCTGTCGGTTTCAGTACCTAAGTCGTCTCTGACGATACAAAGGGAGATATATTCTGCCGGTGCCCCATGGCCGTTTATAATAATTGAACATAATTTAAAAGATATATTTCGTGAAATATTTTAGGTTATTAGCTGTAAATCAGTGAACAAATAAACTAAATTAACTCCTCAGTCGTGTCAGTAAACCCGCGTAAGCGAAGCCTAAAGAGTAACATCTTAGGAACTTCTCAAATACAACGACTATATTCCCTCGAGCTTTTCGTACAAGCCCGCGTTTGTTTGTAAATTTGCGGTGACTCTACACTTCCACTTAATTATATTATATTACTGCTATGCTTTGTTTGTTATATACCACTGATCTCTGGGGAATAGGAACCCTTTCTTGTGTTTGGAATAGTAGCAATTTGTTTAGTCTAAAAATATATATTTAATATGAAATTCAAAAATCTGTTTGTAGGACTGTTTGTGTTTTGTTTTTGTTTAAATATTAGTTAAAAAGTAATGTAGGAAGTAGTTGTCTAATCAATAGCAATCTCACTAATGTATATAGAGTTTATAATTCATATTTCTTCAATAATATAAATCAGTTGATGAGAGTAAGTGTGGTAAGTCTACTCATTATAACAATTTCTTTAGCATTTCTTAACACTTTTCTACAGCCATTATAAAGAAGAAAAAAATAATGAACGATCTATGATGAAAAACCAGTAACATTTTATAGTCACTTCTTAGAAGATAGTTTTCGAAGAAGTTTACGTACTTCTTTAGTTTTCAATACACTAGTCTTGTTTGCGCTGTTATTTTATTCATATTTTATAGAATTTGCCTCATAGTACAAATTCTAATTATAAAGTTTTATTGTTCCACTTCCTTACAACATTATTTATCTATTTTCCTTACCCATCTCATCCTCGGCCTATTATTTTAACGATATCAAACGCTGAATTCCAGTGACGTTAACTTGTTGAGCGACGCAATGCCGTAACTTCATTCGGAGGAAACTTGTGAAATTTATATTTAAGGCGCTACAAAGTTAAACATGGCTTACAAACTCCGGTTTAGAGACAACGTGGAATGAGAAAAACGGGAGACGGAGACGCTCCAAAATTTTAGAAAATTCAACGGGGAACTTGGCAATTTCGGTGCCGTAAGGGTGCGACGTAAATTATTGTTGACGATGACAATTTAAGTTAGTCAGCTTCTGCTGAGTTTTTCAGCAAGAGGGAATCCTATTGTATCTGATACTTTAATACAAACGCTGCATACCAACTTTAGATACCCGTATTGTGGTCTGCATACACCCCTTACCAATGATCTAATTCCATTAATCCAACTTTTTTATGTTAATGATGGTGACTTAGTTTTGAAACGTGACTGGTGCCGATTGCTTTGTTTAAATTGGATCTAATTTTTATTCGTAATTGAATGTACTTGTATAAAACCGAGTATTTTCTATACATATAAAATATATACATATTTAAATTTAAATTAGATTTATTTATATAGCGTTTAGGTGTGTCCGTTTGTCTGTCTATTCGTTTGCTAAGTTTTCATGGCTTAATATATCTGCCAATAGCTTGGACCCTTAAAAAGAATGTCAGTATCCTATGAAGATAACTTAAGCTCTATGCAGAGAGAAAACAAGATTTTCCAAGGAATATCTTATAAAGTAAAGCGAGCGAAGTAATTGTTATGTAAGTTTAAACAAACATTTTATTACTTTATTACGACAAATAGTTCAGTTGCATAAAGTTTCGATTATTTAATAGTAGTAGATTTATTATCTGCACATATGAATAAATCTGGAGTATTTGTTTGTAATAAATGTATAGGAAAAGGCTGTTAGATTACTATGTTACCGTCTAGTTAATATTATATTATATTATGAATATTTTTATGTGTGTTAGTAAACTATAATGATTAAATAAATAAAATATCATAGTTAATTTGAAAACTAAATAAGTAATAACTGAATCAGTCAGTATTCCACACATGTCTTAGAATACAAAATAAACTTATGCTAATATTGGCATAAGTTTTTTACTTACAATCGTTATGGATATCCAAACGGTTTATTACGTACAATATCTCTCGAAAATCCAATTCGATACTTCGCAAGTATTCGATAGAATTTATCTGCCATTTTATGTGTATATAATAATATATATATGACATAATTTGAGGCTCAGGTGGCGCGGCTCCGGGGATATTTTACAAAGTGTTCCTCTAAACTAAAGGGATTTAGAGCCTAGCTCACGCTAGAACTTTACCTGCGCTGTTAAATAAAAAACCTTTGTAACTTATGAGACGAAGCGTTATTTTTGATGTAAAAACTTGAGTACTTTATCAAACCTACCATAAATTACATAAAGTTTTCTGAATCGAATAAAGTTATTACAAAGACAATTTACTTACATATATTTAGAAAATGCGTAATTTTGTTTTATTTTTTACTAGCAGCACCCTACGGTTTACCCGCTTTGTTCCCGTTTTTAGAGAGAATTTGGAAAAAAATTATATCTGACATTAGTAGCAAATGTTTTTATAATAATACATTAATTCCAAACGGTTTCAGTATTTTATGAGGTTACTTGTTACAAACGTGCAAAAGTACATTTCTTGCTTACATTGTTTGTTTATTTGAGGTTTGTTGCTTACACAACTGTAGTTTTAAAATCGGTCTAGTAGATTTAGACCTCAGTCGAAACAAAGAAAAATAAAATATTTCCACCTTTTAACATTAGTTTAGATTTAATCAATTGCAGGAGAACTATACTTTGTATTGTGTATAGTATTTTTCAAATTTCTTAAATTTCTGTAACGTAGTTTTGCGTTACCTACACAAAAGCGTAAAAAGATCAATACTATCTAAGCAACATTTGTCAATAAAGTTCCAAATTTTGAAAATGAAAGAAATAATTATATAATGCTATATACGCGATTGTAAAGTGTCACTTCGCTGTGTGAGTAACCTTTTTATTGAGGCAATATGACTTGTCTTATGGCAAGCTCTTACTACAACTAATTCAATGCTTGCGATATCGCATGTATACAAGCGTATCCCTAATCTTATGTTATGAGAAAAATATTTTCTATTTTCTAGTTTCCTAGTCTAGTTTAGTTACCTAGTAATATACTGTCTCGGCCTTTGTGTTTGCAGAAAAGTAAACATCCATATGTTGTAAATGCGTGAGTCATCATTATCATGGCAGCCGTCCACAGGTGGACATAGTCTACTCCAAGAAATGAGGAGTTTCGTCCATGATTGTAGCGCAGAGCAGGCTAACGAAGGGTGAATGTAGTTGTACGGCTGGAATGCTGTAATCCCCTACCAATTGTATTTAAGTTAAAGTGTTTCGGGTGGACAAACTACCACGTTTCAGTTTCGTTATCACAATCATAGTTTTAGACATGTGTGTACTATGGGGTTTTTTTTGGTACATTAAGGGTACTATTTTACTCTGCCGGTACTTCAAAACGAAACGAGTATATGAAATAATAATAATTCATCATCACATCCGCCATTGGAAGGTCACTATTGGACATAGGCCTTCCAAAGACAAGGGGAATTTTTTATTTAATATTTTATATAATTGTAGCACTGGGCAAGCGTCTGGGCAATGACAGAGTGTAACTTTCACAACAGGTCTGGCATGCTGCTGCCCATCTCTGCCCTGTGCGTTTGAGTTACACTGTTTCGGGTGGATGTACCGCCATCTGGGGGTAATGGTACCTTAGTCGCCTTTTACGATACCTGGTACTCGGGGAGGTATTCTACTCTGCCAGTACCTCACGGCTATATTTATATAATATATATCATAATAATAATTATGTTATCACTAAAACCATTAAGGAATCTTATTTTATAGTTTGTATAAAATTGTAGGCTAGTTAAATATCGAATCCTTTAAAGTCTAAATGAACACGGAAAAGCAATTTCAATATAAGGGGGGATTTGGGTGGAGTATAATAACCCCAATACAATAATGGAAGTGCTTTTATTTGACCTGTCATTTAATTTGATGTTATCCATTAAAATATATAGAAAATACCAACGGAGCGATTTTGAGATTATATAAATGAAGCATAACTGTCAATGATAATATGTGAATTGACTTTAAGTAATTCTCACAAATACTAACTAAAGTTATTTTAAATGTAACCATCAATTATTTCGCAGAGTCGAAGTTTGTATAGTTAAAATAGGTAAACAAATATTTATTTAATATTATTATACATTTTAGTCTTTGTTTATTTAACAGTTGCCAAAATCGGGTGCAGACTCCTATAATAAAATATGCAAAAACAAACATTTGTGTAATGAATACGCAAGTAAAAGAAATGCTCGTGTAATTAAAAAGTCATATTTTCTAAGATTTAAGCGTTCACTCACAATTTAACTCTATATATTTTTTGTAACTGTTTTCAAAATTGATAAAATATATTTTCTAAGATTTACGCGTTCACTCACAATTTAACTCTATATATTTTTTTTAAACTGTTTTCAAAATTGATAAAATATATTGCGTCAGGAATTGAAAGTTATATTTACCCCTTTTTTTATACACGTGCAGAAAAGTTTAATATCAACTGTACTTCCGTTCCTCCTTCCCTTAGGGGATGAGACATATGGGATATAGTTACTCCCATACGTTAAAAAAGGAACCCCTGTGCAAGCTTTCACAATGGTCATGTGTTCTTTGACGCTTATTTGGTTAATCTATTGGAGTATACTGGGTTTTAATTCCGTTAGAGAGTATTGTCAAAGTACTGTTGTATTGTCAAAGTCTCCGCGTTATAAAATTTACACAATTTTTACAAACTGTGTTAATAAATTTACACTCCTCATACATTTACTTTAGGTAAATCCATAACAAATTGCTTAAAGCACTTCAAATATTAGACAACAGAGGAATCACAAATATTATACTTAAATACTTTACAGCCACATATTAATATTGTTCCTAGTGGGACACAGTATATTAAAAATAGTGGATAGAAATTAAATACTCCGTTTTAAATTTGTCTTGTTTTTATCGAATTTATCATTTACAGCAATGTTAATGTGTTTCAGTGGATAGATAAATAAAGATAATAAATCAGTAAATATTGAATTAGTATTTGTACCAACTTGCTCTACAATTAAAAATCAAATATAATTGATAAAATTTAATTACCTGCAATTGAGGATATCTTATCGGTTTGAAAAATTCAAAATATCTGATGTAACATGTAATTGAAGACCTAGATGGGTTAGCTACCGCGAACCACCATTGTTAAAATTGTAAATACTTTATTTTAGAGAAAAACAAGGCCGTTTGTTACCGGAAGAGTAGAATAGTTTATCCCCCTCTATCAGGTGTCGAAAGAAGTGATAAGGTACCGGGACAGACAGATGGCGGTACATCTATCCGAAGCAGTGCAGCTCAAATGCAACAGGGCGGGAATAGGCAGCAGCATTTCAGTCGCGAAGCTACTGCGGCGACTTTCCCAGCGCGGCAATTATAGGCGAATTCCCCCTTTGGGGAGGTCTATGCCCAGAACTGGACTTTTTAAAGCTGCTGTGATGATAAAAGAATAACAATTGTTTTGATACAGTGTTGCGATATATTAATTTCTTATATTCATGAGAATAGGTACGCCTGCCTCTGTCACCGTGTATTAAATAAAACTTTTTTAACACGCCCAGTATTTTTCTCGCACGGCTTTCTATTTTATGACCTACCAGAACAATGGGATGTGTCAGGTCAACGCATTCCCTTCAATAAAGTTGAGTGCCGATGCTACAACATACATCACGCTTGCATATGAGCGAGCTGGGTCTCTCACAAAGTGATATATTTTTTAAATTTATTTCTGAATTTCTTGCGTCGCGTGGAATTTATTTAATGAATTTGTTTTTTGCTTTATGAATCTTTTTACTTTATTTTTTTTTGCCTAGACAATGAGTTGTAAAATGATACGGTATATATGTTTGATCATTTATTTTATAGGATAAAAAAAATGATTGAACTTGCTTGTCGTGTGTAGCAGATAAAAATACATACTAATTTCTAAAGCACTTTGTAAGAAAAGTAAGAGAATATGAATAATATTAAAATTTTATTGCAGAAAATTGATTTTCATAAATTAGGTTAATTTTTATTGAAAAACAATATTTTAGGAAATAAATATATTCTGCTAGCTTTCCGCCCGCGACTTGGTCCTTGAGGACTTAATCACATCCCCGAGGAACTCTTGTAAAAATTTCCTAAAGTGCTAGACTATCATTAATCTCAGTGCCAAATACCCACAGCAAAGAATAGTATCCGGTGTTGTAAGAGGCAGCTGAGGTGCCGGAACCGACAGTGGATCTAAAAGAGTAGCTCAAATATTTGATAATAGAGGGGATACGATCCGGATTTGCCACTACGCCTGCCCAGTGCTGCAATTACGGCTTACGTTTCACTTTTCTTGGGGACGCCTATTTCTAATACTATGGCTGTTATGATCATGAGGACACTCTGTTTAGTAGTGACCAAATTTATATTTTGATATTGAAGAAAAATATAAAATCTTCTTTTGTGAGGACCTAAATATCAGATAATATAAGTGTTGCAGTTGTATAATAGTAAGATAAATAGTAATATAAAATAACACAATTTGCATAAGACAAAATATTCTTTTTGGTCAGTGTTTATGGATTAAATATGGGTTTTGATTATAGAAAAAAATAAGGCAGCTAAATCATTATAATTATTATCTAAATTTTTCATAATTAGGTGACTAAGCTCCCATTACCGTTTTACTCAGTACTATAAATTTACACATAAAATTTTTGATGAATCAACTTTCTGGATATTCAAAGGAAGACTTTCATTATGCTTGAATAAATCTTGTTTAAGAAGTAAAATTAACTAAATACAACGCGGTTAAGATCCTAGTAAATAAAGTTATATTAAATGATGTAATTTATAAAGTCCATTTCAGTTACTCCGGGACGATTGAGAGTAGCATCTATTTATTCAAAATTATTTATGACATGCGTGAATAAATGAATTGAAATGAACTGGGCCACTTCATATTCTTAAGAAAATTTTCTTTGTTGCAAGACATTATACAGCCTACTGGGGAGTGTCAGTCATAAAAGTTGGAATATATGTTTTGAAGAATGATAGACTACCTACTTATGTTTATTTTCATTTCAAAAATGCAAGTATCTGAATTAATCATATCAAGATGTTATAATGAAAAATGCAACAAAAATAACAGAAAATTTAAGTACAAGTAAACATTAAAACATTAGTATAATATTTACAATAATGAAAATCATATTTATCTAAATAATCTCCAATGCCAAACTGGTTTGCTAGTCTAGTAAGTAAATAAATACTAATTTTTTTATATGAAGGTTAAAATGCAATTAACCACACAGTAAGAAACTTATAATTAGCATTTTCGGGTTTCCTTGTGAGTTCTAAGTATATCAGTCATTAGAATTATTTAAATACTGCACGTACAGTAGAGCTTACAAAAACTTCAGTGAGAATTTTTTTCAAGCATCGTAACGGATAAGGAAGTTAATTCGAACTATTTGAATGGAGTGGGTCTAAGGTGATGTCCACACAGTTTCGACCCAGTGTGCGAGCGAAACCGCACATAGTTACATCAATCTTTGTGGCGTGCAGTCCTGGTTTTATTATTTTTATTCAACGTTTGTATTTTTATTACGACAGAGTGGAAAACATTTATTTTATTCCGAGGTGAATTTAGACTTTGTTTGTTTGTTAATATACCTTTTGGAATAAACAATTTATGACTAAATGTCGAATAACATCAAAATGTATTTTTTATTAAAAACGAGGAGGCGGGGTGATGTAAGTGGTTTTTATAGCCCTTTGAAGCTTTACAACTAGACAAGTAAAATTTAAATGTGCAGTTTACTAATGCCAGTTAACATTTAAAGTTATATATGATTTTTAAAACAAGTTTAAGCTCTTATAAGTTTGTTCTGTGTAATTTTCATAATGGGTGAAATTATTTTAAACCCACATCCCGCAAAAAGCCTGAGATTTTTAATAATTTATTGATTGTATCTATGCCTAAAAACCCGGTTAATTGTTTAATACGTTTAATGGTAACTTTTTTCAAGAATTTATTAATTGTATTATTTCTCGGTTGCAATTATATTCCGATTAATTAATTATTTATCAGTACATACAAGATACAATAATACTACATGTGTATTATGATTAGTTACATGAAACGGTAGTTTATATTTTGGTATTTCATATATGCAGTAACTAATTTTTTATATGACACGTTATATTATGGATTGTTTTTTTGTTTTTATGCATATACAGATATAATAAATGTGTTTATAAATTGTATAATAAATTTTTTGTTGCGCTTTCACAACCGATTTTAACCGAAATTCGTATTATTTTAGTCCGATAGCGCATTTGGTAATGTTCTTATCTTATGTGCCATAGTCAATTCGAACCTCATCCAATACTAACTACTTATTATACGAATTCATTGATTAATATATGTTTTGTTCTACATTTAAGTGTTAAATACTGACGACTGATATCCGTGAAACAAATACTTTAAGTGACTTATTTCAGAGTGAGGTCGAAGTTTGAGATGTTATTTGAATATTAAAGACGGTGACGGTGTAAAAACCATTTCTGTTTTCATTAGAAAAAACACACGTTAATGGTACCTACGCGACTATTCAATAACCGCGGTAATAATAAAACTCTGCAATATAATATAATGTTATTGTGTGAAATTATTATGCGTGCGTCCGGAAGTGTAATAATTAAACGTCATATCTACGATGCGAGCATGCAAGCAAGGGCGTGGCGGTCACGCGCGGCGTTCAATCGCAGGATCTACGAATTTGCCCCATTACGTGTTCGAATGTCGAGACGCACGTGATACTTAGCAGTTGTGGGTCATCGATTTTGTTATATTTCGGCCACTTTGCACTTTTTTAGGAACTATTGGACTTGAAATTTAATGTATTTTTTAATAAGATTAGCGAATATTTATTAATAATTATATTTTTATAATACTGGCGAGGTGCTGACAGAGTAGAATAGTATCTCACCTGTACCAGATGACGCAAGTGGTAACTAAGAAAAGAGCTAGAATAAGCAGCAGCATGCCCGTCGCGAGCCGGCTGTAGTACCTCCCCTATTATCAGGTGTCGTAAGAGACGACTAAGGTACCAGAACCGACGGTTGGCGGTATATCCACCCAAAACAGTGCAGCTCATTTCCGTTCCCATCGCAAAAGCTGCGCTCTGCAATTGCCAACACGCTTGCCCAGCGTGGCAATTATGGGCAAAATTCCCCATTTCTCGGCGAGGCCTGTGTCCAGCAGAGGACAATCAACGGCTAATATGATGGTTGCCCGATGGCAAAAAAAGATTGAATGCCTAGCCAATCTAGGGAAAAATTAAATTTTTTGGCCTAAAACATGTCCACAAAAATAACCGAATATTGTGAGTAACGTGAATGTTTAAAGCTCTTTTATTTTGACTACCACCACGCCTGGGCCATTATGGGAAAAGTTTATCCTTTCTATTGGAGAGACTTCTCTCTAGCAGTAGACTTTCTGTTGCTGATATGGTGATCATAAAACATAAATTAAACATTGTATTTAGTCTCACGACGATAATCATTGCTCTACTTTTCTTGTTTTTACTGTCTTTATATTATTAAAATATCACTCGATAATCAAATATGTGAAGGGGCAATCCATAAACATTCTGGCATCACAATACAAAGTGTGCTGCCTTGTACCAAAATTAGTGATTAAATATTGTCTCTTTTATTTGTATCAACCTGCTACATGTGAACTACATGCACTATCCAAATAAACGAGGTTGAGAACATCAATTTCTAAATATATAAAAACTATGGTTTTAGATGGAAATCCGTAAGAAAATTGTCGTCAAAGTAATAAAATACATTATAATGACAAAAACTTTGAAAGATAGATTCACAGAATTTATCTATATATCTTTACGTTTTATTTCAAAATTTTGACAAAAAAGCACCGGGTTATAGACGCAAGTATTAAAATAAAGACATTACTAGCACATTGCCAACCTTAAAATAAATAAATTAAAGAAAAACCTAACATAAATATAAAAAATTACCTAGTACTGCCTCTCTCATCCTTTAAGCCGGAAACATGGAAATGGGAACACTGCTATTTTGCGGTAGAAATAAAGTGAGGCACCTATGTAAAAAATCCTATGTTTATATTTTCTACTAGTAAAGTTGTCTGTCTGCCTGTTACGTTTTCATGCCTTAGCCTTGATTTTTATTTAGCCAGATATATGAAATCTGACATACTTAAAAATTAATAATATCTAAGATTATTAGCTTAGCAAACAAAAAATCCTTCTGTGCATGAAATAAAGTATATTCTACACAAACAATGTAGCAAGCGGAAAGCTAATAATAAATATAATCTGTATTACATACCAATATAATTTGATAAAAAATTTACATATAACCAAGATTTTATTAAACTCAATTCTTATTTGCATCTAATGGAGCGATCTTGAGAGTAATCAAATTTCACCCCAGTAAAATTATATTCAAGTCAATTTTGTTTAATGCCGTTGCCCGATCCTTAATTGGTACAGCCGGGCGAGGCGACCGTATGTGGTTTTGTGAATTTGGCTATCCGACCCCGAATTCGGTGACCGTTACCTACCTGCAATTCCGTTTGGGTTGCTTGAATTAGGTGCAAAACTTCAATTAACAATTATATTGCTATCGGTCTGTTTACGAGGTATTATTAAGGGGTTGGTTATGTGTGATGAGGAACGTCAATGATGCGTTAGTTCACCGCTATTCTCCTGTAATATTCTCCATTATTACCATATCAGCTGCAAGGAGACCACGTTTCATAAAGGCGATGTGGTGTTGGTGGTGGAAGTAGGTATTCCACCGGTAGTGATGAAGAAATAATAAAGGAAAACACTGCTCTGCTTGCACTCGCAAGCAAGCATAGATTTTGACGGGCCCAATGGCGCAGACGATAGCGAATCTATCTCAGGAGCCAAGAGTCGTGGGTTAAATTCCCACGCTTCACAAATATTATAGCATGTAGGTGATAAATATATGTATACAGGTATGAAATTTATGATTCCTCTGTTACAGGATGTAATTGACACAAGTATTATAAGGGACTTTTCTCGGAGTCAGGTTAATGTGGACGTTGTGTGAATTTATAAAATGATTATAAATAAAAATTGAATGTTAATTCTTGATCTGCAAGTAACTATCAGTGATAATGTGATCTGATAATTATAAACTGAAACTGATATAAAATGAAGATGAATCTGAAACTAATAATAAACAATTGACAATATTAAAAGAATATTTATTAATCATGTAACATATTTCTAACTAAGCGAGATGTTGAAATATAAGAGCGAAATTACAGATTAATTAGTTATGCTATAAACAAACGAGTTACTCCGCAAATTCAGGTAGTTCCTCAATTTATTGGCGATAAAACGAATCTCTAAACTCGGGCCAAAATTAAGGGCATGGCTATAAAACTCATAATTTAATTAAGGGTATATTTTGTACTGGGTCCGTCTATCCCGAAATTTGATTACGTTCGAAGTGGAGTTCCAGGGTTAATTGTTTCACACGTTCACTTTTGAAGCAAGATGGCCGCCCGCTTTCAGTTTTTAGTTTTAATTGAGGTCGCTTAGGCAACGTGCTCGACAAATCGCAAAGGAAACTTATGGTACTGTTTCCTATGGAATGCCTGAACTACATAAATAGGGTGTCTAACTGGTCGGCTGACTCTGACCTGCACATTGTTCAAAAGTCTGAGAGGTGTGCACGAAGAACTTGAGTATAGTCGCAAGGTATTTTTTATATCTAAGGGGCAAATAGCCCAACGAGTCACTGTATAGTAAATAATCAGTGTTGCTCGTGGATACTTGTAACACCAAAGGAATCAGAGGCGCTTTGGCAGCTTTTACGAAGTGAATAGATATTGTTCTTAAAGATCCCTAAGTCGTAATGATGTAATTTAACTGCGGACCGGTCAGTTAACATGGTATACTATGTATAATATAATGCTAACTGCAGGCAGTAAGTACTATAGTCATCAAGCTGAGAGACAATCAACTGAGAAAACCTTGTTTCACTTGCCGATTCTGTAGACAGTTACATGTTTTTATTCATTTCTCTATTTTTAAAATGGGAGGTAGAAATACCAATCTTAGCTCTATTAATTGAAGATTTAATTAGATGTATTTTAAATGGAGTTAAATAATCTTGATCACCATCACTAAACACAACATTGTTGTTATCAGTTCTTTTCTTATTGCTAGCAAATTGAAACTAAAACTTTGATTAAGTACTAGACACTAAAATATATTACACTGTTTTGTTGTAGTTTCAGCTGATCTTATACAAAGCGCGGGACAAATGTGACAAAGCTTCGCACCGGGAAAATAAAATATTATAATAATATAAAATATAGGAAAATAACCATTGAATCACAGTCTGACACTGACACCACTTACAATTCATAGTTGGCGGTAGTCCCATCTTGAGCGCCAGGAGCTGCATGTCGATACCCACCTAGAACAAACTAGAACAATTACAAATATTTACTTTATAATTATTTGTAATTGCTCTGTGTCTGAGTGATCACTATATGTAAAATACGTTATATTTGTGATTATTTACTTACCCGATGTCCGTAACACAAGGGTTTTAAGCGACTTATCTCCAAGTCAATGAATGAGATGCTGTACCAATTAATATTATTCGTTCATAAACCAATTTAAACAACAGTAACTCAGAAGAGAATGGAAAAGGTTACTCAACTCAGTGAGTAAACATTTACATCGTCTAAAATCGAAACCTTGAGAAATGGTTTGTTGTTGTTAGTTTTACAAAGTTAACACTAACTTTTCGTCTCGACTCCGCATTTGAGCCTAAACGAGAGCGCTTTTCATTTTCACACTCACAGCTCCCGAGTCTGAGTCGTTCTACTTTTTTAGGGTTGCCACTTAATACATACAAGAGCGTGACATTAAGTTAAAAGAAAACCACGCTTTAAAGCTGATATAAAGAAATTTAATTAAGTGTACTGGTCGCGTAAATGTTATAAAATAGTTACTATATTAATTTTAGGATAAATGAATTACGACTTTGACATTGGACTGAATAAGTTAGATATTGAAGACAGTAATACCAATCTAATTTTATATTGCCCACTCACTTAAACCACAAACTAAAAAGTTTCCATATAAAATATGTGTGCATCGATCGTATGTTAGTGTGATAAAAAAAGGAAAAATAATAACAATATGGATTAACGCGTATGAAGTTAATATGGAATAGCAAATTTAATTAATGCACCAAAACAACTAACAAATTGGTGAACTATCACTATGTGAATATAAAAACTATATAAAATTATAGGAAAAATAACTAGGATTAACAGTTTCAGAGTTTTGAACTGTCAATTTATTAGTATTATAATTTTGTAGAACATCTTAAAACTAAAATATCGAAAGAATTTAATTACAAAATATAGAGTCCTAATTATAAACACATAATATAAATAATTAAATTGTAACAATTGGGGTCAGTACAATTAACCATTCAATTGTTATTGATAAATTATCTTATGATTTATCGATCGAGCTTACTGACAGCCCTGTACATACGTTCAAGTTCGTTTCGCGTCAACTTCCACAAAGCTTTTGAATAAAGACTTTGCTTGCATTTGTGCTCTTTTAGACGAAGTTTCGTCGTCTTGTTATGTTATTTACTATAAGTTTTTTTCTATAATATGACAATTTTAATATTTGTTGTGTGCAACTTTACTTAACAAACAAGTGTGTGTGTAAAGAGATCACGTAATAAAAGTTTGAATCATAGTTTTTTACTCTTTTATCGAGAACAAAACGTTGAACAAAAAAAGGAATACGTTAAATTAACTGTTTATATTTAATCAATTTTATTTTTATAATCAAAGAAGTTTAGTCAATGTTTCCAACAGCGTTAATGCATCCTGAGGTTGACCTTATCGTCGTGCGAGTCTACATTAGTTTTTTTACACTATAAAGGTGGCAAACAAGCATGCTGCCTGCTTGATAGTAGGTGGTTACCGCAGCCTATGGACATTTGTTGGACAACCATGAAGCAACATTAATGCGTTATTGACCCTGACCCTGAATAATAATAATTCATGAATCTACTGCAAAAATTACAAAAACTAATAAAACACAATAGATTTTACTTATAGGCTAAAACGATGGAAGCCGTACTAGTATAAACTGTGTTACAGCTGTCTGCATCTTCCACTCTAATACATGCACTATTTAAAAATTTACTAAATACTAAGCATACAGACAATAATTAAAAAAATAAAGAAGAATGGTTGTCACACGCAAATCAAATAAAGCTAGAATTAAAAGAGGGGAGTTAATTTTCCTGCACAGGTACAGAATATCGCTTTTGTGGGTGCATGCAGATGAATGATTAAATAAAAAAGAGTGGTATTTATTCTGACCTTTAGTATTTTTTTGTTTTGTTGAATTCAAATTGCAGTAAACAAAATCGAATCGAATCAATACACTGTCTTTTAGACATGGGATAAATGTTCTAAGCCTTATTTGCTGCATTACAAATAAATACTCTTGTGAACTCATATTACGAGTATGATATTGATGCCTTTCCATACTCTTTGCGGTAAACTAGTACATACTTGTCTTTTGATGCGCTTTTGGATCGGTTCATATCAAAGTACGACGCTTGCGAAGTATAGTATGTATCAACTGTCTGACTGTAAGGACTAATCATTCGCAATGGAGCAGTGACATGTATTTACAGGGCCTTTTTGTTATTACTTTTAAGATGACACGTTGTGCACGTTCTAAAAGTAGTAGGGCAACAATGCCAATACCACCTCATGGGACTTTACAATATTGAAGTAGAGACTGGGTAAGGGCCTAATATACAGACGTTTTTTTTTACTTACATACACACATATGTGTGCACGTAAGCAAAAATCTGAAGGTCTTACCGACGGACCATAGCCCATTACTATTACCGACTAGTACTGCGTGGAACGATGTCCAGTCCCCCTTGTCCAAAGAGATACCGGAGCTGTAAACTTGCTTACCACTCGTATTCGCAATCGAATACTAGATGAAGCCGATTAATAAGCGGATTCCTTCTCTTTACGAGAAGTTGCCGGTGCTATAAAACACCCTTATTCCCGCTGAAAACCTTAAAGTTCGCCTAAAGCTGCTGGATCAACATGCACTCATGTAGCGACTCTTGGCACTTCTTGATATCGGATGCTGGCATCCGAAGTGCTTAACAGTAGAGTAAGCCAACCCCACCAATCCGCTAAAGGTTACTCGGACCTCATACTTATCGTTCACATTCACGTACGAGTCAAGTAGTGCAAATGGCACTGCTTGACTCGTACCTACGTGAATGTGAACGATGCGTTGGTACCGATCTTGATATTTTTACCGCCCAAAGCAGTGTTTGCATTGCTTTATTCCTTTTTAAAGGTTGAGTGAGGCAGTGAAATTACTAAGTAATGTGACATAATATCTTCAAATTATAAAGTTGGTAACAAATTAGTGGTCGGTATCCTTGTGTTATTACGAACGTCTAAAGGATGCGATGACGCTTACTATCACGCAGACTGTATACATGGTTGTTGACCTACTCTAATAAAAAAAAACACAAGTATTTTAAGAGATTTGGAGAGGTTGTGTAAATTATTTTTATAATTTTATCTTTCCTTTTAACAAGCTTATCAAGCCTCAATGTGTCGTCACGTTACGACTAGATTGTCTACTTTGCCTAAAAAATAAACTGCTTTTTTATAAAAAGCAACCCCTGAATCGTTATTCGCGTTTATTGGGGTGACCTAATATAATCACACCTAAGCCAAAAAAATTAAACCGTACGCCCGAAGCGAATGTAATTTAAAATTCTAAACGAGTTGTTAAAAAGCCCGTAAAATTTGGTTCGGGCGTGAAATAATAACAGATTCAGAAAGTGGCCCGCGGTAGCGTGCGTGACCAAAGTGTCATACATACATACCGTTTTACACTTTGTCTAGTTATACATCACATATACAGTTAATGGAAATAATCTATACTATCACTATACATGCGAAAGTAACCGTTTCTCGACTACTACTAAGATTCAATTTCGTATGGGATTACTTTTAGGAAACGGGGGGAGGGGGTATAACATTTATCTAAGAAGGGCCCTATAGCGCAGATGAGGTCCCATCTTGTTCGCCAAAGATGTGATTGTATACCCCACGATGATGATGACGTTGAAGATGACTACACCACCTATCTGGGAGTCAGATCAACATATGATAAGTATTTAAATTGGAACTGCAACCCTGAAATAGAACTAACAAATAATAAATGCATTACACAACGAACAAATAGTCTTATTCCGATTACGAGTCGAAAAAATTTAAATATGTATTTCTCTGCATTTCACCTTGATTTAGAAAAAGTAAGCAATTCTTAAAGAATCGTCCTGTCTTAACATCAAGAGCAGGCACATTAGAATTCGAACTTTCAACCATGGCCAGTTTTATTGATGAGGAAGTGTAAATATTCAACTAGTTCCTGGTTTATCTATATGTCCACTAGCTGTGACATTGTACGCGTGAAGTTTGCTGGATTGCATATTGTCTTTTAAACGACAAATTTTCACACTTTTCTCCTCTTCTTTCCTATATGTCTAAATTTCACCAATTTCGAATATGTACAACAATGAGGTGATCTTAAGAGATAGACATAATGCTACGGAGTTTTAGCTTTTAAATTCCCTCTTACGTAATTTTTGCTTAACTTCAACCGTCACAGCACACGCAATTAAAGGTTGATTAAAAACCATTTCGTCACATTTTTTACTGTTTGATACTTCGCTCCTGTTAATCGTAACATGATATAATATTGCCTAAAGTACTCTATTATATTCTCTATCTGACTGTGATAGTCCTATCAAAATTAGTTTAGCCGTCTCAGAGGTTACCTCAAACAGATAGACGAAAAATAGAAATGTTATTTCGTAATATGTATTGTGTATAATCGTACATAATCATTTTGTAAAAAGAAGTTATTTTAATATTACAAACAGATACTTAAAATATATTTATATGTATTGATGTGTTAATAAAGTTTTCAACGTCGACAACATAGTAAGATTTACTCTTTGA
The DNA here is from genome assembly GCA_020976665.1 of Heortia vitessoides. Lineage (NCBI taxonomy): Eukaryota > Metazoa > Arthropoda > Insecta > Lepidoptera > Crambidae > Heortia > Heortia vitessoides. The sequence goes on from JACJUM010002496.1 coordinate 8,309,987, forward strand.
CAGTTAAATATTCGATTATTAGATATACTTTATCGACAATATACTTAATTATATTATAAGAAGTTAAGTTTACAATTTCTCGACGATTTTAAATCTCACTAGTTGGATTATTAACAACGAATTTTCAATTTTACGGTCTAAATATAATGTCACTTGCTAGTAAATAGTAATTTATTATAGAATAGTTATTGCGTCATTAGTTTATCTCTCGTGACTAATATTAGGTAGGACAGTCTGCATTGATACCTATTTCTACCGCCAAATAGCATTGTTTGCATTGTCGTGTTCCGTCTAAAAGGTGGAAGAGGCAGTGGAATTACTTTGTAATGTGACATAATAATTTCCTAAACTCACAAAGTTTGCAATGCGCTAGTAGATATCCTTGAGATATTACGTGTATCTATAGGCTGCGATAACACTTACTACCACAAAAACTGTGTGGCTTTTTGTCGAATTAGTCCGATTAAAGAAAAACAAAAATACAATTTTATAGAACTGATACAAAATTCAGTTAAACCAACGCAGCAGTATGTCACGCGTCATTTGATTCAAAAACAAAACACCTGCTCACCCTTTCCGCCACCAACTGCAAAAAAGGGACAGCAATAAGTCGAAAGTTGACGCAATCTGTTGGACACGGCGCTATACAAATTTAATATGGCTTTATTCCCCCAAGCGTATTTAAAGGACGACGGAGGTATTATTTGATTAACCACATGTATGGATGTGACATTCAGTAAGCACGTGCAACATACCAATGAATAAAATTAGGGCCGCTTCAACTTAATAAATCCTTTACATTGCAGACTATGCCGTGGGGTACTGGCAGAGTAGAATAGTACCTGCCTCCGTATCAGGGGTCGAAAGAGGCGACTAAGGTACCAGAACCGACAGATGGCAATATATCCATCCGAAACAGTATAGTTCAAAAGCACAGCGTGGGGATGGGCAGCAGCATCCCCGTCACAAAACTTCCGCTGCACCTTGAGATTACCATCACGCTCGCCCAGCGCGGTAATTATGGGCTAATTCTCCCTTTTTGCGGAGGCCATGTCCAGCAGTGGACTTTCAATGGCGGTAATGATGAACTATATTATAAACGAATAAAGAGATCCGTAATAGATTTAAAGTTACCTAAAGGCCATTGGATTGTAAAGTGACAATGGCAAAACACATTTCATGTAAAATCGGCGGCCGATGTAACCATAAGATTCTGCAATGGTGTCTATGTGTAAGCAAGCGCAGCGTAAAACGTCCACTCACAAAATGGACAGGCATCTAGATAGAACAGCAGATTCACGCTGGAAGAAAGCAACATACAATTCATTCTGTAGGAATTCCTATGGCTGATAAAATTAGGAACGTTACTTCCAAACTTGCAAAAATGCACAAACATTTCTAATAAGCCAGCGAATACTCGTAAATCTAAGTGTAAATCTCCCTTTTTATTGTTATTAACATATCAATACATATTAATACATATAGAGTGTCTGTTTGTAATATTAAAAAAGAAATAGAATAGAGTAGAAGAAGAAGCTGACTAAATGTCTGTCTGAGTGTCTGACTGACGAATCAACGAAGTTTCGCAATGGGGTTCTTTTAATATTGTAAGAGAGTACTTAGAAAGGATTTATGAAAATTCACCTCTTAGCGGGTAAAATAGGGTTGGAAAGTTAGTATGAAACTTTGCTGTTTTCTATTTATTTAAATAAAATTCAATATATAACATAGGTTCTTTATTAAAAATCATGAAATACGTATAAATTAGTTTATCTAAAATCATCTCTTAAGTTTTACAACTTAACGCGAGTGAAATCGCAGGGCACTGCTAGTGGTTACATATATTTTGAATTATAGGCAAGTATCAAATGTGACTACATTAAAATTTCTGGTATTAATTTGAATCTAGATCAAATTGCCTACATTTAAAACCATAAATTGCCGTAATAAACAAAAAAGCAGTTAAAATAATGGAAATAGTTAAGTCTAATCTTTTTGGGTCATAAAAATGGCCACCCGACTGATATTTGTGAATTTTGCGAGCCTGTGAAGACTTCGGCGACTTAAGAATAATAATACAACTAACATTAACGCTAACAATGACGCGTTCATTACTCATAGTACAACTGTTTTATTATTTTTTTACATTCTTAAGTACTGGTACGAAGTTTTGGTTACATTGCAGCTACCGTATTCAAGGGTGACGCGAAGTTTATTGCAGAATTAAGTGTAAGTACGTATTGCTTGTTAAATCTGGATCCAGGGCGGATCCCTAACGAAGCTAAGAGCTTGCTATCTAGTAACTAACTAACGAGCCTCGGGCTGTATTTGCCGATTGGCTTCAGATGTGTCGTCGATGGATTAACTCTCGTTTCTAGTACAGGGAATTGCTAACTCATATATTCGATCCTTAAGTCTAGGTCACCTAAATCTTTAAGTACTTGCTTGTCTCACTGTTCATTTGACAATGATTCTCAATATACTATTTAGTTATGAATATCATGAATTTTTATAAACAGGAATGTATTTGACAGATCCGATTACACATTTGGTTGTGTTTTATCTTGGTCGGTAAATATCGTAGGTTCTATCCCCCACAAAAAAACACGTACTAATGATAATGATCAAACTAATTATTTTTTCTCTGTTGTCTAATTTCTCTAAAACAAGGATACTACAAATGTTAACATTGTAAGGGAGTAAGAAAAATAATTTATATTTCACCGCATAGATAGAACCTTCTGTCCGGATGCGGATGTCTTACGTACCCACGCGTAAGTCTAATATCTTATACTTAATAAAATTGTACAGCATCCAATATCTCAAATACTTCATCCAATTCTTGTTAATGCTGACATTGCAATCCAGCAAACTTAATTAAAACCTTGAAATATATACCTTTGAAATACGATATCTGCTAAAGCCTTTGAACATTTTTTTATAAAGATCCTGTCTCTACTAGACGATATAAGGGACATACAAAAGCTATATATTTATATTATTATTAAACGACTTAACGACTTTTAATATTACACGTGTCGTTTAAATGAGTTAGCTTTAAGATGGTTATTAATGGATAAAGAAAAACCTTAAGAAAAACCGAATATTTCAATAAAGACGTGACAGGGATGCTAGTGGATGATTTCGGTACCTCATCTGTTTCTTATGACACTTGGTACAGAAAGGAGTATTTTTCTACTCTGCCTGTACTTTTCGACATTTACATATTATCATCATCAACATATCAGCTGTTGGACATTTACTGCAGGACATAGGCCTTCCCAAGCGATTTCCTATAGGAATTGTTGTATGCGGTCTGCATCCAGCGTAATCCTAATTTACAATGAAAATAAAGTTGCGAGGGTGAAGAGATCGTGCCGTTGGGTACCGGCAGGTATAGTACCTCTCACTAAAACAGTTGACGTAATAGGTGACGGAGGTTCCAAAAACGAAAAGTGCAAAGGGAACAAGAAGCGAAGGAGCAGCGTTCTCGTCGCGAACTTACACTCTGCGCTTGTCTTCACGTCTCTAAAATTATATTATCGGCGGCAATTTTCAACAAAAAAATTCTTTCTTGGGGAGGCTTATGTCTAGCAGCGAGCATTCGCGATATGATGATGATGACAGCATGAAATGACATGACATCATGATATCAAAAATATACTACTTTGATGTCTCGAAAATAGTTATTTGTTGTAACAAACTCATGTTCACCTGGCATCAGAATAGGTCTTAGTTATCAATTACTTTTTAACTAGCTATTATCCACAACTTTGTCTACAGGGTACGGTGAAGGTGTGTTTTAGAAAAAAATATTCATGCAATCTGTAATATTTATAGTGTTTTTTTTCAATAAGTATTTGTTTATTTATATTAGCACATGTTACGAATCAAAAATTGTATTATATATTTTTACATAACCTGTGGCACTGCCTCTATTAACGCTTGAATGATAACAGTTAAACATATATAATTTAAAAAAAAAATACAATTTTTTTTATAAAATATCTCGACGGGAATAGAAAAATATTTCTGTAAATATTATCAAAATGTAATATACAAACGTTATCTCTAAATATTCCGATATCTCTTTTTTAATTGTTTGTTTTTGTCAGAAAAAATATCGTTAGGTAAAATCCTAACATTGTTTTATCATGGTAAGGTGGTTTATTAATATTTTAAACATTCTTTGGTCGAACACTCGTGTGGGTTGATGAAATGGATGTGTTATCAATGATATTTATTGTTGGATTTGAAACAGTTTAGGCAAGTTCATCATTTATGTAAGAGTCTAAGGTATTTATTGGAAAAATATACGTAGGTTACAAGAGTTATAAACGCGGTAGCTGATTTTTTAATTACAACAACTAAAATTAATATGACCCAGATAAAGTTTTAAAAAGGCTTAAATAGTTTTAATATTACAATAAGTAAAATTCAAGCATTAATTATTAATGTTTGAATTTTACATTAACCACATTATTTACAAACGCGATCGCCATATCGGAAAATTTTCCCTTAGGGGCACAATACATATACCAATTCTTGATCTAGAATTTCAGTCCATAAGAATTTTATACATTGGTACGCCGTAAATTTTTTGTATGTACGCTAAATTAGGAAGGACTTCACCAAATTAGATAAATTAAATTTTTCATATTTTGATTATTTTCTAAACCTGGTTTGTACGGAAGTTATTAACTAGAATAGAAAAAATGTACTACCTAATATGTATGTTTGAAAAAATGTACTACCTAATATGTATGTTTGGTAAGTAGTTTACATATAAAAGGTATACAGAGATACGTGATAAAAGTTCCACGGTAGGGAGCTATGGGAAATAATTGTACTATATACCCGATGAAGATGAATTCAAGATGAGCGTGTTGTGAAGGTCATATTTTTGGAGGTTCACAGTAAAATAGTAGACAATGGATGGGGTGATCCACCGTCCTGGGATAGCTTAATAGAATACTCGTAATAATATCAAGTTGATAACAAGCGAAATTACAAGAAATAACTATTTGGTTTAAAATCTTTAAGCTTTATAAAAGAATACGTTACAAATTGTACACAATATTACTAGGTAAACAAGAATTATTCTAGCTGATTTTGTGCAGCAAACATAATAGCAGATTGCAGCTTTGTAAAAGGATGAAATATAAGATCGTTATTCTCTAAGAACTTTATTATAACTCTACATTGTAGAGGCGTTTTACTGTGTAATATTTCACTTCTGCAACTGTTTAATATTCTTAAAAAAGTTGACAGATAAGAAACAAAGATTTTTACTTGTAAAAATAATAGAATGGTAAAGAGTAAATTTTACAAATAAATTAAGTAATCAAGCTTCAAGGCATAATTGACGGTCCAACCCGCTCAGGTTTTGAAGAAAAAATAAGGCGGCGAATGATTAAATTAGGTTACCAAATGCATTATGTACCCTTACTCAGCTGATCAACGTCGCAATAACGTGTCAATAACAAGTTGACGATCAACATATATCTATTCATCATTTTATTTTCATTATTTTTCATATTTATGAGCTTAACTCAGAAATATCTCGACCAAATCAGATAATATTTTTTGTTTTTTACACAATCGCCAGAATAAGCTTTCTATGGTCAACGGTTTAGGAATGTTGGTATGGTTTTTTGTTTTGTAGGTTATATTCATAAAAACGCAATTAAAAGTTTAATGATAACGGTCATAAATATTTTAATATACTCTGACAAAGTCAAGGCGAGCCTCTAGTTTATTACACCGGTATACCTATGTGAGATGTTAGGAAAAACAGTTTTTCCAGTCAAACTATATGTTTGGGATCATCGCGTTGTAACACCGCTTGAGAGAAAAGATTTTGAACAGAAAATAGTCACACTTCAATAACTAATTTAGGTTTATTTATTTATTAAAGTTATTTTATTTAAAAATATTTAAAATCATATATTTTCTCAAAGCTGCTAAATATTACAACTATTCATACATAAACACTGCATGCATATATGCAAAGAAATCACGCTAGTATACATAGACATAGACATAAAATTACATTTAATTGTCAGCTTTAAATGGAAGCAATGTCTTGAATGATCAGCAATCTCTTTTAGATTGATGTGTGTACTTGAATACTATAAAATCTTAAAATAAAGGACATAATTAAGAAAGAAGTGGTGAGTAGAGAGAACGATATAAGTAAATTAAAAAATCTGTCCTTTGTATTTTCAAGTAAGTTCTATCTATATACAAGAGTATCTAGTGTAATCAAATAATAACCGTTCTAATAACAATTGTTCATACTCAAACTCAAAGTATTTTTGGACAAACATTTTGTGATTTGTTTTGAAAATCAATGATATTACTTTTATTTCATATACACCTATTGGCTTAAACTTATTATATAAAACATACTATAAAATATACATACATAGATTCATACATAATACATTTATATATAAATATACATATATACTTTTTTTCTCAAGTAATTCAAATGCAAGTACTTGAAATGACTAAGTTTTTTTTTTTTTTTTTTTTTCGGATGAACCTAGTGCTGGACTACTCAGACGTCAATTCCAGCGCCACCGAACAAGAGGGCGGGGCCTCTCATAGATGAGAGGTCCGATGCCCGTAAAACACACGCTCGCGCGCTCGGCCTGGGCGACCGCGCGTTAGCGCGGTCGCACTGGGCCGCGAGGGCTCGCGAGATTTAAGCGGGACCGACGGCGTGTCCGAGGGCGCCTCTAGAGGCTCGACCTAGGCTCGGCCGCCGTCGTTACTATGGATGAGTTAAATCAATCAAAAGAGGACGGGCAGATTGAGCCCGACAGCCCTAGGGCTGTCGGTTAGCGCTCGTGGGTGTGGGGGCTTCACGCGTTCGCCGGCGAACGCGGTGTACCGCTCTGTTGTACGAGTGCATGTGTAGTGTAAGTGATCGTGTTGTGGTGCCAGTGAGAGGGCGAGAAAGGACTGCGATTTTCGCGGTTGTGCTGTCGGGCGGGTCGTCTAGGACGTGACGCGGTCTGCGAGATCGGGCGTGGACGTTTTTCCGAGCGACGTATTTTGCGGCCTTGGAGATTAGTGGGTTGGGGTGGTTAACGGCCCCATCGAAGAAACGGCGCGACGCTTCTTTCATGTATTCGCGAATCGTGGGAAGGTCGAGATCGTGATGTAGGCTCACGTTGCGGACGTAGAAATGACTAATGTTAACAATTTATAACTTATACTATCTGGGTACACGTGAACTCGTGCCATGTTCAATCCTCTTAAGCTAAGCATGGAAGAATGAGCGATAGGTGCCCCCAAGATTCTACAAAGAGAGCAGCAAAGATATCTCAATCAGCTTAATAAGAACGGGCTGACTTTATTTTTTAAATAATTTATGTGCTTTTTTATTATCAACGATTAACTTTTCATTGTTTTATATCCTGTTAATATCCGCGGTGTCACAGGGTCGATGGTGTAGATGTTAGATTTTTTTATCTTGTTTTCCATATGTGTTTCTTCTATGAACAGGTATATTATATGTGTTTAAGTATTACATTTGTAAATCCTCTATTGTCTAAAGTCCGTAGCACAAGTGCTATATGCGACTTATCTCGGTCAATCTATGAGATGTTGTATAAATTTATTATTATTGAATTGCAAAATTTGATTAAAACTTATCAAAAGACGTATCTTCATAGCATTATTATAAGATTAATTTTAAATCTGATCTTACTTTTAAGTTTATCGTAATAGATCAAAATTTTTCGTGTCAACGATGAACAGTCAAGAAACTTCTATTGTGTACAAATATTCGATTCTATGAACGAACCTTAAAATTAATTTCTGTGTGGACAAAGTCACAGGAAATAAACGAACGCTTTAAAATTATTTAATAATAAATTTTATTCCTATATATATATATATATATATATAGTATTTATTCCATAATACATTTTTTCGTCTTATAAATTTCGTTTGAATTATTAACCGCAATTAATATTTTAATATGGCACACAGGCTGTTAACCTAATTATATTGCAGATAATTCCAACTCCTCTGAGACGAAAGCGTATTAAATCACCAGCTCATATCTAATGGTGATCGTACAAAAATGAATTCGGAATCATAACAATGCGTGCATAATTAACATTATTAAATTGTATCATTTATACAAATTAGGTAAGCCGTGTTTTAATGACGTGGGGCGAAGTCACGCGAATATTTCCGGATGGGGATTGGCGCCCAAATAATTGTTCGGCGTTTTGCATAATATGGATTACTGTTAAATAATGTGCCACTGGTTATAATATCGGAGATTTGGTGGTCCGTTTATGGGTGATACGATCTAAAGCCAGTTCTGAGTTTAATAAAACTTATTTTGTAAATCGACGTACATTATTATATTATCTCTACTCTACAAAATATGTTTATTTTCTCTTACAGTAACAAAACGCTGCTGTTGGTGAAAATACAAAACTTTTTTAAATGTAAGCAAATAGCGTTTATCAGATAGAATTTGTATCAAAGGGGTGTTGCCATGAGGTACTGGCAGAGTAGAATAACACCTCCCTTTGAATCAGGTGTCACAACAGGCGATTGAGGCGCCGAAACCAGCCACCAACTTCTAGCAGCTAGTAAGAGAGTAGAGTAGAGTAAGATCTAAAAAGTTAAACAAACATATTCAATAATTAAATAACGAAATATATAAATTTACTCATCTATCTGCAGAAATATTCGGTAAAAATCCTTAATTTTCCTCACAAAACATAGACATTTTATACTAAAAGCGTTTCCACTGTCCCATGAAAAATTGTTTCACTAAAACTTTTTAAGACCTCGATTTTTCGTTACTGTGTTGAGCTGTTGAATAAAATGGCTCGGCCAGCAAAAATATACATTTTTAAGACTAAAACTAGTAGTATTACCTACTTAAGAGCAATTTGAAAAAACACAGCTGACGGCTGCAGACGCTATAAGTATTCCGAGAACAATATAATAGAATAAGTTATCATCTTTAATGTATAAAAGGATAAGCTGACTGACTGGCGTATCAACGCAGGGCCTTAACTATTAGGGTTAGATACGTGAAATATTATATATGAGTCTCTTTATAACGTAAGGGATCACTTAGAAAAGTTTTTATTTTAATTGATCCCCTAAAGGGTTGAAACGGTTGTGCAAAGTTCGTATTATATGTTGATTATTTCAAATTATTCAAATAAAAATTAGTAAGAAGGTTCTTCAATGAAAGTTATGAAACATTTGTAAAATATTTTGTCAAAGATCATCGGCTTAAGGGGGTAAAAAGGGGGGTGCAAAAGGTAGCACTAAAGTTTTACAACATAACGCGGGTGAAACCGCGGCGCGCTGGTATTCATAGAAAAATAGGGTCCGCGATCGTCCGACTTCCAAGAACTTATTTTTAACTTATTATAAGTTATGTAAACCACAAGTGTGCTGTAGCAAAAAACTTGGTTTTATATAAAGAAATATTATCTATTCCTTATGTTATACTAGCTGTATTGTTGTACATTTAGTACTAGCTTTCTATCCGTAACTCAATCCACTTGAAAAGTCTAAAGTGAAAGTATATAGTAGGTAAATAGAAAGTAGTAGTATTAAGGTCAAGACTTTTGTACCAGGTGTTATAAGAGGCGGATTATCCGAAACAGCATAGCTTAAATATTCAGGGCAGAGATAAACAGCAGTATGTCATCGTAAAACTATTCACCGCAGGACCTACACCTATACCAGGCCTACTTCTAAAGATTGTTATGATGAGACAAATTTTAACATTTATAATATTGGCATTGATTTTATTTGCTAAATTAATTTCTTAACCCAAATTATACTACGTAATAAGTACTTTAATCTGTTCAAATTTAACTTTATCTATGTCACGTAATAATAGTGCATCTAAACGTGGCGTTTGAGTTTTGAAAATGTGACCTTTGTAATCAAATAGCATTTGACTAAAGATGACTGAAAACATTTGTTTGCGATTGAAAGTGCTCAGAATTATTTTTGTATTCATCATCCGAAATACTTATTATAACTGACATCCGCATATTCTGGGATGAGGTAAGAGTCCCTGCTTTTAACTCCGATTTCTTTGGCTCTTCCCCTGAAAACCCGAAGAAATCGGAAATCCATAGCTTGTTTCTAGCCCGGTGTAAAAATATGTCAGTTTTGGTATTTATGTTTAAAATTGTCTCACGTGGGTTTAAAGAATAAAATAGCTTAAGTTATTCCTTTTGACATCAGCTATTAGTTAGTGAAAGCCCCGTTGAATTTATTATAGTCATTTCAAAGATTAGCGGAAAGAAACAGGTGGACAAACGTTTTAATAATAGATTGTTTAAAATTGAGTATCGTATTTTATTTTTATATGCATTCAATGAAAAACACTTACAGTTTATTTATATTTATGGATATTCTCAATGATCAAGTATTACTGGTCGTCAAAATCATACAGTCATTTATTATTTTGGACTAAGTAATCTATTATTTGAGGTTTGTTTTAAAAAAACCTTCTTCAACAGTGGACTTCCAAAAGGTTGTAATGATTCATCTATTGTAAGTGCTTACGTCGGACAGTTAAAAGTTTAATATTTTTAGTTTTGCTGCCAGATAGCCCTAATTATAATTCTCTAACCATCGCAACCAAATACTAAAATCTCCAATAAAAAAAAGTAATTGGACATTCTTGAATACCCTTTCCTAGATTCTTGAGAACAAAGGTGGTTTCAGTACGAAGTCCAGTCACGCGCTGTCATCCCCGGGGAGCCAGTGTGGCGCCCTGGCGAACCCACTGGCCGATTTCGAGTCTTCGTGAGATGGATTTCAATTGAATAATCGATAGTGGAACGATTTTGAATTTATTCGCTACCTCTTACCTCTATTAGGTTTATATCTGATTTCTTGACACAGAGCAAAAGTTTGTTATGAAGGTTTCTCTTAGCTGTTTGTTATGTTTATATACAAAAATTTCGTGTCACGTTGTTCGAGAGGACTTTAAACTATTCAACCGATTTTAATAAATGTTTGCTTTCTGTGTACAATTTGAGCTATGGGATATATATTTATTGATAATCATATGTATATAGTTAAGACAGGATAACGTCTTCTTGCTTGGTTATAAATAACACAATTGAATTTTAGTACATTTTTTATTTTTTATTTAAGCAGTGCCCGTTATTTTTTAAACGTTAATCAAAGGAACAAAATTGCCTAAATTACATCAGCTGCCATAATGATTTCCCGTTAAAATCGACAGATATTCATGAATTGTTTGTGTTATTTAAAAACCGTACAAACTTTTAAGCATTTATTGAAAGGAATACACCTTTGACGTTTGAGACATTACGACTGAAACTGAAATTTGGCAACGGACTACTCCGTTTTTTATTATATTAAACTTCAGTTTTTTATTATATTTAACCCTACCCTAATTAAAATACAGCAATATTAATACTGCTTCAGGACAAAAATGAGTTATGTTGAAAACTTCAGGTATTGGTGTTCTTGGCCCTTATGTTACATTGTTATAAATCGAATTGCATACACAATACTAAATGAAATTACATTAAAATCCGACATATACTCCAATATTTACTAACACAGACTAGAAATAATGCGACAACAAGTAAAAAAGTTCATTCTGAAATTTGATGCTATAAATTCTGTAACATTGTAAATTATTGGCCAAAAGATCTAAAAGCTTTTTAATATTCCGAGGTAAATCGAAAAGTCTGAGTAACCACTAACCTATTAAAATAATATTATACCGAATGGATTTATAAAATATAAGGTTGTTCGAACACTTTTAAGAGCTTGAACATCTGTTATCTAGCGTAACTTCGAGGTCAATTTGATACATCTACATTTATTATTATAAAAGTTATGAATGGCTTTTTGTTAAAGCAGAAATGTTGTGGTTGTAAAAACATTTCATCGGCAAAAATCATCAAATATGTATTGCTGAGTATAAACAGGGTACACAATTTTATGGATAAGTTTGGGATATAACCTTCTGGTATTACTTTGGTGCTATTTTATAGTATTTTTCTAATGACTTGCTTCGTATGAAGTTTCTTGTGTATTTAGAGTTAGTGAGTTATGCAGACGATTTTATGTTTTGGGAGCAGAATCGTTAGAACTTTTTTTACTAGTAATATACGTACATAAGTTAAAATATTAAACTTTTAAACCGTACATTTTGTCATATTTTTTGTAATAAAGTTCAATAAATAAATAAATGGAATTAAGTCTGATGAATAAGTTGAATAGAGAATAAAGAAGTTTAGCGTCGACTAAGGCCAAAGAACTAGAGGAGATCGCGAGGTTCTATGGAGAGTTATACACTTCTTTTTCTAAGCCTGTTAGCAGCTCAGCAAAAAAATTCCGAACATCGGCCTGAGCGAGATTAGAATGGCCCTGAAGCAACTTAAGAACAACAAAGCGCCAGGTGATGACGGAATCACATCTGAGATTCTGAAGGTGGATGGAACACCAATACTTATAGTTCTTCACAAGCTATTTAACACCGTTGTTCTCAAGAGCATAACGCTTGTAGAATGAAACAGGGACGTGGTGGTGCTGTTCCTTAAGAAAAGTGACAACACTTTGTTACTACCATTATGCTTGGCCTGTTATACTCTTTCGAAACTAGGTTTCTTACCATTGGTCTTCTAAGCCAACTCTAATTAGCTCAACGAGTAAGAGCAATGCTTGAAGTCTCTTCACGCGATAGAATCAGGAATGAGGAGATTCGTAACAGAACCAAAGTTAAGAAGTAATAAATAGAAGTGGTAATGGGCAGGGCACTTGGTACGTGGAACCGATGGTCGATGAAGTCGTAACGTTCTGGAGTGGAGACCACATACCGGCAAGGGCAGTGTAGTATGTAGAAGATATGACTGAAACCGTAAAATTACGTTGGACACAGTCCACATACAACTGGTCCTATTAGATATTTGCGGGAAGAAGGATGTTCAGCAGCCATAAGAATGGCTGATATAAAGATGATGATGAAATAAATAAATAATGTCCTCCTTAAAGTATAAAGTGAAAAACAAAGGCTAATGTATGAATAATAACTTCATTAACAAAGCACTAAAGGTTACTAAGCCTTATAACCAACAAGGATTCTACTAAAGTATCCGAAAAACTTTAATTGAATGTAAAAAATATTATTATATTAGTTTTGGCAGGCTCTCCGACTTTAAAGCTACAGTTATTGTATGTAACCCCAGGAGAATTCTGCAAAATCCATTTGGAGTAATTGCCTACTGCACATGGGGATTAGCATTTTCCAGACCAATTGCACATAGTCGACTTTGTTAAAAATACATTTTCAGATGAAAAAAACCTTACTATCTGGTAACTGCATTCGTTAGCACAGCAACTGCACGGTATTAAGTCTACTTATATTTGTTGAAAATACTAAAAGACTAATGTCTGGTTCAGTGTTTTTAAAGACGCTTGGACCACATCATTTTATATTTCGGAAAGCTAGTATATAAGTTTGGGAAGATAATTCAGCCTCTATAAAGAAAACTTATCCCTGGGTAATTTTTATTAACACAAAAAAAAAACATTCTTGCCATCTAAGAAAACACCAAGTTGGGGAATGATAGCATACTTTTTGAAGCTATGCTTTGCGATTGCCAGTACACCTGCTCAGGGCGGCAATGGTGGGCATAAGTCCTTCTTTACTGCAAAAGCCTATCTTCACCGGTCTTCCTATGGCTGAAATAACTAAGAAATCCGTACATGCATGCTTGACTCTATGTTTATTATGAATCTAAATGCATTAGCGGTGCCGTGTCGAAGCAGATACAAAATAGTGACCAATTAAAAAGAATGTGCTTATTATTTTTTTGCCTCCATGGTATCAAATTAACGGTAGTGATTGGAGTGAATGAAAGTGAAATCAGAATACCTACTCTACTACCGGGAGAACGACGAATGGTCCCAAGGTGGAATTAGCATTTACAAGTCTCTTTTTAAGTACATAATTACCGAAATTATGTCAAGTGAGTGTTCATACATAATACTCAAAATATTTAAAAAATATTTGCTGAAGGAAATTTAAGTAGACGCACCAACCTCATCACACAGTTAGGATTGGAGACTATGTATGAGCCCGTAAATAAGGCCATACATGGAAGTCCCAAAAGAAGTGGTGATGAGCTAAGAGTAGGGCAGTTGAGACAGGCAAAAAAAATATGCTGTAGGTGGATACGTATAACAGGCCATTATGATTGGCGTTAGAGGATTTTGAGTAAGCCTTCGATTGAGTCAAGACGTTGGAAATAACTTATAAAATTTATCCGCAACTTCGTGCGCCGAAGTCTAAACTTTAGCCTTATATTGAGCGTCATTGGTCTAGTCTAGCTCTAATCCCGACACCACTCGAAAGTCTTCTAGTTTCATGTAGACACCACCTAGTGCGGAGATCGGGATCTAATGTTAGACAGCAATTTGAGGCTACGTGAATTGTTCATTACTTTTTTGTTCGTATCTGAATTTAAAAAAGAATGAATTTAGGTAGAAAATGTTGGGGAATATTTTTTAAAACAGGTTTGAAAACTGTCCGACACCGAGTCAGGGCTGAAACTAAAAGATGATTTAAGCTAATATACGAATCACATTATGTAATAATCATAAATGGTCATTAAGAAAATAATTGAATAAATGTGTTTTTTGGGTTAATAAAAATTACCCAGGGACAAGTTTTCTTTATAGAGGCTGAATTATCTTCCCAAACTTATATACTAGCTCTCCAGATATATAAAGAGACGTGGTGCAAGCTTCTTTAAAAACACTGAACCAGACATTAGTCTTTTAGTATTTTCAACAAACATAAGTAGACTTAATACCGTGCAGTTGTAGTGCTAACGAATTCAGTTACCAGATAGTAAGGTTTTTTTCATCTGAAAATGTATTTTTAACAAAATCGACTATGTGCAGTTGGTCTGGAAAATGCTAATCCCCATGTGCAGTAGGCAATTACTCTAAATGGATTTTGCAGAATTCTGCTAAGGTTACATACAATAACTGTAGCTTTAAAATCGGAGAGCCTGCCAAAACTAAAAATTTACTTGAAATAATCACTACTGATTAAATAAAATAATATTTTTTACATTAGTTACTTGGTTGTATTGTTGTATGCATAGATCACAAACCGCTTGCTTACCAATTCGGGCTACACTAAATTTGTTGCGGCAAATTATTCATAGAAAGAAATTACGCGAACTCCCGATGCATATAATCCAGTCAACTTATGTAACGTGTCAATAAGTCTCTCAAATCGTGTTAAGGTACCTACCCGTTATTGCGTAATACGTTCAAAACGTCGGAACACGGCGTGCATTATGATAATCCGCGCCGTTTCCGTCGGAAGAGGCATCGCCCCGCGGAATGCTTGGCGGCACGTGAGCTCAATTTTTTTATGATAAACCTGTATAGACGATCGTCTTTGTTACGCGAGCAAGCGTTACGATTACGCTGAGTAGGCTTTTATTGAGATTCTTTTATAAGTTTATGGAATAAGTGATTTGTGAATTGTGAAATTCGATTAAATGAACAACAAAAATATCAGTCAAAGATTTCGTTTCTCTTTTTACGCGTTTTCAAATTATATAATAGAATATTAAAATGTGAAATCATGTGCGTTTATGTACTTACTTTCTTATATGCTTGATTGTACGCCATGTGTGTTTCTTAAGGGAATGTCGTAGTTGTGTTGGGGCTGGATAGTCGTATAAATTTTACTGTCTAGAAAATAATTTGATTTGAAATATATAAGAGAACGGAAACTACGCAAGTAGAAGTGCGTAGCTCTGATAGTATATTATATTCCTACTGCACAAGATAGTGCAGACGAGACAATAAACGAAGTGTAAATAGGCTTAAAAGTGAAGAAGGAACACGGGTCATGACTGACCACAAGAGCCCTATGCGAATTAGTGGGTTTCAGGAACTGCTTATGCAGACAGGTTGATTGCTTAAAGTACTGTAAGGCAAAGTTCCGGATTTGCACTCCGAAAAAAGGGACTAATTAATTCATTTGAAAAATTTATAATAATAACAATAAATTACAATACAATTACTGGCTTTATCGCTCAGTACGATCTCTTCCAGGCAACCTTTGGATGGACATGAACGAAGGAAATTTAATAGCGCATTTACATGTGTTTTACAAATATAAAATACTAGCACTATGTATGTCCATATAACACTAGTATGTATACTAATGAATTTTAAGCATTTAGGAAGGTTGAGGTTGAACTGAACCGAACTGTTTGCTACCGAACTGGCTTTGATTGGAGAAAGGAAAGATAGCATATCTAAGCTGCTGTATCAGCTATTTGCTGGCTTGTTCATTACATAAGAGTGCTTTGAAAAGCACATCTATCTTGAGATATTATTTTTTTCACCCACTCCAATCACTACCGTAAATTTTATACCATGGAGGCAAAAAAATAAGAAGCACATTCTTTTTAATTGGTCACTATTTTGTATCTGCTGCGACACGGCACCGCTGATTCATTTAGATTCATAATAAACATAGAGTCAAGCATGCATGTACGGATTTCTTAGTTATTTCATCCATAGGAAGACCGGTGATTATAGGCTTTTGCAGTAAAGAAGGATTTATGCGTACCATCGCCGCGCTGAGCAGGTGTACTGGCAAAGCATAGCTTCAGAAAGTATGCTATCATTCTCCAACTTGTATGTACTTGGTTGTATTTAAGCTGCACTGTTTCTCATGGATAAACCGCTATCAGGCAGTTTTGATGCCTCCGACGCTACTTAAGCCTGGTAGTAGCATAAGGATCCCTAATAGTTTTTTCTTTTATAGAGAATACAACGATAGTTCCCATTTTCAGCAAAAATATACTTCAGTTACATTTATATATTAAATTTGAAGTATAATCAAAAACCGACTGGTCGGCAGTAATGTTGAAGTTGCGTATCTTATCCAAACAAAAATCAATACCATCAGGCCTATTATAGGTGCCAAAGTCGGATCCATCAATAGAGCGCCGAACTATGACCCAAAACATGAAGGCGCTTATTATGTATATCAGCGAGTCTCAAAATGTTGGTCACGGTACCATAGGGTATTTTAAAATAATTTATATTTTTAAGTAAGCGTTTTACATCCAGTTTTAATATAATAAAATACTTAAAGAAGTTTAATCTAAATAATTTCGCGGTATGAATTATTAGCGGATTTTTTTAATGAAACTAATGGTCCTGTATATAATATGTATAGGTGAAAGAAATTATTATTTATGTTAAAAAAACTAGCACTCTTTTACTAAACTTATCTAATACAACTCACTAATTTTAACTAAAATAAAGCCACATTTCGCTCTTAATAATATGACATTAAATTTAGATAATATATTGTTTTATTTTTCAACGGTAGAGTAAGGAGAGAAATTGTGGTTAAGCAGGTCGCTGGTATAACTTATATTTATATACTTCGATACATGTATATTAGTCGAGAAATTTACTTGAAATAAGTAGACCTGATATAGATTTATAGGTAACATGTTTTTAACTTATGTACCTAATGAAAAAAAATAATTCTTATATATAACATAATTATCTTCTTGATTAACATTTCTCATTATGAGAAAAATAAGCAAATATTAAGATCTCGTATCTTAGTTGGATTATTTTAGGTATGAGAGAATAAATATTTAGACCTTGGACCTTATACCTGGCTACTGTCCGAAACCGAATTAGTATAAGATAATCTTGATAGGACATTTAAAAGTAACAAATTATTAAAAGACTTTACATCATCGTATTTACGTAGTGAAAATAAACCAAGTTTATATGAAACCAGTGCACTACTAGGAAAAGTTTGGAGTCCACTGACATATACCTGTATTAGAGGCGAACGTATAAAGTTGCCGCATCGACGGCTTAAAAACGAGTTGGATCACGCGATCTGAAATGTAAGTAGGGATTTGAGTAAATGGCATACAAGCAAGGCTTTGACTGGTCAGCACTTTGTTGGAATATTATTTTTCTAGAACTTCAACGACTAAATAAAGAGCGATAGGTAATTGGTTATGACACTTGTGTGGTATTGTTGGCTGTTCGTGTATTTAAGTGGGTCAATTTTACGTTGGAACTTATATTTAGAAGTTAGATGTTTTTATATTGAGTTGAAGACATAATAAAGTGATTTTGGAATTCCAATTCCAATTTTGGAATATGCACAAGCTCTGTGTTTCGTATTCATAGAACTTGAGACTTTCGTAATTTATGATAGTATGTATAAAATTCTGAATACTTTAAGGTAATATTGAATTATTTTGTATAATCTTTTGAGTGAACTTTCCTTTGTATTTCATCCTACGGGAACTGTGATGGAATTTTCTAGAATTTTATCTATTTACATATCGATTTTCATCACAATAGTTAGGTTTAGCTTTGAATGCATAAAGATATAGAGTTACACTCATAATTTCGAAAATTTTTAATCAAAACATTAGCATGGAATAATTTCTTTTATAGAAGTATAATTTATATAGAAACAATAAATGTTTGTGATTTAAACGTCCTTTAACAAGCTCCAACGATTTTAATCTATGAAAATGATTAAAAAGATTAATTATTTTCATAAACGTCTAAAAGTCACGATAATTTTCAACTAAACCATAAGACCAACTAAATTTCCACTTCTTAGTAATCCTGACAGATAATATAAATAAAATAGTAATGTTTTTGACCCCTTAAAGAATGAGGTACCGGCAGAGTACAATAGTACCTTCCCCCGTATCAGGTGTCGTAAGAGGCGACTAAGGTACCAGAACCGATAGATGGCGATATATCCATCTAAAACAATACAGCTCAAATGCACAGTGCGGTGATAGACAGCAGCATCCCCGTCGCGAAAGCTGCGCTCTGCGAATGCCAACACGCTTGCCCAGCGCGGCAATTACTACTAATATTACCTCTATATTGGAGAGGTTCTGCAGTGGAATTTCAATGGCTGGTATTAGAAAGAGTATACGGAGAATAATTTTAGAAAGCTTTGAAGATTTTTAACAGTTACAAATACATTCAAATATATAATACAGTCAAATTAAAAAGCACAAATTCTAATATAAAAAAATAATAATGAATCTCCTTCTTTTTTCAACCGTAATAACGAAACTGCTCAGAAATGAATTGCTTTAACCACTATATTTAAGACAATGGTTTATTAACGCCGTCATTCGATAAAATTGTTTCAATAGCTCAATCTTTATTTTATGGTACCTTAATCAGTTCTTCTGAAATAATATGAATCGGTTTCAAAATTTTATTTTAAACATGTCGGATACTTATGAAACGCCTTAAAAGAATAGTCAATCCATATTGGCTCGTTTTAAATAAAATAAAGTTGCGCTTTAAGTATTTTAATACAAATTCTAATTATTTTATTTGTGTGGTACTAGCAGAGTGCCGTCAGGTGCCGGCAGAATATAATGGTAGCTTTTTATGTATCAGGTGCTGTAAGAGGCGACAGAGGTACCGGAATCGATAGGTGTCTGTATATCTACTTGAAACAGAGTAGCTCAAATGCAACTCATGGGCAGCAGCATTCACGGAGTTACGCTCTTCAATTGCCACCACGCTTGCCCAGAGCGGTAGTTAATTTCTCCTTTCATGGGAAGTTCTATGTTCAGCAGTGGTCGTTTTATGGCTGCTTTGATGCTGCTGTATCTCAATCGCCTCTTAAGACGCCTGATCCAGTGAGCGTACTATGATAAAGCTAACGACCTATTTGAAGATCTAAGTCGGTGGCTTGGTTCAGAATAACGATAAAATAGATGCATCGTTGGGTACCGGCAGAGAAGAATAGTACCTCCAGGTGTCGTAAGACACGATTGCGCATTGGTGTATGTATGCGTAATTTTTTGGAGGGTGGCAAGCTTCTGACACACCGTGACGTAGATTTGACACCAAATGTACTAATTTAAGACTTTATTTTTTGTATGTTTATTTAGAAACTGTGCTGTTTGATAGAGACTGAATTTTAGTACTAACAATAATAAGCTTTATTCTTTAATAATAATAGTGGGGGTCGCGAATGCTTATTTTTAAATATTAAGTCTATAATTTTCGAAAATCGCGTGGTTTATCTGTAAACCTTATTTACTCAGATTTTGTAGATAGTGACATTGCTGTTTTGGACTCTTCACAGCTCAAGTCCAATGCTCAAGCTACGCTCTGCAATTGCCACCACGCCAAATCAGGGTGGCAATTATGAGCAAATTCATCACCATTCACCAGTTCAGTAGTAGACGTTCTACGGCTGCATTGATGATGATGACGATGATGCCTATGACAAGGTCATTAATGAGGCATCATTAATGACCTTGTCATAAATGACATTATTATCATTAATGAAATCATTATCTAATTCATATACGTACGTATCACATACGATTAAAAAGTTTTATGGCATGTAATGTCAACGAAACAGCAAGCTTTGCGACCATGACAGCTGCACGTCCATGTCATTTTGTTTGAAATATTTCGTTTATTCTCCTAGTTGGTAAATTTAATGATATTATCATGTGGTACACTAAAATTTGGTAGAATGCACATTTATTGTCCACTGAATTTCATGTTCAACCTATTCATTTTCATAAAATATTGTTGGTTTAACAAACAGTTCCTACATCCGAATTTTTGTATATAATGATAAGTAAGATATATAAATTTGTCTATATACCTATATAAAAAAACACTTAGTTACACGATGAATACATTTGGTGGAGAAAAAATTTAATGGATTATTATTGAAAACTTGTAAGAACAAAAGGAATACTAAGAAAAAAATTACGTGTCTAATTAGGTCTTGGTAGCACAACAGTAGTGCGGTCGTTTGAATAGGAATACATGCTGATTCAAGTCCCACCCTACACCTGGGATAGGTTGAATTTCTTCTGCTAATAGTATCTTGCTGTGAGGTACCAGCAAAGTAAAATAGTACTTCCACGAGTACCAGGTTTTGTAAGAGGCGACTGAGGTAAGGGAACCGAAAAGTGGCGGTATATCAACCCGAAATATAGTAGCTTAAATACCAACAGGGCGAGGATACCCAGCAGCATCGCCGTCTTGAAGCGAGCGTAGCTTTTTGCGATTGTCACTACGCTTGCCTAGCGCGGCAATTATAGGCAAAGTAGAAGGGCTTTCTAAGATAAGATAATGTTGGACGTCGTTAAGGTTGCCTAGATAATAATTATGAAATATTTTTTGTAGACAGTAATAGATCGTAAGTGAGTGGCGAGTTTACGAGTTGGTCTACTTTTCTCTATATACAAAATATGTGAAAATACAACTACAAGAAATATGTCTTTTGGTACATTTCATTCAAATTGTATTACAGCATTCACACACTACGCAGTACACTGGAAAATCAAGATGAATACTCCACAATAGTGGTGCCACTGAATGGTGATGCTTAGGGGTCCTTTGTACCCTGAAAATTGAGTTTTGACTTGTTTTATTCCGTTTGTAACGCTTGTGTACAACTGTGTATTTCTTATACTTTTTAGTGTATTATTATGGCTTTTGTAGTAGCATATTATAAAAACTAGTTGAATGTGAAGACAATTATTTTAACTTTTTTGCGTTTAACGTAACTTTTTTAGTAAATATGCAGAATCACAAGTTTTTTCTCACAAAGTAATGGGGTAAGTACGTGTCGTTGACATTACCCTGTTTGAGGTGACTATGTTTAAGTAGTTTTGAAATATTGAGAGCGATATTCTTCTCCTTTAATTTTTTAATTGTGTCTGTTTCAGACGTAGATGATAGTTAAGCAATCACAGCAATTAGATATTCCGATTTTATTATCATCGGTTATTTTTTAAATTAGTCTTTTTTCGATTAAAAAAGCAATTTGAAAGCCGAATTCACGATAAAATATCTATTCCATTGACAGAGTTTTGATTGGAAAAATTAAGTGAAAAGGTATGTTATAGAGCGAAGACACTTTGTTCTGGCTGACTTATTATTTACTAATAAGGATTTTGTAAATATTAAAAAACGAAAGCAGCATTATTTTTGCTATTAAATATTTAAAAATGAAAGACATTAGTATGAAAATGATATTTTTCATAAATTTACGTATAGAAAAGTAATAAGTGATTTCAGGCTTTAACATGTTAATTTTCGTTGAGCAGAAGTTGCTCATCATATTATCAGCTATCTTAAAGCCTCTGAAAGATCGATAGAGCAGTTTTACAGTTAACAAGAGAAGTAAAATAGAAAGTATAAACAAATGAAACTTCTTTTGTAAAACAGAGACTTCTACTACATTTACTATTTTGACATCACCAAAAGAAAATCGAGTTTCGTCAATTCATTAGACAAAACAGTAAGTCGTGAATTATAGTGAAATTGCGACCATGAAATCGTTATACATACAAACAAAAACAAAATGGACGACAGATGATAGAACGTCGTGATAATGCCAGTGAAAAATTAGCACAATAATGATGTAGTCTCAACGTATAGAAGGTAGACAAGGAGGTTCAATTAACTTGGCCGTGACAAATGTCGAGACTAAACTGGGGTAGTTGAGCAGTAGCCTGGGTTGGGGCTCCACTGACTCCTGGGTGTTAGTATTTTTATATATATTTCCTAGTAAATTTGCTACAACGATCTTTTTTAGAATCAATTCCTAATGTTTGTTTTGTGATGTTGCCAGTTAAAAACTTATGTGGAGTAGTATCCACCATTTTTAATGTCTTCTGTCTTAACATTTACACTTAGTTAAGATAATTGTATAAAAATATAATTTTAGTTAGATTAAAAGGTAATATTATGGAAATTGCATAAATTATTTTCCTATTCATAATATAAATAGGCAAAATGTAAGTTCGCTTCTTAAATTGTACTGCGACAGTGGTTAATACAAAAAATAGCGGATTAAAAAAATAAGCGTGCATGTTATTTTAAGACACACACATGGTATATATGAAACAGCAATACATGTAGATATGATAAATAATGAGCAGTCTTTAGAATATACACGATGACAAAAGTAATTTGTCCATTTAAATAAACTTCCAAAAAATTGTATGTACGGGACGTCTACCTTTAAAGCGTCTGTTAGCGCTTTGCGAGTTTTTTCATTAAATTACTCTCGTAATGAATAAATGTATTACACGAGGGATTCCTTTCTTCACTTTTTTCTTCTTTATTTTATTATAAACCGTAGAAAAGTGTCTTATGCTCCGAGTTATTTTTTTTTGTCCAGGGTGTAATAAATTTTATTTAACGTCCCCTTTTCGGATAAATTCTAAATGTAAATGGGCTGACCCGAGCCTGTCATCCTGTTTTAAATCGTATAATGATCCGGATAGAGATCACAATTTATTAAATTTGCCACGTTCTGTGGCAATTGTAGATTTAATTTTTCTTATCATGTAATCACTTCTGACGTAAATTTTGACAAAGAACTCGGTTTTATGGTAGCTTATTGACATTTGCTGAATTTTAAATGATTGAAGAATGTAAAAAAATATTCTTGTCATATATTTACAACACTCTTAATAACCTTTTAATCTATGTATACTGATATTATTCCAATAATTGGGATAAAGAAATAAAGAACTAATTGCGTTTCACTGTAATAATGAAAGAAACAACATTTAAAGGCTTTACTATAAATATCTTTCTATAATTAAATTTAAATAAATCTTATTAGTATGAAACATATTATAATTAAATTTTTCCATAAAATGTTACAATCGTCAGTTGTGACATCTAGTGGCTCTGTCAATTGAACGACATAGAGAAACTTAAGAAAAATGATCATAAATCAAAGAAGTTTTCTATAAACATTTATGTATACATAAAGGAGAAGCTGACATATCAAATGAGAGTCTTAACTATAAGGTTTATAAAATTGAAATATTGAACTTTTGTAACACAGGGAAGCACTAAGAAAGGATTTTTAAACATTTACACTCTGGAGGGGTAAAACGGAGGTACAAATTTAGTATGAAACTTTGCTGTTTTCAATGTTATTCCAATGAAGTTCAGTATAAACATTTTTTATTGGACGTCATAAAACACGTATAAAACATTTTTTAAAAATAACCTTTAAAAGGGATAAAGATGGGTGCGTTTGTTTGGGTTAGTTTAAAATTTTTATAACTTAACCCGAGCAAAACTGTACCGAGCTGCTGGTTGAGTATAAACTTAAACCAAAATAGTTGTTTTTTTAATTAGAAATTAATAATCTTTCATCAACAATATTAAACATTGAAAAAACATTGTTACTGCATTCAAAAAGTTATCGTAAGCGACACTTTTGTTGAAAATGCTTTTTTTTATCGTATCTTGTATTTAAAGCCGTAATAGACATATCCCAGTCGACGTTTCCCTCCAAAAAAAACTGTTATAAAGTTATAGCAATTGCTAAAATTTAATTGCTTAAAAATATTTATAAAAATCCTTCTCCTGTAAAATTTTTGTTTTGTCAGTTACGCTAAGACGGCGGTAAAGGCTCGATATAAGTGTTAACTACAGTTATATCGAGCCTGTACAACGTTTCTTGGGTTAGCTTTTATGTATGTATATATTGTTTTGTTTGTATTCTCCTCTAGGGTTAAAACTGTTAACATTTCCATTTTCATCTAAATTAGTTTTTCGACATATCAGAAATCGTTACAGACAGACAGAGTTACATTCATATTTACTCAACTCCGCAATTTACCTACATGTTCGTGAGGCTAACGGCAGCGACAGCGTAATTTTTCCAGCTCATTGTTTATGTTTCTGACCAACTACCTAGAATAACATGCTATAAAAAGTAAACATGAAATATCAAGATGAAATTTCATTTTCATAAAACTGCATCATTAATCCGGTATTGTTAATTTCAACTTCTAAGCCATCGTTTTGCGAGATTTTAAGTTTCATAATAGGTTTTGCAGTCTTTTTATAATGACAGTAAAAATAGTTAAGATTATCTTAAGAACGGTTGTCGCAAGGGAACTAAAACATAAAAAGTTTCATGGAACATGTTTTCAAAGGGCGTTAAAACTATAATTTTATTATGAGTAGTGAACGCGTAAATGTAAAAAAATATTTTTATAATGATAACAGAATTTTTTAACTTCAGGATCACAAATTGTGATAATATTTTTCAACGGGCCCGATGACGCAGGTCGCAGTAATAATAATAAATAATAAATTCATACATTAACTTGACCTTTTAATTCCTTTATTGTCTAATGTCCGTAACACAAGTGTTTTAAGTGACTTACCACGGATGGGGCAATGTATGTACCTTTGTAACAGTGAAACAAACAGTAGCACTGAAGATACAAATGAGAATGAGACAACTTAGCTCAAATGCTTGGTTATTTGGACATATATTTTTGTAAACGAGCAATGACCACGCATTTACGTAAAAATACAAATTTTTACCGCCTTATTGATTCTTCAAAGCGGACTACAGATTACGAGCACAGCCATTTAGCATTGGAATTAATTATGTCATAATAAATATATCTAAAACTCGGCCTTTACAAGAATTTCACCTAATGATTTCATTTTGTGTATTAAGAACTAAAAAATCTATATATTTCTTACAGTGTCAACGGTTGACGTGGACGCAGTACTCGGGCGCACGGCTTCACTTCCCTGTGACGTCACGCCTGACACCAACGAGGATAGGGTCTACATGGTGCTATGGTTCAGGAAGGCAGGAGGGAAACCGATATATAGGTGAGTTGTTAGATGATATACGTAGCTTGGGCAGTTTTTCGCAACTCAACGCCTTTCTGAACCCATTTTACGTTATTTTATATTGTTGCTCCCTACTCTTGCCAGCGCGATTTTTCTAAGAAGCGCATCAAATCTTTGTAGTTGCTAATCACTTCCCAGAGAAAGTTGCCATATAAATTATCCTCTAAATACTTTTTTCACTTCTTTATTGGAACAAAATTAGAATATTACATTAAGATTATTTTAATATAACAAACATAAACAAATCTGGAAGTCCTGACATTGGTTGTTCTTCAGTCCAAAAATTGTGTTACGTTTCTGAGCTATGACCCGCCTCAATACTTCATTATCTGCTACGTCGCAATTAATCAATTAAACAATTGAAATACATTCATTCAATTCGATCGGAATATGAATACATATATGTTGTTATGAATTCATTTATCACTCATAAAAAACGAAGTCATGTTATGCCTGAATTTAAAGTCATTATAAGTGATAATCCCTTCTAATATTATAAATGCGAAAGTAACTCTGTGTCTGTCTGTTACGCTTTCCCGCTTAAATCTATCAACCGATTTTGAAAAAATCTGACACAGACAAATTCTTAGACCCTGAGAAAGGATATAGGCTATTTTTAATTCAAAATAAGGGTGGTAAAGTTGTATGGAAGTATCGCTATTTTTAGAGCTAGAAACTTGAAACTTATTTTTAAGGCCATTGATTCGATATAAATAAACATGACATTCAAAGATTATGTAACTTAAGGTAAAAAGGTATGGTACCCAAAAAAAACTATTCCACGCGGACGCCGCGGGCACAGCTAGTGTTATATAAAACGCTTACGTATAAAACATATCTTTGCGATAATAACATTATAATTGGTCTGTACAACGTACAGCTCCCACACGTACAGATCCTTCTTACTTCCAATTAAGACTGCATCTAGTCATTATATAAATAACCTTGTAAGAAACACCCATACCCAAATTTCCTGACCTGGATTGTAACAGTTAACGAACGGCGTGACGTGTTAAGTGTGTTTCGTTGTATGAGCTTCTATTGCTAATTGGATCGAGTCGGCTTCTGATCCGTTTAAGACGCTGCCGGTTCATTAGGCACGAGTTAAACTGTTAATTAAACGAGTTAGAGACGTTTTATGAGTTTGTTAGAGGAAATATTGATGCATACTTACATGGTTAGTTAATCTTGATACTGGAAGTAACTGCGTTTATGTCACACTTAGGTTTGTTTGCAAGTTGTGCAAGCTAGTGTATCGTTGTACGTATACTGTTACGGACTTTGTTGTGTTTGGATCTTAATATAAATATAAACTAAAAAATTAAAAAAATACAGATAGGTACCGGTAGAGTAGAATAGTACCTCTCTCTGTACTAGGTGTCGCATGGGGCGACTAAGTTACCATAACCGATAGATGGCGGTATATCCATCTGAAATAGTATAGCTCAAATGCATAGGGTTGGGGTAGACGAGCAGCATCCCCGTGGGAAGAGACAATTTTAGGCAAAATTCCCACTTTCTTGAAGAGGCCTATGTACAGCAGTGGACTTCCAATGGCTGCAATGAAACTAAAAATTAACTTTATTTGTTATCATAATGTCTACAAAATTTAGGATGTCTGTGTGGATGTGTGTGTCTGTGTCTGTTAGGATGTCTCTGCTTGCTACGATATTATTCTTTTCCTTTACTCATATAAGTCCTTTCATACACGTTCGTTTATTCTTGGTACATCTGACCTGGCTCTTGTTTCTCTCTCTCTCTTCAAATATGTTGATCTTGTATTGGCTGATAATAGATTATTAGAAACGTATTAAGGCTACTACTATTTTAAAAAATAAAATGATATTACTGCGAACGTCAGCTAGAGACAATAGAAGAAATAGAAATTTAACTTTCGCACGGATGAGGTACCGGCACTATTTGATATCAGCCTTAGAAAGTCCACTGTTGGACGTAGGCCTCCCTAAGATAGTGGGAATTTTGCTCATAATTGCCGCTCTGGGCAAGCGTGGTGGTAATCGCAGAGTGCAACTTTCGCGGCGGAGATGCTGCTGCCCATCCCCACCCTGTAGTAGTTTCGCTGTTTCCTATGGTTATACCGTCATCTGTCGGTCCCGGTAGCTCAGTCACCTCTTACACTTACAGACACCTGGTACAGAGGGAGGTACTATTCTACTCCGCTAGTACCCTACGGCTTTTTAATAAGTTGTAATATCAGTAAGTATGTTTATAGAAGAACTATATTAGGTGTAACTTTTGCACATATGAGACCGACAATAAGATATTTTCTAACATACGCGTTTACTACTCATAATAAAACTACGTTTTAACTTTTTTTAAAACGTGATTTATTTAATTTTTTTTTACCGATTTGTTCACAACGATGTTATAATTTAACTATAATATAATAAATCAAGAATTAACAAAAACTTTTAAAAGTATTAATTATGGTGTCTGTGACTATTTTACAGGTACCATGATTATCAAAGCTATTAAGTTATATATTTTTATTGAGGTCTAACAAACTGAAGCACTTACCCTAAAAGAAAAATATTTTTTGAAATTAAATTATATAATTGTTTCTACAATGAATGCTTTTAAAAATATTTACCTTAACTGGTCAAAATGTTGAACTTGCATTCGATGGTTTCTGAGCAAATAGTAAAAAGTGAGATTGGAAAGAACAGGACGTACTTATTACTTTTTAGACGTATTCATAATAATTTTATTGTTTGACGTGTTATACTACTATAGGCCTGATTAATTTTATTAATAAGGTTAAAATGTATTTATTAAATATAATCTGTAAAATAATTAACAAATATTTGTAAGCTTAATTAGGCCATGACGTATTATGATGACCGATATTTGAACGATTATATTATTTAATAACGCATATTTGTTCAATTTGTATGATTAAAATTTAAATATAATTTGAGAAAAAATTTAATATTTCATATTTTGTATACGACATTTTCCCCTTTGTACAAAGGATAGTGAATTATGATTATCTACATAATAAAATAAAATGAACACCCAAATCTCTGTTCTGCCTTTGTTATAATTGGGGCATAACTTAAATGCTATAACTTCGAATAACTCTCCCGCTGAATATTTTATGCGGACATAAAGATTGTAATGAACAACAAATTTATAATTATTATTTGATTGCGTAAAGCAATTGGTTAAGAAGTTAATATACACAAAATGCTATAACTTAATTTCACCTAAACACGATAATTAAATAAACCAATATATGTTTAAAAATATCTTTGTGGACTTATTGGATTTATACCTAGCATTGATCATTATCATAAAATCAGCTGTAGCTCGTCCAACATTCAATAGTGGACGTCCTACGTATGAATCCCAGCAAAAGTTTAACATCAAACATTATCCTGCGGTTCAAGTGAGTTTGCCTATCTACCTTGTGTGTAGTCCTGCTGTGCTTTACGTATTCTCAATTCCAGAACTATAGGACTCATTGGTCGTCAGATCTTTGTGCTCCATCTACTTAGAAAGTTGTTGGACTATTTCAGTAACGTATATTCTATCATTAATCTCCATATTTTTGATACTTTCACCCAAAAAAAAATATAAGAGCTTAGGCCTTTTTACTGCTCTTTGGGCTGTTATGATATGGCTAGTAAAGCCGATAGTGAGAGATCACGTATAATATCAATGTCATCATGTTATTTATTGATAGTAAAAGGAACAATGGCAACTATCTCCCGACGACGGCCACCTGAGGCTAAACCTTTAGAGGCGCCCTCGGGTGATCGCCGTCGATCTCATTTAGGTCCCGCGAGCCCTGCGATGGTGACCGTAACGCAGGTGAATACGGGCACAGAGTCGTTCACTATAGCTTACAGAGTCGCGTCCTTAATCAGTGGCACTGGGATTGACGTCTGAGTAGCCCAGCACCAGGTTCATCCGAAAATAAACAAATAAATAACTATGATAGTGGTCTGTTGACTATTGACTATATTACCTGTAATATAGTACAGCACCTTCACCACCACCTTCTACTCCATATATAGTATCCGCCGCAATATCTACATATTCTAGTGGCTATTTCATTGCATTTTTAGAACACGTCGGGGACTAGTACTCAAACTGGTTCAGATAATGTGCGGTACACTTGAAATGAGTTTTATTTGAATAAGTAATTTTGGATCATCATCATAAAAGCCATTGGAAGTCTTCTGCTGGACATAGGCATGCCCAAAAAAAGGGATTTTGATCTTAATTGCCGCCCTGGGTAAACGTGTTGGCAAACGCAGAGCGCTGCTTTCGTGACGGGGCTGCTGCTGCCCATCCCCTTTATTTGAGCTACACTTTATTGGATGAATATACCACCATCTGGTGGTTCTGGTACCATAGTCGCTCTACTGGCACCTCAAGGCTGAAATTATTTATCAATTTATTTTATTCATGAAGTGTGAGTTTATATAAAGCAGTTTACAATGTCGAATTCAATGTGACCCAACTGATTTTTGCTATAAATTGGGTCAGAGATCGGTAAATGGAAAAAACGTAGGCGATTCCGGATATTGAAAAACTTCTGTCGTGTTCCTTGATTCTAGAACTTGGATTTTTTGGGAAATAAATTAATCAATCCATGACGGGTGCGGGAAAGTAGACATTTTTAATGTCCTAATTTCAATATTTTTATATATTTGAAAGGCAGACATAGTGAAGTGATTGATAATTCATTTTAATCCGACTAATTAAAAACCAACTATTTATATTAGGTCTATACATACACGATTGTTCATTGCATAAATTTATTTATTACAACAGATTCTTCTATTGAATTAGTGTTTATATTCTTGCTAATTTTCGCGGTCACTTTTATTTGGATGAAAACTATAAACGATAACGCGAGAGGAAACTTATATATACAATTCTCGGGTCACAATATTAGTTACCGTACTCTTCAGAATTGGCTCTACCAATTTTTGTCTGAGAATCGGCTACTACCTTTTTTCCATATCCTTTAGCGATAAGAATTGACCGCCCCTTGCATTTTTTTATATTTTGTTTTTTTTATTATAATATGTCATTAATGAATACATACAACCGAAAATTTTTACGCCCTTATTACCAACCTCTATATTTATTAGCTTTATTTGTAATTTAATTAAATTAAATTCCGGCAGAGCAGAATAGTACCTCCCTCTATATTAGGTGTCGTAAGAGGCGACTAAGTTACAGAACCGACAGATGCCAGTATATCTATCTAAAACAGTGCAGCAGTGCACAGGGCTGATGAATACGATAACTATGCTCTGCTAGTACCAACACGCTTTCCCAGTGCACCAATAATAGGCCCCACATTCTTGGGGAGGCCTATGTCCAGCAGTGGACTTTTAATGGCCGGTATGATCATGATGATGAATGGCAGAATGACGTTTGCCAAGACAGTTAGTAATAATACACATTACTAATAAAAAAAGTATTGCTTACCCACTTCACCAAACTTATGACACCCAGCTTCACGCTAAAATTTTCTTAAATTTGTAATTAGATCACACCGTTATACGCAGCAGATAACGCTGTTTAGCTTTATTTTTTGTCCGATGATGTCCATGTTATAATATTGACACGTTCACTACGCATAATAAAACCAAGAGTAGTTAACGGCTTTAAAACGCGATTTATGTAACCCTTTACATGTGTTGTTTGACGTTTCGTTTATGAATTTTAAAATTAATCACAAAATATGGGATTATCTTTTTAAAACCATTGAAAAAAGTGGTTTTATTTAGAGAAATTAAAAATATAACACTTATAAACATATATATATCATCCAAATACATAACAAATACAAGTATTCATCATATAAATGTTTGCTCTGGGTGAAGAAACGAACCCACGACCTTTCGACGACCACGCGCACAAGATAGGATCACTACTATCTGCGCAATCAGACCCGTCAGATCACATCATCGTAATTGCTTAGATTTTAAAATTTCGAGGATTCTTGTCTCTGTTTTTGATTAACTTTGCAGTTATAATAATAATGTGTATATACATTTACCAAAGTTTGATTAAATTTTTTGACAGTTTCGACGTGCGAGGGCGCTCATTCAACAAGGCACTACAATGGTCAGATCCAGGAGCCTTTGGGCCGCGAGCGTATTTTGCTACAGTAGCCAGGCCTGCCGCACTGACTCTAAGCTCCGTACAGCTGGATGACGAAGGCGTCTATAGATGTAGAGTTGACTTCAAAAACTCGCCAACGAGGAACTTTCAGATCCGACTAACTGTTATAGGTAAGATATTTAAAATTAACTATCACCTTATCACCATCAGTTTTTCTTGAAGGTTTTTTTTTCAGGCTCGCGTTACAAACCTGCGATAAACATCGTTACAAGACCAGTCTGGTGTCAGCACTAGTATTAAAGTGGGACACTCAATAACCTATTCGTTTTTAGGATTCATAAAATACTGGTTGTCAGAGTTACCGGTCATTTGTGTAAAATTGTCAGTAGCAAATCTGTACCCATTGATTTTATTTTGCTTTTTTTGACGATTTCAAAGTGAAATTTGACTTTAACTAACTAAAACTATGTGCCGTAATTCAACAAAGAATTGAAAAAAAAAATTTAAGTACATCTTTGTATTATAAAGATGACAATTTTGTGTAGTTATTAGAACAAAAGTTGAATCCGCATCCCTTTGCTACCAAAAAAAATGCTTACAGATTTATTTATTCAGCATACATGTTAAAAGTGTTCTTAAAGCTGAATACATTAAATCAATTTTTTTATTATCTTCTAAAGGATACAATTAACTTTTAATTAATTAAACTATTAAAACAAAAAAAATATGTAATATTTTTTATACGACTTATTCTAAAAACAAACATTTTTTCGCGGAATATTTTCCTAGGAAAATAAAGGTTTGTATAAAACACATCATATAGTAGTATACAGTTAAACGAGAACCTTACCTCACATTGTTGGAATAGGTTTTAAAAAGGTTCAGTTCACTGAATAGTCTCTTATTCTATCTATTACAAATATGTTACTTTACATTTATAATACATTTCAAGGGATTGAAAAACATTTGAACTTAAGAAAAAAACATTATCAATACGCTGGCCGAATTTGTAGTACCGCAAACAAAATGAAGGTACCTCTCCTGGTTGTGCGGCCAAGCGATGTCTGATAAGTTAAGTCAATGAATTTCATTCGAAGCGGGACCGCAGCTTGGCCAATCCATTCAGAATTGTTTCAAACACAATATTAAGTCTGCAATTTTGTAACAATGTACTCAATTATTTGGATAATTCTCATCACAATAAGTGGAGAAATGGTTATAAAAAGATTTGTTTTCAACGGTATTTTCAAATTATTGTGGATTAAATGTATTGTTTAAAGATTAAGGACTATTTACAAGACAGTAATAATAATTATGGCAACAGTTTTTCTTTCTTGTTCTTGAGGAAGAGTATTTAGCAAATCTAGCTCATCTAATTTTATAGTTATTTTTAAAAAGTCCAGCTTACTGCGTCGATTCTGCATCCGTGTTCCGCTGTAACATTGTCATGAAATAAAAGAAAGAAATATATTGTTTGCTACTTTGAAAATTTCAATATTTTTTTTTTTTACAGTAGAATATTTTATATTTATTTTTTCTACTTTCTTTAATTTAATCAGAAAACTAAACAATTAGTAAATGTTCTTATGACATGACTTATGATCAAAATTTTATAAGTTGACTACGTTTATCATCATAATCATCATCTTCATTGCAGCCGTAGATTATCCTTACCTGGATATCCTTCCCAAAGAAAAAAGGTAATTTTGTAGGCGTGGTGGTAATTATAGAGCGCTACGGGAATGCTGCAATTCGTCCCAGCCCTCTTGTATATCCTCTCATAACCTTGGATAGATAAACCACCATCTGACCTGAATCTGAACGAAACCTAGTACAGAAATAAGTACTACTCTACTCTTCCTGTACCTCACGGATAATGTCCAAAATTTTTAAATTATTTAATGTAATGTGTGACAATAAAAGTCTTGTTTTGCTTGTGAATTCATTTATTGGTAGTAATATAAGTTAGGCCTCATACAAAAGATATACTTGTATGTCGACCTAGTGTTATAAAAAAAGCATTCAATTTAAACACATTATGGTTTGTTTCCAATCCCCCGGGGAATAAAACCCTAATATATTTCAAATGTAATACAACGTCCCTGATTGTCCCGAGCAATCTCGAATCAATTTTACAGCCTCCAGAAATAGGAACCGAAACTAAACATTCCCCAACCACAGTGGACACTAAAAAAACAAAAGAGATCGTAAAATGAGAATGGTGAGCAAAAAGTTTCTATCTTAAATGGAAATTTTATGAGGCGACGACAGGGAATCAATTTAGTCATTACGGATGAATCGCCGGAGTACCAGAGCTCCGCGTAATGACATCCACCGACGTTTTAATTATGAACTGTCGAGAATCGGAGCCAGATAAAAACGATGCCCCCTGCGATGACGCGGATAAAATCTGCGCGAGACAGGTTAAATTTAAAAGGAAATTAGATTTGAATAGATCAAATTGTCTGAGCTATCAGTTGCGGTAATTTCATTTGTTTGCACAATGGAATTTATTGGGGAGCTATTTTCGGCTGGCTTACGATGGTTTACCCTTTGCTTAATCACAGCTATCTCACAAAAGAACCTACAAATAAAAGGTGGATCGTCGAATGTTTTTACTAGCGTTTTATCATAAACGTTGAGTTTGATTTATTAATAGAGTTAAACTCAACAATTGCTTTTATATAGAGATACACTGAGAACTCGGGCTTTAACAGGCTTATACTATTTTTAATTAGTTGCCTGAACACTGATCTATTCGTTCTATATTTATCAAAATCATTACTAATAGTACTGGAGTGATCTAATTATTATAACCAGATTTACTCCTCTAACAATAAATTTGTATCTCAAATAAGATTGCTGTATTATCGCCAGGATACAAGTTCAGAGATGCTGTGAATAGTGATATCATTGTAAGACACAAGGGTCTCTAGGCTACGTAACTTGTGATTATCACCGGATTTTTGTTGCTAGTACCTAGTAATATATAAAATAAAAAAGGCACTTATAATTTATATTAAAACTGTCTGCTCGATGTTTTGGTAGTTTGGAACTACGTTAAACCTCTTTTCTACGGTATGTCTAATAAAAACACTGTATCTCAATCAGGCACTACAGTGATTCAATCCAGTCCATTACTGGATTGGATCTTACCATAAAACTATTCCAGTAATTCAAAACAGTTGAATATACGAGTAGTAACGCTATAGTGATAATGGCTTCCAGTGAATACGTAAAATTAAATAAAATAATTCTGCGACCCCTTTTCAAATGGTGATTAAGTATTGCACTATGAGTATATGCTTGAATATGTAAGAGTTTTTTGCTGAATAACTAATTCTAATATTCGTTCTAATGTTTTCTAATGGCTATATGTAAATATGCAATTAGTTACCTCATGTTACTGATTAAGACTTAATGAAGAATAGCGATTAAATTTCTTCTTAAATTTTTTAAAAGGGAAAATTTGGGTTTTTTCATGGTAATTCGTCGTTGACTCTTAATCAGTAACCATGCTTAGACTTTTTTCTCCTTGTGTAAACCTTCTTTCTTCTAATTTAAACGTTTTTAAGACAACTTTTTGTTAGCGCCAATAATGGTATGGGTTCCAGTATTACCAACTGCTAAATGCCTTCAACAACAGTTTGACGTACCTAAAACTGGTCACTCAATTAATTGAATCATTTTTTAATAATTCAATTTTTACATTTCAATTCAATCATTCTGATACCGTTATTCATTTTAAAACTCCAACATTCTTTTGTATTTATTTTATCAATTTAAATGTGTCTGTTGTTGGTCTACTTCAAAAAAGAAATGTTAAAATTTGAGTTATGTTGGCACAATAAAAAAAAAATAGATACGTTCTATGATAAACGAGAACTACGTCAACAATTTCTATTAGTCTTGTTTGTTGTGCAGAGTGCACACTAAAACAACATTACACGAAGAAATATAAATTTTAATTGAATAGAGTAAAATAAAATAAGGTCTGTAGACGCAATGCAACTACCGCTGAGCTTTTCAAAGAAATTACCCCATTCAACGCGACGAAAGACGCAAGCAAAGGAGATGAAGGAAGTCAATTTCTTTTGCCAGAACAAAGCATTAAAAAGCCTACATCGTATACATGCAGCCATTGAAAACCATTAGAATGCTCCCATTCAAGATAATCTGCACAGACCTTTTGGTTTCGCCAAAAAGCTGTCATATAATCAAGCATGTTCACATAGAGAAATACTCAATTACCATTTGGTACGGAGGGTCGTATTAATGGCGTCAAATAATAATCAAATAACTCATGTTATTATAAGCCTCAGTTAATACGCCGCGTTCAATACACCCTTGGATATCTCATTTTGGATTGCTATACGAGTACGTCGTATATGTTGTTATACGTTTGCTTTATGAAGCTAACGTTAATGACCTTTGTGAATTTCCATGAATTCGCTAAATGGGTTTTTTAAAGATTCTATTTTGCGTATGTTTTTCTTTTGCCGCTTGCAATTCTTAGTTTACGGTGTTAAGGGTTATTAAGAATTTCAGTCAATAGAAGGCCATTTTTGTAATAGTATTCGAAATTATAATAATAATATCTTCTTACAAGTTACATAATATATTTATTGTCAGTACTTAGTAAATGTTATGCCGGGAAGAAGTCCCCACGTTTTTTTACTCTTGATACAAAGTGTAAGAGTATTTTGTAAACTATTCCGTTATTATTCAAAGCTTGACAGTAGGTTAGTTATTTTGTTCATTAGGAAGTATCACGAATAATGGTAATAAAATCATCAGAAACATCTCGGATGTATAACTAAAACATGGCAGGCCTAACACCATTCTATAGAATTTTAATTTCAGTATAATACGGAATAATGTATTGGAATTATTTATTTACCCATTTTTCCTAGGAGCTATAAATTTGACGATTAGTCGTTACCCATATGCGTCCTGCACATATAATATCTATTTTAGCGTGAAAACTACAATTGCGAATTCACTTGAATTAATAGCAAATAAATCGATATATGTAAATTTTGTTCACTATGCGCTCTGTTCTGCTAAATCTGGCAAACCAAGCCGTGTACATGGGATTGTCTCTATTTCTGGTACGTTTATCTAAATATTAACCAGGTCGATTGACGAATTCTGTCTGTTCTATATTCCGAAGTAACCTAAAAACTTTTCAAAGCAGTCTTTTGAGAAACACAAACCGTATATTACCTTTGTTGTATGAAAATTTCTTTTTCTTATGCGCCACGGGTCTTGGATTCGATACCTACCTAGGACAAACATTTAAGTAAAAAACATTTGTGTTATTTCTGTGCTTGGGTTTTAAAATATGTATTTAAAATTTATTTAGAATACCTTTTTAGTCCGATATCCATAAGACAAGTACTTTAAGTTACTTATTTTGGAGTCAGGTCAATGTGATTTTTTTATATTACAATAAAATATATTTGTTTTAGTGCCGCCTCATCAGATGCTACTTTACGACAAGTCTGGGGCGGATGTATCGGGTGTAGTCGGACCTTTAGAGGAGGGTGCGGCGTTGGTACTGGTCTGCGAAGTGCGCGGGGGTAAGTTTTGAATTCTTTAACAATTGCGTGTCACTTATCTAAATTTGGCATGGAATGTTCAAGAATTATGTTACTAAAACTAATATTTGGATGTAATATTGTACGAGGAAGGAAAGCGATATGAGGAACGATCATAATATTAATAAACCAATACTTAGGTGCATGAATCCCACATTCCTATTATAGTTTTTGTCGTTTACTAAACCACCAATGTTGCAAACATCACAAAAAGCTTGTAACAATAAAAAACTTTTCGTTTTAACATAAATATTTTGTCTTGTGTTTTATATATTCGCTAATATCGATCACAATCTTCGATCCCTACGATAAAGCATTTGTGTGTATTTTGTGCCTGGGTGTTATATACAGTTTATATATATATATATTCAAAATATGTATATATATTCAAAAAATATCAAAAATTTGATAACATAATGCTTTTGTTAGCACCCACAGTAAAAGTATTCGAGCCAATTTTTGGGTTGCAAGTAAGGATTAAAACTGAAGTTGAGTTAAAATAAAAAAAAACGTTAAAAGTTATAAATTTTTAATTAAATTATCAGTGAGTTATTGACTGAGTAGAATAATACCAATCCCTGTAACAGATATCGTAAGTGGTGACTGAGATAGCAGAACTGGCAGAAGGCAGTATCCATCCGAAACAGAGTAGCTCAAATGCACAGGGCGGGCAATAACATGTCCATCGTCAAATCTACGCTCTGCGATTGCCAACATGCTTGCCGGCGCGGAAATTATGGGCAAAAATTCTTCTTTATGGAGAAGTTTATGTCCTACAGTAGACTTTCAATTACTGATATGATAATGCTTTTGTTGTACTAACTAAATTGAGTAATTAATTTTAAAAAATCACTTGAAATAAATATAAAATAGTAATGACGAGATGCACATGCAATTTCTGCTGCAAAAGGTTCGTTCGCCCTAATGAAAATCTTTTTTTATAATCCGTTTTTCTTTAAAAAGCTTAAAAAGCTCTATAGCTATAAATGTTACGTGTAATATGCATATAGATAAATACAATTCCAATTATATTATTTTTATTTTCTATAAGCAGCGTTAGGCAGTTTCACCAAAGATTCATGGCCTTTATTAAAGAATCTTTATACTGAATTTTATTTAAATATTTTCTCCAAAAACAGCCTTAATACTTTTCGTCCCTCTATCACCTTTTAAGGCTCTTATCCCGAGTCTGCAGAAATCTTATCTTCGTGATCCTTTTCTTTAAAAAAAACCCTGTGCCATAGTTTTATGTTTCTAACTCCTAGTTTAGTGACTGATTCTAGTGATATAGTTTAGTTACTAATTGACATCAATGCAGGTTGCGGTGACGTGAATCAGTTAGTCAATCAGCTTCTCCTTTTATATATATATTCAATATTTACCTCTGTTTAAAAAGGTAATTTTATCACCTACACTAAGTTATATATATATATATATATATTCAATACATAAATTCAACGTTTATGTCTATAATGATGACTTAGTTCTATAAAATATTATCTTACAATTATTTAACCAAATAATTTTACAAATTTTATTCCTACGGTTAACGTTAAAACGAACTTTAGTGAAATGTTAAGATGAAATAATGTTAATGCATAATAAATCAAATGAATTTGAAAGGCGTTCGTCGGGAGAGCGATTATACTATACTTAGTTCATATTTTATTTACTAGAAGGCTTTAGAGTCTTAGAAAGACTTTTATTTAACTTGAACTTTACCACAACTCAAACATAAAGTTATTAAAGATGTAATATTTTATAAGTAAACACCAGGTTTTTTAAAAATTTGGTTTGAATGATTTGTTTCTGAATTATATCTTTGTATTACTGACAAGGTAATTTTAAATCATAACTTCGTAATTTTATATTATAGATTTGTCTAAAACAAGCTTAATAGTTAATACACATATGTGAAATACAAGTACAACATCTTTTTATTGTTTAGAATGCAAATAGAATATACGAAAAAGGCTTTTCAACCAATACCAAACGTTATTTTTTTTTTAAATGTAAATTTATTGAAACGTATGATGTACATGACTTCTTCTAATGAATCAAAACCAGGAAAATAAATAATTTTAAAAATAAAACATCTTTTTCGAAATAATATTCTACCACACAAACATCATTTACTTTATTCTTAATTCGCAAATTCATAGTGATTTGTATATTACTTCTGAATATAGTTACAGTATGTTTTTCATATTATGGTTCCGATATCAGGTTTCAGGGTATTTACCATTGTTTGGTGGATTGCTACGCATGGGCCATAACAGCAGCAAATTCAGGTATGTATTTACCTAGTCCTTGAAATAAAGTTGGACATCAATGCACTAACGTATGGGCACACTGAGATGATTCAAAAAGTTTCATATTGCAATACTAACCCCGCGTTCCATCAATAAGTATTCCATATCCGATATCAGATAGCACAGGTTCGAGAATATCCAGTAATCTAAAATAGATCTAGATATCGTGGGAGGGTGAGCTTCCAATTCAAGTACGAAACAAATACAATCTTTTTTTTAAATCTTCCTTAACCTGGTCACTGATTGTTAACTGATATTTTGTGTGTTAGAAAAATGGAGAAACTGTAATGCAGTATCGATACTGCATTACAGTTTCTCCTGAAGTGAATTCTTAACCATATTTATGTTATAATATTTTTTTGTTTAAAAGACTATCTATTTTCCTAATCGGCAGTATTAAATCCGAAGAAATAAGCCAACCAAAAACGAAATCAATCTTGCAAAATCGAACAACGAAATTTCAATTTATTTGCCACGAATCAGAGAAACTCAGTTAATCGCCACAGAGCGGCGGCGTCCGCTTCAAAAAGTGACGTCAACGAACAATCCAGTTCAATTTTTCTATTGCTTGATTTCTTTTATGGAAACATTGGAAGAGATATTCCATCCCAATGGGTTCATTGAAAACTCCGCAGTATGGCCGGTTGGCGACGAGCCAGCAGTGGCGGATTATCTTTGCCTGTATGCCCACCAATT
The DNA here is from genome assembly GCA_020976665.1 of Heortia vitessoides. Taxonomy (NCBI): domain Eukaryota; kingdom Metazoa; phylum Arthropoda; class Insecta; order Lepidoptera; family Crambidae; genus Heortia; species Heortia vitessoides. Next base: position 8,350,479 of record JACJUM010002496.1, read on the forward strand.
GTGATGATGCAGCGAAGCGGAGCGCGGAGGAATTTAGCCTTTGGGCCTTATCAGGCCATATTTAATTATGTGGCTTCCGTATGCCACGTCAAACTCAGCATCAACGGATTTTATAGGCTAAGTGTTATTTGGAGCTGCGACTTATGTCTCTCAGCTTGCAACGGTCTAGCTTGTATACTCCGTTAATCAGTAGGTTTACAGTTTAGGCTTGGTCGAGTTTGTGAAGTGGAAATGCTAAAATACGTATTCTGACCCAGAGATCTATTTTGGATAAATAATTTTGAAGTGTTTTTAGAAAACATTTTCTGAGATTAATCACTATGTATTTTACTATTATTATTTAGTTTGGTACACATATATTATAGTGTTTTGAATTCATTCTGACAAATTCATTCGAAAAATTTCAAAAACAGCAGAGTTTTAAAGTAACTGTGCAGCTTCGTTTTACCCCCTTAGGGAGCAAATATTTAAAAATCTTTTTAGGCCCTACGTTAATATGCCAATCAGTTAGTTAGCTTCTCCTTTTATGTATATATGACCTAAATTATATACCTATGTTTATCATGAAAAAAATATTAAGACTACAAATATAGAGATATAAACTACCCTTTCTCTCAAGTTGGACCAAACTGTACACAGTAAGCAAAAAAAACATTAAAATCTTTTCATAATTTTAAAAGTTCATCTCTAAAGATATTTGAAAACCTCCATGTAACTGGTTTTATAATATTAAGGTAATATTTTGAACTTACAATTTAGTAAGAGTGGATATACCGCCATCTTGACGGAAAATAGACAATGCAGATATTTAATAAGGATGGTGTTATTGTCCTTGTTCTATAAAACGTGTATGTTGCATTATTGATTGCACTGAAAATGATTTCGTCACATTTGACAGTAGATATTCCCAACTATGTGCAGCATAGCGGAGCAATATGGAATTTAGCCTTTGGGTCTTCATCATCCAGCCATTTCATTATATGGCTTCCACATGCCACGTCAAACGCAGTTCTGAAGCTGCAGCATGGAGGCTTTAACTTTTGTGTCGAACACTATTAAACCCGATGTGGGCTCAACTAAGCCTTCTTTAAAAAAATTAAAAATTGAATACTACATGATTTTCTTGTTATTTTAAATGAGCTATCATAACTCAGGAATTCTCTTTGTTTTTAAAATATGCTCCAGCAAAGTTAATTAAAACTGCTAAATTAATGTGATATTATTTATCTAAATCATTTTCAAAATATGATCAGTATATTCTAATATGGTTTATGGTCATCGGAAATATTTACTGGATCCTATTGACGTTCTATTGCTTAGCCTCTGTTGGACGCGTTTTAGTATGTTTTATCATGAATGTTGAGCCTTGTCTAATAAGCATTATATTTAACAATACTATTAAAATGGTGCAAACACACCTAACTTACTGTCATAACTAATTAACATAACTCATAATTTCCGACATCCCTCTCAATGTGGCGTACGATTAACAAAATCATTTTTTAAATTATTAAAAATGTCACAGTATTAGTAAACACAAGAGTTTAATATCCATCAAAAAATATTAGATAATGGTTGAACAATTTCTTTGCAGTGATCGCCTTTGCGAGGAGGATAAGCTTGCAATGTTTTTGGAGAAAAATAACTCGTTGGATGGGAAGACTTATTAAGTGTATATGAGTATTTTTGGCACTTAAGACATTGTTCCTCTTATTGTCATACAGATATAACTTTTAACTTTGACACAGGTATTCACATATATGAATCTTGTTTTGTGTGGCGTTATAATGTTGGCATTTTTCCTCTTTATGAATAAGGATACAACATATTAGTCATCAGGTTTAGTCAACATATTAGTTATAATGTTTTCCCTACAGAAGAAATTAAATTGAGTAACAATAAAGTACTGATTACATAAAGACAGTACACATAGGTATGACATTTACCACTAGATTGACCACATAAAATGCAAAAATGCCTTCGATTAAATATTCGTTTTAATGTGGGTATGTGGGTAGTAAATGTAACAACACAAATCAATGAAATATTGCATGCACAGTATATCCTGATTTTACCAAGATTGGTGGATTTTACAATGTTATTTTTTGTTAGCTGTTTTGTAAATAAATTCCCATATACCTTGCACATAGTAATTTGACCTAAAACACTAATATCATAACACTTCACTTTCACTATAAACTCTTTTCACGTCTTCGAATGACAATCAAATTTAGGACATATAATTTAACGGATGCCTTGGATATTGACTTCGATTAAGAGCTCGCTTCATCTTCTTCATTATGATATCAATCATCATTAGCTGTAGAAAGTCCACTGTTGGACATAAATCACCCCAAGGAAAAGTAATTTTCGCCATATTTACTGCCCTGGGCGGGCATGGTGCCATTCGCAGAGCGTCGCTTTGTGATGGGGATGTTGCTGTCCATCCTAAACTTGTTGTAATTGAATTGATGGACAAATATGCCGATATCTGTCAGTACCGGTACCTAGTCACCTCTTACGAAATCTGGTGTAGAAAAATATATAACTATTCACCTCAAGTCATAAAAGATTTCCATTTTAACTACGGAGTCTATTTTTAGAATTACCATCTAGGAGTACCCAGCACCTACGTCATCTTAATTATTTTGTAGATAAAAAGGTTTATAATAAAACTACTTTTTATAGCTTAAAATGTGGTTTATTTAACTTTCATGTCTGACGTTGATGAGATTAGAATTCAAGAGTGAAAGAAGTATTTTATTTATGAGCTAATTAGTTAGGATATGTAATAAAATAGTAATTCTATCATTAGAATGACTATTTTATAACATATCATTTATAATATTAATTTTATAAAACCAGGCCGCCCGGAACCAGTAGTGACATGGCTAATAGATGGCACACCAGCTTCACAGTACATTGGTGTAAAGACTGACACTCATGTTGTGGTGAACCGGTTGGAGCTGCAGCACCTGAAAAGGGAAGATTTGAACACCACTTTCAAGTGCAGAGCCGCAAACACCATACTAGTACCGCCTCAAGAGAAGACCATCAGATTGGAAATGAATCGTAAGAAAATCATTTAATTAAGTTATACCCATGTGTTGCCACGTCATATCTATAGAATACTTATGAAATGAAAAATTCGGTTGAGTCATTATGAAATATATAACTTAGTCTAGTAATAAAAATGTAAAGAAAAAATGTTAACACGTTTGTTTTTTAAATTTCTTCAACAATAAATTTCTTCCTTTTTTTTTAAATTTGAAGGTGCAATTACAGCAATTCCTTTGTAAATACAACGATGATTTTTACTATCAAATAGAATTTAATTTGAAATTTAACTACATTGGGAACATTGAAAAATATCTCATTATCAATTTGTAGCACCTGTAATAAAATCAGTTAAGTTAATTGAACACTTCAAACTCGACGACACCTCCTGAAAAACAAATTAATCCTTTTGTTTGACTCATCTAATTCAGGCTAGACAGCGAAAAAAGATACCAGTTTCGTAATTACGGGCCTGTTAAGTATTCTGTGGAGGATGCTAAAGATCACTTGAGAGTCGGGTTCGAAGAGGTCACTCTTCGACCGCGTAAATAAAAAAGGTCGTTTCGAATTCTAAATTATGTATTTGTGTCTTTTCTGAATAAAACCTCATTTAAAATGAAACAGTACTCGTATTTCTATGTTAATGATATGCACCCGGGGTCACCCGACCATCAAATAACTCGAAATCCTTCGTGCATTATATGTCACAATAACCCGCGTTCTATTTATATAGTTTGGATCAAAAATTACGACCGTTTTGAACAATTTTTCAGTATAAATAAGCTACATCTCCACGGCTATATCATCCGCCATTGGAAATACACTGCTAGATATAGCCCTCCCGGTACATCACGGCTAAATATATAAATATTTAACATAGTTTAACAACGCTAATACGCATTTATCTTACCTAATAATACAAAGAAATGAAATTTAAAGTAGATTTACGACACAAATACACTTCTCAATTATATACTCAATTTTATATGTATAAAATATCTTAATTTTATATATATTCAATCTTACGTAGCTGCATTTCTTCATAATTGTGTATTGTTACCAGTGGCGCCTCTATCTGTCTCACTTCTGAACCGACCGGTCCAACTCATGGCTGGGGCGTCAGCCTCCCTACGCTGTGCAGCTGAAGGCAGCAGACCAGCCGCTCAGATCACTTGGTATAAGGACAACAGGAGTTTCGAGAAGGAAACGGTAAGCTGATAAAACCAATATTATAAGCAGTAAAAGCCAAATGTTTAGTAATTGTCACTTGGATTTTTATCTTTCTTTGTGTATAGATTATCAGAATTTCGTTAATGTCATTTTTTCAGCGTCAGATAAAACTCCAAGTACACGATTAAAGACAGTAAGAGTACATTATTGTTTGGGAGCAAAATTAATTTAAATACCACATTTCAAACATTTTGAATACTTTGCAATAGCCTGTTTTTCCTTAACGACAATCAATTTTCGATTTCTTCATTAATGTATCAATGAGATATAGCTTTTACAGTAATTAAACGGGTATAAAAAAGACGGCTATTAAAGTTTTCAATAAGACCTTATTGTGTATTTTTTTGTAAAAGATTCATGTCTTAATTTTGGATTTTTCCTTGCTGACATGACAAAGTACAATTTACACACACAGCGACAATGTCACAATATGTTACGCGTCGTGCATTGCATGTCTTAGAAAATAGCTAGATTTTACATATAAAAAAAATCATTTACCTGTGCAACTATCCTGTTATTAGCATTGATAAAAAATACGAAGCATTTCGTATCATTTAAGAGTTGTTTACGCCCTGTATTATTTGTTATGTGAAACATTGATGGATGAATCTATTGTAACATTTCGTCTACTAATTGCCGTAAACTTTACATGTAACAGATAACAGAACATTCCAACGAGACCTGGTCAGTAAGTACTCTCGTGTTCACTCCGCTGCCAACCGACAACGGTGCAGACGTCAAGTGCCTCGCGTCTAACCCGACGCTGCCGAGCAAAGCGATCGATGACCAACTGCAGCTCAATGTTGTATGTTAGTATTGTTCTTATCATTATTTTTAAGGGGCCCCATGATGCAAATGGTTTATGATCTTGTCTTGTGCGTCAAGAATCGTGGGTTTGATTCCCACCCAGTATAAATATTTATTTGATGATATTTTTGTCAGTTCTGTGTCTGGATGTTGAATATTTGTATTATATTATCTGATGTCCGTAATACTTATTTTAAAGCCAGATTAATGTGATGATGAGAAAAAAATATATAACTAGCTGGCCCGACAAACGCTGTTTAACCATTTAAATTATTAGGAGTTGGTGGTAAAGAGGTGACAATTTAGGGTAGTTTTACTATGTATAATATGTATATAAATGCACCTAATAGAAACTTTTTTTCGTTGGACCACCTATCTCACCAGAGAAAAAGTAAATAATCTTAGACCTACCGAGTACAGATATAAAATTTCATCAATATTTTTACAGTATTGGCAGTAATTTTGCCAAAATTTTCCGGAGGAGTATAGTATAGTATAGTAGTATAGTAACTAAAACTGCAACACGAGAATTTTACATATTAGATCAATTATGCATATACCCGTTTTTCAATGTTAGTGAAACTTTCTACTTTAAACATTTAAGCGGTCGCCGTTGGCTCTTAGATTACCCATGCTAAAAGTCTAAATATATAAGCATAATTATACTAGCACTTTGTATACATTTAAGAGAAGTGTGAAGTGAAATCACTGGGTAATGTGACTTTATATCTTTAAGTCTTAAAGTTGGCTAAGCCCTAGTGGTACACTTTAGGTAATACGAGCGCCTATAGACTGCGGTGACACTTACTTCCGCGCCGACCGTATGCTTGTTTATTGACTTAGTCTAGTAAAAAGACATATACAAGATGATATTTATATGTCAGTTAAATGTGTATACCTTAGATACTTGGGATACTTGAGATAAATGGCCTAACTACCATTTTTTCCATAACAAAATGTCACTCACAATTGTTTTTGCAACGCTCCGATATGTAAGGATGAAGAACCGGATAGCTTGTTGTCAAACCAACTTATCTTCGTCAAAGTTGAGATGAGCCCCGTAAAAAATCACCATACGCAGGCAACCAGGCGAGCGATACGCCTATCTCTGATTGATGAATTGAAGAGGTGCGTCCCACGTCGGTTTATGTCGACGATATAAAAAGGATGCAATCAATAAAGTTTATTTGTGGCTTACTGTTGAGGTTATTCCACTGGGTGGCTATATTCTAGGTCAATTAATTTCCTAATAGTTAGTATTAATATAGACCATTTGTTTAGAAATTTAACCATATAATTCAAATCTGAATTATAGTAAAACTACACCCTAACTAGTATTTCTTTATATATTTATTTTATACAAGAATTCTTTAAGCCTTAACGATAAAATAACATTGGTATTATTAAATACTATATTAATATTTCTTTGTTCAGGCAATAGCTTTGCTAAAGTAAAGCATAGTCATCAATACTTTCTGATATTTTCAATAATAACAATTATATTTCAGCAAGTTAACAAAAAAAATCAATAAATTATATATTTAAACTTTCCTCATAACTTTTTTCCGTCCATTAGTATATAAATCCACTGTATGTAAATATGTTTATTCTATTTAGGTCACGTTCATACATACATACATAGGTTTCAGGAATTTGTTTTACTACTCAGTCGTTTTTTTCACGTGACTCCGTTCATTATCTTCTCCTTAAGCCGTGCCCTACTGGAGTTTCGGAGCCTTCGTTCTTCCTTCAGGTTCAAGCTATTCACGTGCCAAATTTCTTTAAAATTTATTCTCACAAAGAGTTAAAAATGATAGGGACATCATCATGCAGTGCCTGTGTTCAAACACTAACATTTATGTACATAAAAAATGAGATATATTCATTTATTATGTATTAAAGGACTATAGTGTCAGTATCTATAATAAATAAATAATATAATATCAAGCTTGACTACAGACATAATCAAAAAAATTTACGGTCGATCAAGCTAACCACATCATGAATAAATTACATCATATATTTGAATTATCATAGTATCACACGCCTCTTTATATGTATTCATATTACAGTGAAATTGTTTAATAGTTTATGCCTCGTTATTATATTCAGCAACAGTTTGGCTTCACAAAGGAATCGAATAACTTTAGGTAGCAAGGTAAAGTAGTCTTCGATAGTAACGGCGTAGTTCCAAACTATTTTGCCTAATCGGGAGGTCGCTAAGCTGGGCAGAGCTCAGTGAAGTATTGAACAATAACTTCATTGTGGCTATTCATAACTTGGTTGTAAGCATTTTGATCTTACTTGGACAGTTTTGAGCTTCAATGTCTTTATATTTTATCTGATTTACGCTTATTGCAAATGAGGTAAGTTTCAAAATAGGTTAGGACAGAAGCTACCTTTGGAAGCTGGTATAGGTATGGAGCTTCGAATAGATAAGATGAAGTTTTACCTTATAAAATCTGATATAGATAGAAATAATTCTAATTTATGATTTTGTGATACTGAACTTTACAATAATTATAATATTCTTAAATACTTAAACAAATAGGATTATTATGTGTAGTCTACTATTTAATCGACCGCATTATTTTTATTAGTCGGTTGATACACATCTACTGAAGTTAAAATTTTTGTGCAAGAAAAAACATTAATCAATTTGTTTATTAGTCCAATAGCGCTGTGGGTTCGATATTCGAATATTTATTTGATGATATTTGTATTTGTTCTGGGTATTAAACATTTGTATTAAAGTAGTATATATATGATACTCTATTGTCTGATCTCCGTAACACAAGTGCTCTAAGCGACTTCTCAATCAGGTCAGGGCGATGTATGGAATATTGTGGGAGTATATTATTATATTACTTATCTCGGAGTGAGATCTATATATTGTGTAAATTAATTAAAATAAAAATTTACCATTTTTACTTTAAAAAAGGCCATCTTAGCATTTTTAATCATATACATTTTATTAAATACTTTACGATGAAAAGTTCTCATACAGGTCTTTTTGTTAATACCTCGTTCTCACCTCTTTCTACCGCTAAACAAACAGTGATAACGTTAGAGAGTAAGAAACGCAGTGAAATTACTGGGTAATGTGGCATAACATCTTCCAAGTCACGAGGTTAGGTATGCGCTAAAAATATAGTATAAAATATTAGTGTTCATAGGCTGCAATGCCGCTTATTATCACGTGAACCGTAAGCTTGTGTGTCGGGTTAAGTCATATAAAAAATATGTAATATGATTTTTCTCCAAATGCTCCATTATCTTTAAATGTAATAATCTCTTACAGATAGTCCACTTGTGACCCTAACATTGGGAAGTACACTTAATCCTCAAGATATCAAGGAAGGTGACGATGTTTACTTTGAATGCAACGTGAAAGCGAACCCAAGAGAACATCGGATATCCTGGTACCATAATGTAAGTGATAGGATGACGCCTGAAGCTGTTGCAAAAACGGTATCGCTTTGTTATTTGGATTTCTTCAAAAGCATTTTTACACTCGGGAGGATAATACATAAATACAAACATTAATTACTAAAATTCTCGGTTCAAATAACTAGATATAAATTTAGATATAAACAATTTTTAATATTGTCGTGTTAATATTGTCAGGGTCTTGAATTCTGGACATAAAAAAGTATCCGCCACTCACAAATAATTTATTTATTAATTACTATGGGATATATAATACCAACATAAGTAACATCATTTAAACAATGCAATATAAAATGAAATAACTTATCATCTAAATTGCTTACAGTTATCATTACTTACTTACATTTAAATTTACTTGGTTAGTGAACCAATATTATTAAATTATTATTTACATAATAAATTTGTAAAGTTCCTGATTTTGATTGCTTATTAGCATTATTTCAGAGTATTGTTTTCATATTTTGCTCTTTTAAAGTAAAAAATTTTAACATTCCGTGTTCGTATGAGATCAATTAACTGGAGTTATTTGTTAATGTAAGCCATTTGTGTAATTGAATGAATAAAGAGAATTGATTTATCCATTAACGTACTACATGTATGTCGTACACATATTATCAGATGCATCCATCTATATATAAAATCATTAACCCTATGATAAATGATTTTTAAAAGTGTTAATTGAAACATGATTCATCTTTTTTATCTTATTCTTATTCATCTATCTTGTATAAAATTTTGTGTACATGTTCAATGCTATGTCATGATTTTTGTTATGAGATTAAAGAGACCGCTCATGCATCAATAATAAAGCCTCTCTTAATAGAAAGAAGCATATATCTATTTTTGTGTGTTAATAATCAATATAATCTAGGACAGGCCGGTGACGCAGAACATGACGTCTGGCATCATCCTCAGCACCCGGTCTCTGGTACTGCAGAAGGTGACCAGGCAAGAAGCAGGTGGATATTCCTGCAGAGCTGCTAATGCAAGGGGAGAAACTTCCAGCGAGATCGTCAGGCTTAGAGTTCAATGTAAGCAGCTATTTTCTTTTCTTTTAACGGACGGATGAAAAGATAAATATGAAAATGAAAGTATAAATATGACGAATGTCGATATTGCCGATAGAAGTACTCCTCGAAAAATATGCTCTAACCAAATTTAAGACCATGTCGCATATGTTGCCATTGATGGTTTTTTTTTCATAATAATATATTAAAGCTTCTATTAGCTAATTTAAATATCTAGCATCTAGTAATATGAATCCATACTACTTTAGCAATCCAATATTTATAAGCCTTTCAAATGGACATGGATACTATTATCTATTGAGCTCAAGTTTGTCTGTGAATATTGTGTTAATTATTAGAGAAAGTAAAAATATCATTAATAAAAAACACACTATTAACTTTTAAATAACGCCGCACAATTACACCCCGTAATAAACTGTGTTGTAGTTGCAAAAGGTTTGCAACTACAACACAGTTTATTTCATTTCATAAGGTGGCACTTTTTTGTCTACTGACCAAACCCGTGACCAATTTGAATCTTCCCAGTGAACACAGAATTGCAGGAACCGAAATAAAATTATGGGTTTCGGTAACGGACCACCAATCTCTCTCACGTACCGATCATTACACACGACCAATGCGTATAGCGCCCGACCATAACAATTTATTAGACGTTTCATTTGCATAACCTCCTATAAACATCGGATAGAATGACGTGTAGGTTCCCGAAATGTCGCCGTGTATGAGTTACAGCGTTATGAATACAAGCGCGCCTACGACTACGCACAGTCAAAAGGAAACAGGTAGATTATTAAGTATGTATGTCAACGTGTAATTATCATTGTGCCTGTTACATTGTGTCCGTTGTTACAAAGGTGGATGTAAACATAACGGTTTATTCGCATAGAACTAAGTAATTATAGAGGTAACATTAATGTTTGCTGATACTAACAAGTAATGCAGCAACCAAGTGTTCGAAAAATATATTTAGAATTATACTTTAAGTTACGCTTTATTTATTTGTATTCATTCTTAGAATTAATGGACAATGATAATGCTCATACATCATTAAAATTGTAACGTATATGACTCAGTTTATGGTGTCTCTAGTATGCAAATTTCCATTTTTCTCTCAGCTGGATACATTCAATATTTTATATAAACATCTTCTAATTACATTATAATAAGTAACTTGTCGCAATAGAAGCTATAAGTCAAATCTCTTTTATAAAAAGGATAATTTTTTCCTCATATATGCCGAGCTGTCAATCACAGAGCGTAGCTTCGCGCCGATAATGATGCTTATTTGATGTACGCTGTTTTGGATGGACATACCGCTATTAGTCGTTTGCAGAACGAAACGGGATCGATTCTTATCAGCCCTAAACTACCCTAAAGCAATAATTGTTAAGTAACTTTCCTGATCATAATGAGTAGGTACAGCAAAAGGTTTGTATAAAAAACTTCTTATATCTGTCATTAGCGTCCTTAAGTTCTACATAAGTGTATTATCAAACTCACCAATGAATCTGAAAATCTCTTGTTTAGGTTATTTGGAAGGTATGACGTGAAAAAATAAATTTGCTGCGACGGTGACGGGGTCCTATTAAACTCTAACTAAGTAGATGTTACCGTATAGCACTTGTAATCGTTAGGAATTTCTTGACATAAGTACATACCAAGGCGTTGTGCTATTCACTATTGAAAGCAGTAAAAGTACTGCTTCAATAGCGAATGCTGCTGCGACTATTCAAAATCACAATTTATCTTTTTCCGAAAGTCATAAATATGTATTTTAAATTTTCTAATAAAATTTGTAAGAATATTTATAAATCCGTACCCGATATTGGCCGGAGAAATGATATTCCGAAATACGAATTTCCGAAATCTTTGTTACTGTTTTATGTCTGACTGATATAAAAAGAGAGCCGAAATTCCAACTCGCCGTAATTATTGCTGCCGTGGTACTTGTCTGCCCTATACTACAGAGTAATTTCAAATCCGGAGGAAAGGAGAAAGGTCAGTTTTTGCCCGCAGTGATGAACTTCCTGTAGCGCTAGAGAAAAGCAATACGAAAGCATGCCTGAATGCTTGCATGCATACATGATTTTTCGGAATTTTGTAAATTAAAATTCGTACTATCGATATTTCGGATTATTCTTGATTCAGAAAATGTATAGTATGATATTTTCAAATTTGGCATTTTAAAAAACGTAATTAGAATATTAGGAGTTATGAAATGTTGAGAAAATAAATTATAGTAAATCGGATTACTGTTTTTCGTGATTCCAAACCATTTGGAATTCAAAAAATCAGAACTATGAAATTCGTTTTTCGGAATTAAGTTTTGTAATATTTATGAAGTGAAATTTACTCGAAAAATTTAGGCTAATGCAATTGATACTGCTATTGTTGCAGGCATCTATAGGCTACGTTTAAGTTTACTATCAAGCGGGTTTCATGGCTGTTTGCAACCATCGTGGAAGAGCCATAATGAGTAATAGCTTAACATAGACCTTCCCAACCATAAGACTTTTGCCTTTAATTGCCTCGGTGCCCAAGCGTTGTGACAATGATAGAGCGTAGTTTTGCAAGGGGATTTCCATCTTGGCCCTGTTGCATTTAGGCTATGCTATGTCGGTTGGATATACCGCCATCTGTTAGTTCCGGTACCGCAATCGCCTCTTACGACACCAAAAACAGGGGGAGATGCTATCTACTTAGCCAAACTGAGTAGTTGCAAGGGTAATCGCAGCCCCAATTCAACCCAACAGTAAATATATACCACCACATGTCGGTTTCAGTCTCACAACCGCCTCTTACGAGACCTGTTACAACAGGTACTATTCTTTTCAGCCGGTACCCACAGCTAACAAACCGCAAACAAATAGTAGGACAAATAGCACTAATAAAAACGAGCTTGTCAGATATACCGTATAATCTAGTTAACTTACTCGTTCCCTTTATGTTATGGTGTAGGTATTCAAATGATTGCGGTCGGGATCGACGTGCCGACTTCCTTCCTTGCTCGACCGGCCGCATAGTAATTGCCACCGAAGGCGGCACCAGCAGTAAATCATCAAAATTATTGCCTAATATTACTGCGATTCCCGTAGAACCTTCGCAATCTGTTGTTTCGTGGCTCCACTTTAATTCATAGAGCTTTGTTTTAGTTTCGAACCGCGAATAAATTTTGTTTCAAATCCCAATGATAGGTTAGCCCATTTTAGGGTAGATTATAGTCCTGTATGGTATTATGTAATTGCGGAGTTTTCTTTTTTAAAGATAGTTGTATCGTAAAAGAATTTTTTACAAGAACTTTATAAGCTATGCATTTATTTTGTTTTATACAATGTGTGTAGTATTATCATCATTATACCAGTCATTGAAAGTCCACTGCTGGACATAGGCCACTGCAAGAAAGGAGGATTTTTGCCCATAATTGCCATGCTGGGTGAGCGTGTTGGCAATCGCAGAGCGCAGCTTTTGCAACGGGGATGCTGCTGCCCACCCCCTCTCTGTGCATTTGAGCTGCACTGTTCCGGGTATACCGCCATCTGTCGGTTCTCGTACCCTAGTCACCTCTTACGATACCTGGTGCAATGGGAGGTGCTATTCTACTCTGCCGGTATCTCCCGGTTTGTGTAGTATATTTTGGTATATATTATTAATTTTAATACTACAGTTTTATGGGATATAAAACACGATTTATTTAACTATCTCTCGTTGTTGCAAGGTAATGGAAACGTTATAGACGTTAAAATTATGAATTGCAATGATATTAAATCTGCATCATATTTATGTATTGTTTAACAATATTTTTTATTAAATTATATATTTTATATAGGCTGTTCCAGGAACACTTAGGTGCATTAAGTTTTATTTTCTTATACTCCATCCCGAAGTTACCTAAAAGAAATCGCTCTACTCAATAAAACTACCTACTATACCAATGTTAATTTTATGTAAGTTTTTTATGTCGCTGACAATGTGACATGTGTACAATAAAGAATATTATTATTATTACATGTGTATATTGCATTAAAAACTACGTTTTTATATTTGGTTTGAATGTTGGATGAGTGATGTTTCAAGTCAATACACAACCAAATAATGCGTTGCTATGCTACGAGGCAACCTCTTGATTAATTATTACTAGGGCAGCTCCAATTAATACTCAGTTTTACGATTTTTAAAGAAAATATTTTTTTGTGATTTGTTACCTCAATATTATTATCGAGAACGTAAATAATTTAGTGCTTTATTGGTATACTAATAGACAGGCATTGTCCGTTATTAACTATATATGACAAAAAATGTGCGACGATAAATTGAGATATGAATTATGCTATTTCTCAAGTTGGATCAAACTGTAAATATTAAGCAAAAAAAGATTAAAAATGCTTAAGTAGTGTAGAAGTTAGAATAAACACCGTGATACGTAATTTTTTAACTAAAAGTTTTTTTGTGACAATATATTATGTTGTGTATACATAACTTCGTGGGCGAACAAAGTTTTTCTGGGGGTGACTATTTCGACGCCGGGCCCTCAAAGAATAGGCATTCCTATATACACATTTTTTATATTAATGTGTATACTGCTTAAATTTCATCTTACGTCCTCTGATTTCAATACAAGCAAAATATGATTAGTGAATATTAAAAAAATACTACGCATTTTCCAAAGAATTATGAATATAAAAAACAACAAATATTTTCAAAAACAGAAGAGTTCATTTGTATTCCAGTATTTTGCAATTTATGTAGTCTGCACATTTGCTTGACCAAATGAATATTGAAAAGGTTTTCAAGGTGCTTCAACAACCTTCCTAAAATGAAGTACCCAGTCTTAATCAGGTTTAAGAAATATCTTTAGTATGTTTTATCATAACTATTAGAATCTCTTACAGCAACGAGTACTAATGAAAGTAAAAAAAAGTATCGTTACACAAAACAGAATCAATTATACACTGACCTCGTTCATTCACCGGTATCATGTAACATATATATCTATATCATACTAAACACATATGTAAGCACAATCAGGCTTCATTATACGGAGCTGCGTAAATCAACAATGTCCGGCGCGAGATTTATTATACAATTCTATATCAGAACACGGATTCGCTTCCTTCCTCGGCCAAACTTAATTGCCGACGTGAGAAGCAAGAAGAAATAATTCGCCACAACCCAAATAATTGGCTCACTGATTTATATTTATCGTTTTATGACAGAACTGGCAGCCACTTACTTAAAATTTATGGATGTTTCATTTCACAGCGCCTGTTTATCGCCCGCTGGCCCAACAAAGGAGAGGTGTTATTAAACTTCGTCCGGCCAATAGGAAGTTTGTCTCTGTATTAACTTTCTAACTGTAGTGAAAACCGCACACAAAATACAAGCGGCAAACGATGGTTTAATTATGTGCAATGTGTGGGTCGTTTGTAAGGGTATAACAAAACGGGCTCAAGCTGAAAGGCAACATATTGCATAGTTACTATCAAATTATTAGGTAACAATTGCAACTTAACTTGACAGACGTTGTCCTATCTTAATTACAATGTGCATCTGTCAATCACGCCAAATGTCAAATGACGTACTTATGTCAATTAGTATTGGTTTATTAAAAAAAAAAATTTTTTATAAAAGTTTTGAATGTTAAGCTTTCTCATTTTTCAAATAAAAATTTCTGTTGACAATAACATTCACAACAACAAAAGAAATTGCATTATTTATCTAGCCGTTTGCGTGTGTTGCCATGATAAAGGGAAATAGAGATTCCTAATAAATATATATATTAAATGATAAACGCAATTTGAAATTTCATTTGCAATTATTTAGTTCCAATTAACTGAATTTATCTCATCATTATAATTAACTATTCGAAATATTTATTACTAACAAGTTTTCCAACAAATCATTCGAATTCCACCATAACAAAAAACAAAGGTCTTTATTGAGCCAGCGGTGAGTTGACATGACTGGTCGTAAATTAGACGTTAAGTGTCTCAATTTAATAAAGGCAATTCTGAACTACTTGGATATCAATTTCAGCATCACCGGAGAAGTTACGACGTTTTATAATTTGAGCTTAATGTTAGCTGATGGATTTGTCAAGCTCGATGACTTATTTAGTAGTGTCTCTTTCATTGCGCGAAAAGTCGTTTCATCTCCAAACAGAAATAAACGTTAGTTACGCGGGTGTCAAATTATTTGCCACCATCTGTTGGTTCTGGTACCTTAGTCGCCTTTTACGGTACCTGGTATAGGGAGAGGTACTATTCTACTCTGCCTCACGGCTAATTATATGCAATTAGGTATAGTATTTGTCACAAGTCTATTACAACTGACAAGTGCTTTAAGCTACTTATTTCGGAGTCAGGTCAATGTATAAAATGATAAAGAGTTGGGTATTTGAACATTCATCAAATACATAATAAAATAGGCTGTTACTAGCATTTTTTAATCTTCCATACCCTCTTGTAGGTGTAACTAATGTAACTCGAGTCTCAGTAATACGTATGACTATCAATACCACTGCCTTCATTATCTATAAATGTAAATAAAATTGATATGTCTGTCCATACCATCAAAATAATAGCGTTTTAAAATAGTCACATGAATAAAATTAAACTTAAACACAAATTATGTTATTTAATTTTTTTGTCTGTCTGATTAAGAAAATGTATGTCTGGACGACTCTTTATGGAACTTTTAAAGGCTGTTGATGTTTTAAAGGAGTCATTTAGGCTATTTTATTATTTATTATGTCACGTTAACCGGATCTAGGTTGGTTAATTAGTATTTGTAGAAAGCAATGATGAGAGAGATGAGCGAGATTGACATCCAGAAGATATATTTAAAAATATTTTAGAACACTTATTGTCATTAAACAGATGCTCCAGTGTGCGGTGAGTCGTCACCTCAAGTGGTAGGTGCAGCCATAGATGAAGCTCTTCACGTTCGTTGCTCGGTCCACGCTGATCCTGCCGACGTCACTTTTCTGTGGCAGTTTAACAACAGTGGAGAAAGCTTTAACGTATCTCCCGCTAGATATGGTGAGTGACATATATGACTTCATTCACATTACAGAGCTGATACTGATCAAAATATAAAAAGGAATAAAGATAATGTTATATAATATTGTGTTCAATAAAGAGTATTTTTATTATTATTGTATATTTAGCAAATCTTTTTAGAACATTGTTTAAATAAGCGAATAAATAGTAGGAAGTGTATTATTTTCAGTTAATGCAGTTTTCATCTAGGAATGCGATACATTCCCGTTAATTGTCATTCGTAATAAATTTGATCAATATTAACTAATCAATTGCTTGGAATATTAGATCATTGCATATTAGTGCTAATTATAGTTGATGACGAGAATTCTTCCAGCAACACTTAACGGAAGCATCAGTGAGCTCCGATACACTCCAGCTAGCGAAAGAGACTACGGAGCACTCACTTGCCGAGGGACGAACTCTGTCGGAAGACAAGACCAGCCGTGTGTCTTTCAAATTGTACCAGCAGGTAACCGTAAAATTATTCAGACGCCTTCAAACGGGCGATGTTGCATGGTTATGATCCTATATTGTGCGCCAAGGGTTCGTGGGTTCGATCTCCACTAAGGACGAACATTTACAAGATGAATATTTGTGTTTGTTATACGTCTGTGTGCTAAATATGTTTTTTTGTGTAATATCTGTGATTCTTCTGTTGTTTCATATCTGTAACACAGTTACTTTCAGCAACTTATCTCGGAGTCATGGCAATTAAATGTAGCTACAAACAAGTAGTATATTTGTGATTTCTCTGTTGTCTGGCGTCCGTAACTCAAGTGCTCTAAGCGATCACGGAGTTCGGGTCAATATATGAGATGTTGTAAGAATTTATTAATATCAAAGTGTTCGCCCAATTTCATACATATATATTAACTGAAGAGATTATCATTATATCTGTGATTACCACTATATAACCAAGCGGTAATTATAGGCATCATTCTACCTTTCTTAGGGTGGCATATGTCCAACAGTCGATTTCTAACGGCTGTTCTTTAAACAAGATCAAATATGCATTACATAAATATTGATCCTAGATGACCCGTATCTCATGGTGTATAAGACAGGGACACTTCAGCAAGCGCCATTAGGCTCGTCAAAAAAATGTTATTGAAAATATTACCGATGTTATATACTCCGCATAATAATATAAACAATTTTTATGAACTTGTTCTAATTATGAGATACAGTTAAATGAAAGGAATGTTTACCATTAGTATAATAACAATGAGAAGAGTTTTTGGGATACGTTCGATTCACGTTTTACACCACTATTTATATATTTATTAGCTCGACCATCTCCACCAAGGAACTGCACAGTCACAGCAGGCAATGTTTCCAACTGGATTGAGGATTCAGGACATGAAGATATCGGGGATTCTCTAGTGGTACGATGCGTCACTGGATACGATGGGGGGCTACCACAATTAGTAGTATTGGAGGCGTTGGACTCTGACACTGGTGCTATTAGGTTCAATGTTACAGCGAATGAAACTGGTAAGTTTAACATGAAATTGAAATGATTTCTGCATAAACTATTTTACGTTTATTGGAAAATTAGTTGTACGAAAAGTTGTAATAAATAATTTAGTAGGATGTTACTTCATTTTGTAACTTCAGATGTAATCACATTCAACTGAATAGTCTTGTTAGATTGGTTTTCCGTATTTCTTCTATACGTGTCAATAAAAAGTTGTAATGTAATAAAATAATTTTGAAAGTTTAGCAGTACTTATATATAAGGGAAGAACCTATTAATTATGGTACTTTATTTTTCATTCCTCTACCACTTTGTAAAATAACTGAGTACAAAACAAAAGTAACGCAAACCAAATAATAATTTATCACACATGTGAAAATACAATTTTAATTCATGAAGCATTATGAAAATAATGCTTCATAAATTAGAATTGTGTACAAAAACAAATATGTACGAAAACCTCTTTTAAATAGGTAGGTGATTATGAGGCTCTCAATGAACACTTCCAAATACAAAACCAAAGTAGGAGCCTAAGCCAAAATTCCACTCCATTATTTATTTGATGTCAAAATAATATCTTCACTTTGACGTCTATTAACGTTTAACGCAAATTTAGGCTTTAAGTTCTCTCTGGTATATTTCAAAGCATTCTGAAGTTCAAAATGAAATTACTGGAAAATGATATTGTATGAAAATTAACAAGCGTAATGAATAGAATAATGTTATTACTTATTTGTGTAAGCTTGCTTTGGATTTGTGAATTTGCTATTACGGTTCCTTAATATTATTTGAGAGATTAATTGTTGTTTTAATCATGAACTGAGCACATTTTTTAGCAGTAGCTAGTACAAAAGATCGAATTATAAAACTCCTCAAATGTTCTATTGCTTTTACATGCAAAAATTATTTTGTATCATGAAATGTATCATACATTGCAGGATACCAAATAACTTCTCATATGATTCATGTCTTAGCATAACAAAGATGAGATCTGGAAATAACCCCTGATGACAGATGGTGTCGCAGTGTTTTTGGTGCCTGCAGGAGTACTTTGGTCGAGTGGAAACTCTCTTCGGCTGACAGTACATTCCAGAAACGACAAAGGAGCTTCAGAGCGTATTACGGTACACGCTTTAGCCTATCAAGACCCCGAAAGGAGAACAGGTATACATATAAAAAAAACTCGAATTTTTGCCACGCATAGCGTTGGTATCTTTTAAATAGAATTTATGACGAATAAGGTTATTTATTTTGTCTTACAACAATTCTATCCTTGCTTGATAAATTGGACGATTGCATACGTTTATTTTTTGTGGCTCCCAATTAAATTTGCAATACAAATTTTCGTTGTTATTGGTTCTAGCTTCAGCTACTATTTTTTCAACCACAAAAACTTTTGTGTAGATAAAAATATGTTTTATTGATATTGTATAAAAGATATTTTTTTAATGTGTTGTTATTAACTAAATATTGTGTTTAAATTTTTAAATGTGTATGTATTTTTTTTGCAAAGATGGCGGTATACACTTAATGGCGGGTGTATCTAAAATGGCTTTTTGGGCAATCATCCTAACAGTGGTGATATGTACCGGGGCTGCCATTTTTACTGGATACTTCATGCGCAGAAAAAGGTATTTATATTATAGTTATATCGTAAGCAAAAGAAATATCTATATCAGTATATATTGATAGTCGTATATACACACCTTAAGTTGTTTTGTAATAATTGAATATAAAAATGTAAATTACATATTTGAAAATGGTTGATCAGATAAAAAATCCTAAATATAAAAATAATTCCGGTTTAAGGAAAAAGTCTTAGGAAAAAATACTTTTGCTAGATCTTTTTCATGATCTATATTATTACCTATTTGATGGGTCTGATGGCGTTGATTCGAGATGTGGATTGGTCAAGGGTTAAGGGCTCGATCCCCACTTGACAAATATTTACATGATAATATTTGTGTTTTTTCTGTGTCTGGGTATAAAATATATGTTTTTAAGTAATATATTTGTGTTTGTTCCGTTGTCTGATGTCCATAACAAGTGATTTAAATTTCTTACCCCAAGTAAGGTTAATAAATGAGATGTTGTGTTAACATTGTAATACTATTCAATGAATTATTTTAATTATTATATGTATAGAAGCAGACCACCTTCTAAACAACAGTCACCGGAACTGCAATTGAATGCAGGAGATGGACAGTACGTGGTGGCATACACGTTGAAACCACCAAAGCAAGTGCAGCCTGATATATTGAACCCACCTCCTGGTAAGTTTTCAATGTACAATTATATAAGAATGATTTTATAATGTAGTTCTTAAATGTTACACTTTGTTCACCCTGGCTTTATCATTTACTTGCACAAACGCGTAATATTGGTATCTGTTGTTCTCTGAATCATATTTTATAGGTTATATCAAAGTGAACATTGTGAAGTAACGTCTGGTAATGATGTTTATTATTTCTTATAAATTTCGCATTTCATATGTCATTAGAGCAATTGTACTCGTGGTTACGGATTAAACTATACTATTTCTATAAGAGTTTACTATCCTATCAAGATATTATGAAAAATTCATCTCGGGTGATGGTACCTGAGTGTACGAGCATTCGAATTATATTATTGAAAATACAATGCTCATGTTTGTTGATTGTACAGTGTTTATTTATTTTTAGTTGTTGAATATGAAGTAATTAATATGCAAGGTTAAGAAACAATATTATATTAATGTAACATTGTGTTGATAACGGACTTCCAATTCCACAGTTATTTTCGATACTCAAAGTTAAATGTTGATTTCTCATCTCATATTTCATTTTACTGTATTTTTTTGTTTAATTTAGGAATACGTACACGGTTAATTGCCATTAGGTAATTCCTGATATTACTCTTATAATGATTATACTATATTGATAGCCAAGTACGCTGGACTAGTACAAAGAGACATAGATGAAATACTAAGAATCATCTTCTGTCTTCCAAATAATTTAAGCGGTTTCTTTTTTTCTTTCTCGTGACGGATACCTATTATGACTTTGATTTTTAAATTGGACTTAAACGTATAAAACTATAAACGCATAACGCATAACGCATAAAAACGTATAAACTATATAGTTTATAGCAGCATGATAAAAATAGCAATGCTTGAAATAAAATGTAGGTTGGTTTTTAGAAGGTGCTACAGCGAAGAGCGTGGAGCCAGTCAAAAATGCGTCCACTCACGGCGAGGAGTGGTGCGCGAGTGAACACGGCCCGATGCACACACACGAGCGAACTGTGAGTTGAGGTTTTATTTTATCTTTTTTTTAAACAACTCTTTTATTTTACTTTTTCTATTTTTAAAATAACTGATAGTGAAGAAATCAAGTGTGTCAAAGGACCGTTCTAAAAGGCTTTTCATTTGCCTGAAGCGGCGAGCTTTTAGCTAGTAAGGGGCGTACTGGCTGTTAGCCTAACCTGTAATAATAGTTTATGATTTTTTGTTAAATTTTTCCTTTTAAGGCTTATGATTATACAGAGTTATAATAAAATATTCATATTACATTCACATTACATCTCATACGTGGATCTGACACCGGGATAGATGGCTTAATGCACTTTTGTTACGCATGTCAGACCATATAGGAGTTATAAATGTGACAATACGCCTATACAGATCCAATACAAATATTTATCCTGATTGGAGATCGAACTGAAAGTTTGGCTCATAAGACAAATTTTAAAAATCCCGGCACTGTAATGTTTTTTCGGGCGGGCCTTTTTTTTAAACGATGAACATTGATAAATTGGACTATAAGAATGTCTTTTAGTAAATAGCTCTAGGGTTAATATACAAATAGACTCTGTTTTTGTTTTAGGCGCCCTCGACTCAATATTTAAATTCCAACAGGATAAACATACATTTTCTCTCACTCAATTAAAATACATTTATATAGTTTATTCGAAAGTCATCGAATTAATAGGACTGAATTTAAGAACAATAGTTACATAGTTATAATTATTAAAATTACTTTACACCACAATAAAATAGCTGAAATATCAAATGACATGACTTTTATATTTACCAAAAAAAAATGCACAGTTCAAAATTGTTCCTATTCACAATTGAATAATATTTTCCAGTTTATATGAACAGCGACGTTGAATTTTTTATTGAAACATATCCGTTTTGCGTTGCAGAACAAAAGAGAACTTGTATTTTTACTGGTGGGCTGAATGCGGCAAACTGTAATAAAAATGACGTTGCTGCATTAGTAGATCTTTTTATATTTAGGTAATCTAAGTACTTGCTAGACAGGACTAATTTAATAAAAAAACATTGTAATTATAACGAAATTAGTTAGTAAACGCAATTTATGAAATGCCTAAATAGCCTTTAAAATTTTATGAGCCTTTGTTTTTTTTCGAATATTAGTATTGTATACACTATGTTTATGTTTGAGGAAAAACCTCTATAACTCTGTCAAAAAACATTATTGATTGATAATGAAATTTCTTTCTACGTAGTTCGTGAGTTCAAAATGGTTTGCGGATTTTTTTTCAGATTTGACTAAATACAATTAAACTTTCAAGCCAGTAACTTTTACCTATCTGCATAAACATGTATTTTAAAGAATATAAATATGTGACAAAAAATATTGCGACCTGTAAGAAATTTGGCTTTAATTTAGATTATTTCTATTATTATTTAGGATGTAAATATGTATGTATGTGCGTACATACATATACATAAAGCATATAAATTATAATTATTCAAGGAATTTCTGTTTACTTAGCATTGTTACTTATATGCTTTTATTTTGACAGCTGCTGTCACCGCCAAAAACTGCAAGTGTCACTTCTGGAAATATGACATTAAGTAGAAGAGAGCATCTTATAGCTGAAGAAATCCCAGGACCAGAGAGCTGTGTATAGGAAACTAGGTAAAATTAGAAAAATAATTTGTAATATTTGTAAATAGCCCTTGTATGTAATGACTGTGAAATTGTGATAAATAAACTGTAAATAAAATAAATTAATAAGGAATAAAACAGTTTAACCGCCATTTATTGTATTTCTTAAGTCTAATTTGAAACACATATTGGTTTTTTAGTAAAAAATTGTATTCAATTTCATTGCGACCCGCCAACCAAGCCACAAGGTTAGTAAAATTGGAAGTATTTGTACAGAACAGCGCTACAAACGTTATATAGAATAAAAAATATATAAAATAGAGAGTAAAATGGGATGTATTATTTTACTACTAATATAGAAATAAAATATTACAATTTCCTACAATACAACGTTTTACGAGCGGATTGAGTAATGTATTTAAAAAAAGACTTAAGAATATCTTCATCTTTTTAACCTTACAACGTCAACTGTTGTATATTGACCATCCCCAAAAATTTTCGACCTAATTTATCATAATTGCCTCGCTTAATTGGCGTGGGGACAATTGCAGAGGCAGTCGAGGATACTGCTGCCAATCACTACCCTGTTGCATTTTTGTCTCACGCTGTGTCGGATGGCTATGTCTGCCTTTTCAGTTTTTCAGACTTCTCTTGCGACGTTTGGTACGGAGAGAGATAATATTTTACTCTCCCGATACTTCATAAACATAATATATCGGATTATCTCAATAACCAATTTTAGATTAATTACCTATGTTTACACTTTTAATTTGTATGTACATTCTATAAAATATTTGCTGTTAATAGAAGATTTGTTCAATAAATGTTATATGATTATCATAATTAAATTTAACACCGTATCGTATGCACAAACATGTTCTGTTGAATTATTTATTAATAGCCTAAGATTTCAACAAATAAATTACCTTTATTGGCATTAAACATAAATTATAACATACTTCAAGTTTCCTACGATACATCGCTAAACCGCAAATTAAATCGATTAAGCCGTTTCTTTAAGGTTAATTAATTATGTTACTAGGACGGAGACCATGTACAGGCAAGCGCAGCGTAGGACGTCCATACATAAGTTAGACAGACGAGCTTACTAAAACCGCTGGATTACATTGGACGCAGGCTGCATACAACCGGTCTTATTGAGAATTGCTTGGCTGATATGACGATGAAGCTATTTCTGAGATTACAGCGCATAAAAACAGAAATAAAAAAATGTAAACAGTATTTACCACACTTAATGTACCGATGGTGTATTTATATTATCTATTAACTATGCATACACCATAACATAGAAGTATTGCACCAGATATTATTAATAAATAGTAGTTAATTGTATACTAAAATTCTTAGGTGTCTAAATAATTTGATTGACCATTTAATTTTAATTGAATCCAGCCTGTCGTATAGCATAATTTGATTTGTTTTAATGATTGATATTTTCAATACCAGTGATTACTAAATACGTAAGCAGCTATAAATTGCTAATGTGAAGCGACACTATGTTTTGAACAGTAGTGTTTTATTGTATTTTTAATATTTTATCATAAAAAAGTTCAGACAATATTGCGTATAAACACATTATTCCGGTCACAACTAAATAATACATCATCACGAAAGAAATACTAAATACCCTACCAACATATATAAACAAATATGTTAATATAAAATGAACTTAAGTCTTAATGTGAGAGCTTTTGCAAAAAGGGCGAAGCTCCTTTTAGATTTAGGCTTTCAAAATGTTATTCGCGTCGAATCTCGACTTTACCAATGGAAAAGTGCAGATTCGAGCAGAGTGGAGCTAGCACTTCGTTTGCATTACTCCGAAGTGGTTTCTACAATGTTTTCCTAGTAATTTACTCGACTCCCAGTTAATTTAGATGCCTTTTTGTAGCCTTTATTGATTTACCCCACTTTTACGGCTTCCTACATTGAAACTTACATTAATTAGGTATTAGGGTGAATAGTTTTATTGGCTCGTTAACCCATTTTATTTATAGTTAAGATTAAAATAAGTAAATTTTGAGTAATTATGTGCTTACATTAAAATATATATCGAACACATATTTGTCAGCAATTCATGTGAGGTACCGGCAGAGCAGAATAGTACCTCCTTTTGTACCAAGTGTCTTAAGAGTTCAATAAAGTGACTGAACCGATCTCTCCATTCAATGTTGGTATATCTATCCAAAACAGTTTAGATCAAATGCACGTGGTGGGGATCTGCAAGAGCATGCTCATCGTGAAAGCTACGCTCCGCGATTGCTAGCACGCTTGCCCAGTGCAGCAATTAAGGGTAATTAAGGGCCCCCCTTTATTGGGGAGGTCTATATCCAGCATTCAAATTTCAATGGCTTAAATAATGATAATGATGAATGTTTATACGGTATCCAATATAAGAGGTGTTTTTAAGGGATATTAAGCTTTGAAATGGAGTAAAATAAAGACGATTTTTTTATTGATATGAAATTTACTCTTATTTTGGAAAGATAATCTTGTGGCATTAAAATTTAAATGATTTCTGACATATGACCGCTACGGCTGATTCGGACGTAGTCTAATCTGTATATCGCCAATAACATGGCGAATGTCGTCCTCCTAGTAGTCAATCGAATTGGGCTTATCAGCGTAGACTAGCGATTTCACATATCCCATAGAATAAACTTAAGCGGTGTTAAGTTGCACGATCTTGAAGGCTAATCCACGGATTGCAGTTGCAGTGAAATCTTGAGTGTTGACGCCGATGTGGGATTAACTAGGTCACACATTAAGGTATCAAAAAATATTTTACATTAAACATTCTATACAAAATTTTATACTCTCAGTATAAAATGGACCATTTCTTTAGTTGAGTAATATCCGTGCCCTTAAGTATTAATTTAAGTATAGGTATTAAAAGCACTTACGGTCTTCCTTCATTGCCGTTTTGTTTATTTTTTACACAAATGCAATAGTTATTTAATAGAATAGGCATTTCACAAAAAATAATATAAATATAATGTGATTTATAAGTTTTTAATGAGTGTAAATATTAAAATAAGGATAACGGCCATGGCAAAGAATAACTTATGTATTTTAGGAGCAACTTGAATTATATACTTCATTTTAAATCTTGGAATTTAGTTTAAAAAAATGCCTTTTATCCATTTAAGTAAACATGATTTACTTCATTTAAATTTTGGAATCTAGTTTAAAAAATATGCCTTTTATTCATTTTTTAAGTATACATGGTAGTTTCCTAGCATCATGTCTTGTGTTTTACACATATAAGAAGTTTGGGGCCACCTTTTAAAACTATAGTGTGAAAAAACGTATCAACATAGCCAACACAATAGATTTTAAAGACAAGGACAAGCATAGGCAAAGATGAGAACCACACCATCATTGTAATAAGATTGAATATTGCCTAGGGTTCTGTTCTTCGTAGTTTTCTGAGCAACATTGTGCCATGCTAAAGTATCAAACATTTAAAAGGCACCAGTATTCGTGCGATTTGTGGTAATGTACATTTGTAAATCGTATTCATTGTGGTAAATGTAGGCGTATGAAGCGAATGGATCTAGCTCGCAAACATTTAAATTATGTAGCCTCTTAGGCAAATCACGCTAGCCCAATAACGGACGGGCAGCAAGATCCCAGTTCATTTGCCTAATTTAGGGAGTAATGGCAAACAGATCGAGGACTTCTAATTTGTGACAATTTATTTTCTGATAATACAAAGCTCGATGGCAAATACAAAATTAAGCGGAAAATTTGGTTCGTATTATATATTTTTATAATAATTTAGAGGAAAAGATTAGTCAAGATATATTTGTCATTTTAGGGTTATTGATTATATACGTGTATATTAGATGTAAAGAAAGTCCGTGGAATATACATTGCTATTTATTTATGCTACTGTCGTAAATAATATACTATTTACAATTTTCGTCTATCTGTATGCAAGATAATCTCATATATTACCAACTATTTTCCATAGATAATACTAGTATTACTGCTACCGGAAAAAAATTATAGATTGATTCTATTTTATTCATTTAGGAATAGTATAGGAGATAGCACTATTTTTGTGTAATTATTTAGCTTCTATTACAGATTGTACTACATATTATATCTGAGTAATACAATGCTTAAAAACTCTTTTTCCTAATCTTCAAATTAATCCAATAAAACCTTGCAAATTGTTTATTTAAAAGCAAATCGAGGGGAGTAGCCACTAGCTAATGGATCAAACCAATTCCTGGCGCGTGAGTTATGTTGTCGGCCTTTAAGGCCGCACATTCGGAATCGCTGGCGTGTATTGCATTTCGAATGTACATTGCTTGGTACAAAGACTTCTCAGAACAATTCTATGAGTTAAACACAGTAGCGTACCACGTTTTAGCGATGAACACGTGTCTGTGAGAGTTCGCGGTGTAATTTTAGCACGTCCTGTATCGAACATCTAGCAAATAACAATATTTTGAACCACCAGTTTGTCTTTAAACTTGCTTTCTTCGTACGAGTGAATATGATAGTAGCTACTTAATTATTTTATTTGAGTTTTCTGTAAATACTTTTACTGGTTTTCTGAATTATTATTTAATTTCTTTTTTAGGAAAAGCAGGCGGCTGTGTCAATTTTTTGAACAACTTTTTAAAGCTTGCTTACCGAATTAAAAAAAGGAGATTAACCATTTTGTTTTTATTAATTTTTAAAATCATACGCTAGTCCTTAAAAGTGTAACAAACGTATAAACACACTGACTAAAGTCATATTATTTAAGTAAATCTATCATTTAACTCTGTGGGGATTTGGCAATATTGAATAGTAGCTCCTATTGTAACAGGTGGTGTGAGATGTGACTGATGATTTGCAACCGACAGATATATAAACCGTAACAGTGCAACTTAAATGCAACAGGCCCGGAATCACCACCACGCCTCCCCAGCGCGGCAATTATGGGCAAAATGCCCCTCAAGGTGGCCTTCATTCAGAATTGAAAGTTTACGATCGGTTTAATAATGATGATGAAGTAATTTTAGTCGGAAACTAAAGGTGAATTAATAATTCAAAGTTTTAGTTGGCATATGGATCTTGCTAATCGTCAGCTTAAAAGGCAAATCCCGCTAGTGCAATAACGAACACACGTAATCCCACATCCAGCTGTTTAACCAATTACGGAACATTCTCGAACTCTATGAAAACTTTGTGTGGAACATAAAATCCTTACTAATTTGAGAGATACAAAATCCCGGCGCAGGTATTATATTTGTTTAAAATATTTTACTGTTCGCGGTTAAAACAAATAAACCTGTTTGAACACAAAAACTGGGGATGACTTGCCTGCTTGTGTTTAGTTAATGACGACTAAAATTGTATGATATTAATCATCATAACGGCCATTAAAAGTCCACTGTTGGACATAGGCCTCCCCAAGACATAGGGTATGTTGCCTATAATTACCGCGCTGGGTAATCGTTTGGCAATCGCAGTACTCAGCTTTCGCGAAGGGGAAACTGATACGCATCCCCGCCCTTTACATTTGAGCTGATTTTTTTGCAGAGGTATACCGCCATCTGTCAATTCTGGTACCTTAGTCGCCTTTTACGAAACCTGGTACAGGGGGAGGTACAATTCCACTCTGCCAGTACCTCACGGCTAATATTAATATATTAATCAAATTTGCCGTGGGGTACCGGCAGATTAGAATAGTGATTGCATTTTCAATAAATAATTAAAATAGTACCTCTACTTCTTTATTTTACTCTTTAAGTGTCGTAGGGTGTGACTTTTTACAATCCAAACATACTAACGTAGCATAAATGAATTGGGGCGAGAATGGTCAACACCATCATGCGTCGCAAAATTACGTTTTGATATTGCCAGCAGTGGCCTTCTCGCAGCTGACTTGATTATTAGGAATCAAAATACATTCGATGATACATCTAACGGTAAATAGTATTAGGTGTCATAGTTAATTAAGTTATAGAACCTTAATAAACCCTTTTGTCAATTCGAATTATTGTAGCTCAAATGCTTAGTGCAGGTATGGGCAGCAGAATTCGTGCATCAGTGCTCTGCGATTGCTAATACGCCTGCCCAGCGCGGTAATTATAGGCAAAATACCCACTTTCTTGGGGAGGCTTATGTCTAAATATAGACTTTAAATGATGAAGTATGATGACAAATTAACCTACGAGTTGCTGTTATGTCTAAAGTGACGATAGTCGTTAATAGCACTGAAAATTTAATATCTTTTTTCTACGTAGCATGAAATTATTATTTTTTATTTTTTATTCATTTAACTTTATTGCACAAAATGTTACAAAATGTACAAATGGCGGACTTAATGCCAGATGGCATTATCTCCTAGTCAACCATTACACAAAACTGAAAAAAATATATATATAGTGGTGCAGGCAATATATATACAAAATAAATTAACGTGGCGTACATATTTGTATAAATAAACGCAATAGATGCATATGATATAAATATATATATATGATACTTCATAATTTTTTATTCTGATCTTTGGGTCAATAGATAGTAATTCTTAAACAGTAAAACTAAAAAACTAGATGACAGACTTATTTTTTGTCATAGTTTTTGTTTGATTGTGTTTAACATGGTATAATATATATATACATGAGACATTTATATATATAAATCTTTGTTTTAGTCAATTATACGTATCTTATAACGCTTCGGTAAACGTATCATTTTCTTTTTTAAAACGATTGGTTTAAATAAAACAACAGACCTAAAAACGCCCATCCCTGTAGGTACATTTTTTCCCTCCAAATATAAACGCAGTATAAATGTCTGCAAACCTACATACACATATACAAATAACACATCTTCGGGCATTTTAAGAGACGCGAATTAAATTAACTCTTCTAATGAGCAGTATATTTCATTGAAATTGCGTTCGTCAGCTTACATTTATCTAAGTTTAAGGGAGACTGCGTAGACGGGCAAGCATTTCTTTCGCCGTGAATGAGTGAAGAAATTCCCAGGCGTATGCTCGTTTCCCAGTAATTTTTCATTGAGCCCGAGAGTCGGGAAAACCTCCAATTAAGTTTCTCTTTACCGTTTGGCGCCGGGAGAGAGAAGAAAAATGAACAACAGAAAAGGACACTCGCCAGGCTGACTGTATGATGTCAAAAACCTTGGCTGTTAACTGGCGCTTCTGTTCCAGGGTTTGTTTTTATTGCGTTTTCATTGCGAGTTTACGCTACGTGTGTTTATAAACGGTCGTCGTGTAAGTGGCATCGTGGCTGTTTGTGCAAGTAATTAACTTTTTTACTATTTAATTTTCGAATTTAGCTTACTGTTCGAACACAAAATTAATTTGCTAATTAAAGTGAACTTTTAATTTAATGCATGAATCGGTTTCTCTTTATTATTTGGAGCCGGAAGATATACCATTTTATCCATAACAATATGTTTTATTCAAATATTTTTATTGAATATTGATTCGTTAATACTTCAAATTAATGAGCATTATCCACATACTGCATCGCAACCTAACGACAGACATTTCGAATGTCCAACCAAACAATTGAAACACAAATATTAATTAATTTAAAAAAAAAACAGTCGTTTAATATTAGCTTTGATTTAATATCCTTAAGGATTTCAATAGGCTTCGTGTTTAATATATTTATTAAAGTTCCCAAGAAAACTTGAATCGCTGCAATTTTTACGCTTTTCATTTCATCCTTGTCAACAAAGTTCATTATGACTTGGAGGAAACTTGCAAGGACCAAGTGAATATTGCACAAGACAGTTGCTAAGTATTTTCAAACAATGCCGATCTATAGGTATAAGTAACATAACATAGATCTTTACTTCTTAGAAGGAAGTGGTTTGTTTAAAATGGTTAACTCAGAAGACGCGTTTGACACACTTTTGTATGACCTTAAATGACCATTTTAAAGAATTATATTTATCTATATTCAGCGGTTATTTGAATATCAAGTTAATCCAGCAAGCATAATGCATAATAAAGCATAAAAAAGCAAAATGTTCTAAAAATGCAACCAATAAGGCTTATATTTTATGATGGCTATAGATATCCGTCATTGTGGTTTAATTACAGAGAAGTATTTACACGAGGTAGAGCTCATACAAGGTGACAATTATCATCATAGCAGCCACGTCTACTGCTGGACATATGCCTCCCTAAGACAGGGAATTTGCCCATAATTGCTGCGCTGATCAAGCATGGTGACAATCGCAGAGCGTACATAGCTTTGCGATAGAAATGCTGCTGCCCATCCCTGAGATGTTGCATTTGAAAGAAATTACTGCGTAATCTCTGATAATACATTCGAGTCAAAATTCAAATTGATAACACGCTAGTGATGTCTTTGTGATATTACGAGTGTCTATAGGCTTCAGTGGCTTTTAATATCACGATCGTTTGTCGACCTGGTCTAATAAAATAATATAAATAAATTCAGAGCTTCTTTTTAAACACAATCAGGTTTCAGTAGTACTGGGAAGTCCGGACTAGTCAAAAGATTTATCATCATTATCATCACATCAGCCGTAGTCTTCTCCCTGCTAGGCTTAGTCTTATCAAGATTTTTGTAATTGTATCGATCATCAGGCCCATATTAGTGGTAGCTTTTCCAGAGTGATAATGTTGTTGTACACCCACCCTGTTGTATATAAGCTAGCAAAGCTCCACTGATTGGAATGAATTTACCACCATGTATTAGTCCCATTATTCAAGACACCTCTTACGACACCTAGCACGTAAGGATTAATACTACACTATTCATTATACTTGGCTGGTGGTACCTCACGCCCGGCGTTACAGATTATTATTGCATAGTCCTTTTATTCCTTTGTTATTGAATACCAAGCGGCACAAGGTTTTAATTAAATCCTTTAAATTTTTGATGAAATAATTTTGCGATATGTTTTTATTTACATGGTATACAGTTAAAAAGGTTCTTTAAAATATTAAAATAATTTGTGTTGAATTAGATCCTTTATTAAGGTATTTTTAATAGTTTTTTTTATTATTATAGCATTTAGCAGGCGAGCAATCAGCAATTTCACGATTGAAGCCAAGACTTAGGTTTTTTAACCGTACCAGTACTAAGATATGAATATACTGTATTCCTAAGAAATAATGTTTGCTCTCTGTACATATGTTTTACTTATAACAAAAATAATCTTTTAATGCCTTGAAAGCGCGGTTTATTGCACTCTACATTTTTTTTTCAATTTTTCAAACAGCTTCTTTTGTCTATCTGAATAACAGATGCCAGTGGGTAGCCGAATGGTTTAACAAAATTGTATAAAATCAATTCAGAATCGTTAGAAGAATAGTTTAATTAGGAATGTAAGAAATATTATATTTCGCTAACTTACATATGGGATGCGAATCAAGAGACAAAAATAATAAACCTTGTGTGTCGATGTTTAAAACCTTTTATTATACCTCGGACGAATCATTAACCAAACACGAATTAACCGGAATTTATTTTTACGTACATCACGCCTGTGTCCATTGGTGTAGGCAGAAACTATGAATCTCCACTTGTTACTATCTTGGCATACCTCTCTCGTTTCCCTTACTTGCATTACTCCTTTCATACATGTACGTTTATTCTTGGAACTTCTGACTTGGCCCTTCCTTAATACTTCTACTACCTGGTTAAGATATTCATTTATATTTTTTCGGAATTTCTTTCTTCTCCTTATTATTGAAATGTCGTAAAATCTCCGCTATCGTGAAAAATTTATTTTATACCAGTTATAAAGTAAAGTTTTTAATTACATTTTCATATAATTACATAGGAAAATACAAATTGAAGGAGGCCATTGCCAAACAATCATATTCCTTTTGAAATGTAAAAAAGACTGAGTAACCTATTGAGGCTATCAGACTTTTAAATACTTCTCTATAAATCCCAAGAAACTAATTATAATTCACACAACAAATCTGACTTCGAGTTAACTTACTTAAAGCACTTATGTTACGGACATTACATAACACTCATCTATATAATAAATACTATTTGAATAACACATCGTCAGAGTAGAATAGAACCTGCCACTACACCAGGTGTCGTAAGAGGCGATTAAGGTATATCCATCCGAAACAGTGAGCTCAAATGCACAGGGCGGGGATAGGCAGCAGCATCCCCATCGCGAGAGCCGCGCTCTGCGATTGAAAACATGCTTGCCCAGCGAAGAAATTATGGGCAAAAAACCTCTTTTATCGGAGAGGCCTATATTCAGCAGTGGACTTTAATGGCTGGTATGATGATGATGAACACCCAGACACAGAACAAATTAAACGTCTAAAACATTCGCGGACATTCAGAATTGACTTCAATAGCAATATACGAAAAACAAGATTTCTAATTTTATTACAACCCAAATCCGCACCTAATATTTTTATTGGAAGGTCGAAATTAAAATGGCTCTATTTATCGTTATGATTATGTTGTCGACGTAAAATATTAACCGCCGCGGTCTTACGGAGAGGTGTAAACGGCGTATTATTTTATTTATATTCGTACAATAAATCCACTCACCTACGTAGATCGTAAAACTGCGGCTTGATTGAGTCAGTATTTTTATTGTTCCGTCCCGTGAATCAATGGCGAATGTTTCAGTAATAAAGTTTTGTTTTACGATTGTTTTCACGGAGAATTTGTGGCGCGTGAAATACTCTTCTACAGTCATTTTCTTGTGCCACTTTAAGGTGGCCCTTTGTTCGTGCGGTGTAATTACACACACGAGTTGCTTGCGTACAAGAAGTATATGCGATACGCTTAGAACATTCCTTTCATGGGGAAAGATAATGGGCAAAATAATTTGTCAATTATTTTCATATAGGGTGCCGCACATATGTTGTGGAAGGTTGTCAATATTAATGAAGTATGTTATTTTTTAAATGTGGATTGTCATATATTTACGGATTGTGTAAGTGTAGGAAAATTTAATGATCTCAGAGCTTTATTTTCACAAAGAAAACACTGAAACTCTGAATTAGTCCGTTTCTATCTTTATGGCACGAAAATCTACATGTAAGTTTTATTTTAACAAAACCTTCTCATTAAGTATGTGATGACGTAAAATAATTATATAAAATAAATTCATCTCATGCCTTGACCTGACTTCGAGATAAGAAGTTTAAAGCACTTATGTTTCGGATATCAGACAACAGAGGAATCACAAATATAAAACTAAGATATACTTAAATAACGCCCAACACAAAACAAATAGCAATGATCATCATATGAACAGATTCGATGGCGCTGTTAATAATGATCCTATCTTGTGCGCCAAAGGTCGTGGGCTTGATCCCCACCCAGGACAAATATTTTTATTTGTGCTTGTTCTGTGTCTGGGTGTTGAACATATGTATTTAAGTCAAATATTTATGATTTCTATGTTGCCTTATGTTTGTAACAGAAGTGCTTTATGCGACTTACCTCGGAGTCAGATCAAAATTCGAGGTGACGTGTGAACTTTAAAAATAAATTAAAATTATAAATATTTTCCTGGGTTGGGATAATTTGTCCATAGTTGTCGCGCTAAACAGGCATAGTGTCAATTTCAGTGCGTAGTATTGCGACGGAAATGCCTATTCTATCCCTGTTGCATTTAAGCTACGCAGTTTCGGGTAGATATATCTGTTGATTTCTATTTTCTAGTCGCCTCTGACTACAACCGGTACATAAGAGGGTACTTTTATACACTGCTGGTACCCCACGACCCAAAAAATTACATATATCTAATAAATGTCGTGAGGTACCGGCAGATTAGAATAGTGCTTCTCCCTGTAGCAGGTGTCGGAAGAGGCAACTAAGGTACCAGAACCGACAGATGGCGGTGTATTCATCCGAAACAGCGCAGTTCAAATATAACCAGGCGGAGACTGGCAGCAGAATACCTGTAACAATGCTTTGCTTCACGATTGCCAACACGCTCGCCCAGCGCGGCATTTATGAGCAAATTACCTCTTTTTTTGGGGAGGCCTATGTCCAATGGCTGACATGATGGTGATGATGAAATATGTGTAAATAGCCTTGGTCCCGAAAAAAACAGAAGAAACTGAGGGACGCTACAGAATTCATGGACGGAATGTTAGTATCATAGTTGCTACTGTTTTTTGTATTTATTATATTTAGTGTCGTAATTATACGATAGTTGGTCTAGTGAGGTAACGATATATAATTTTTTTTATAACATGGTGTGGTTAAAGAAGCAATGCCATGAATGTGGCAATCGCAAATTTTAATTAATTTTAAACAAAAAGTTTATTATACTTCGATCGAAACAAAAGTTTTGGTCGGCGACGACGGTATCGAAACTAGTCTAGACTCGGTCGACTGTCTGAAGATTCCATCTGAAGTTTTATTCTTCTACTATGAGCGGCGCACTGCGGTTTCAACCGTTGTGCCGTAAGACGATGATAAGAGTATGTGCTTGTGTAACATCTAGTATGCAGTATAATACATAAATATATAGTTCAAGTGTTCCCTGTACAGCAATTGTCTTCAATACAAAACTAAATTTACAAATTTAGATGTCAAATACATAAATATCGGATATCGTACATAGTTAAACAAAAACAATGTGTATTCTAATAAATAAACTATCGAGCGTGATAGTTTTTTCAAAAAAACTTTATTCTATATGTTACTTATTTTATAATGACCCCGAGTAATACACAATCTGCAAAAAACACTAGTAATTGTGTGCTTATTTCCTAAGCCGAAGTTTTTAATTACTTATTCTGCTAAGTTCAAGGTGATTGTATTTTCACATTAAATGAAAAGATATATATATATATATATACAAAAATCTACACGTAAATAAAAAATAAATAAATAAATTCCCTCAACTATATAATTACATTAACTCCGAAATAAGATTCTTTCTGTTACGGATATCAGGCAACAGACAAATGAGTAGAACTAACAGAAATCATCATCATCATTATAACAGCCACAAGATGTCCACTGCTGGACATAGGCCTCCCCAAGTAATCTCTAATAGGACCGGTTGTATGCGGCTTGGAACCAGCACGATCCTGCGGTTTTACGCCCTAAAATATTCAACTTTAAAATATTTGTCCTGGGTATCGAACTCACGTTCCGCACATAATCACTACCTACTGCGTCATCGAGGCCCTCACAAACATTTGAATGAGGCCATTTTTAAAGACCACTTGCAACTGTCCTTCACACCTTAAGCATAAATGTAATTTTCGTTTTACAAAAAATTTAAGGCTTTCGTAACACAAATTCTATGAAATGGAACTAAATACCTTACATCGACAGATGACCAGTAGGTAACACCACAAAGGCTATATAAAATGGATGGTTAAATTTTGAACAACAACCAACAACAGTGCGAATATAGATTGCGTTAAATTCCCCCCAACCGTCATCGGATAACACGCAGCTAATAATGCCCCAGTAATTGCTGTAAAATCAGGGTTCACTTATTTATCCCGGAGCACATTGTGTCTATTTCAATGCAAATGGGGTGCTCCTCGATCAATTGACACTAAGGCAATTTATAATTTCAAATTATAATAAATAATGCCGGTGCCTGAAATCTAGTTGTAAAGGAGAAAATACATTGACCTATTTGTGTATATTATTTATATGACCCCATAAGAAGAAGCATCTACATTTACAAACTATTGCTAACTTTATATATTTATATACATAGATACATATATATATATATATATATATATATATATATCAGCATCTCGGTCGCAAAAGTTGTGCCCAGCGATTGCCTACATACTTGCTCAGCGCGGTAAATATGGGCAAATTCCTCATTTCTTGGGGAGTCCTATGTCCAGCAGTGGCCTATCAATAGCTGGTATGATGATATATATATTATCATGTTTATTTCTTTCCCATTGCTATCTAACAATATGTAAATACAAACTTTTTGGATTTTAAATAAACAGAAAGCTTAATCTCCGCGTAATTACATGCGTAACCCTTCTCAAACTCATCGATTCACGGTCAAGTAACCAACAAATAAACAGTGGGATCCGATCCGGAATGGTGTAAATTCAAAAATATCCGTATCCCACGATAACAGGTTACCACAGGCCCAAAGGACCAGGGCGATGATAAATCTTCATTTGCCCTGTTCGCACATCCGACCCGCCCCTCCCAATTAGCTAACCCGCTCTTGGTGTAACCGAGCCGAAGTGACGTCGTTTCATCTTTATCTCCTACTTCGTAAAGTCGAAAGTTGAGTTGAATCTACGTGTTAACCCTGCACGGTCGGATTTCCGCTTCGGTCACCTATATCCATTTTGTGAACTGAACTCGGTGTAAGGTGGCAATTCGAGGAAGCAATGAAAGTCAATGTTCCCGATTAATTAGTTCGTTTAGCAATAATATGCACACCTGATAGTCACCCTAATAACTGCTCATCCGTCGTAAGTACAGTTGGAAATCAACGTGAGAATCTTGGGGTAACTTAATTAAGTAATTAATTGATAGTATCATACTTTTACATGAAATGAAGCTTAATCCTTACTATTGGCTTCGGCACTGCGAAAGGAAAAAGCGCTTCTTTTATAGGATTACTTTGTAGTCCATCTGTCTGTCATTATCATTTTCCTAGGGTGCGAGTAGGGAGGTATTATATTGAAATTAATATCTAATATTCATGTCAGCCGTGAGGTACCGTGCCGTGAGGTAGGTAGAGTAGAATAGTACCTTCCTCTGTACCAGGTGTGAGAGGCGATTAAGTTACTAGAGCCGACAGATGGTGATATATCCATACAAAAAAGTCAGTTTAAATTGTACAGGGCGGGGACGGGTAGCAGCTTCCTCGTCCCAAAAGCTACGCTCTGCGATTGCCAACACGCTTGCCCAGCGCGGCAATTATGGGAAACATATCCCCTTTCTTGGGGTGGCCTATATCCAACAGTGGACTTTTAATAGCTGGTATCATAATGAAGATGATTCATGTCAATGGTCAGCTCTTAAATTAACAAAATTCTATTTATACGCTAACCACAGGAACAACATACACATGTTTAAGCCTAATTTGATAAAATAAGAACAGAAATTAAAAACCATGTAATTTAAGAAAATCCGACTTATTTTACGTGGTTACATACAAGTTATATGAAACCCTCAAATTCTGACTTGTCATTGGCCGCATAAATTTGCTAATTTAACTAACTACATAAGTACATCATCAATATTGCAGATGGAAAACTTTTGTGAATAGTATTCTAGCAAGATAATGGGAGTTTTGCCCATAATTGCCATGATAAGCTGGTGTATTGAAATTGCAGAGTGTAGCTCTGCAACAGGAATGCTGGTGGCCATATCCCCTCTGTGTTGCAATTGAACAACGCTGTTTCGGGTTTATAAGCCGCTCCAGTATTTTAGTAGCCTCATACGATACCTGGTACAGGGCAGCATATCTCACTCTCACCACTCTAGTAAACAGAGAAATGTTAGAGTTAAAACACTGTTGATTTTTTAACAGAAAAAACTTTTTTTTGGTATCCTGTGAGACTGTGAATATGTTAGAAATTATTATGATCGCAACTTGATGAAAAACTAAAAATGATCAATAGTAGAAATTTATCATCAAAATTCAATGCTTCATTTGAAAAAATAATTTAAATAAAAAAAAACACTTCGGCGAGAGTGAGTAAAACATTCTATAATTTAATCATTGTAATAAACTTTTATGATACATGAAAAAATTGTTTATATACGTTATTCAAACAAATCTATTTGCGCAATAGACATAAATAAAAAAACAAATGTAAATCCATGTCATTACATTTTATGTGCTCTACTGTTGTAAGTCAAAATCGACACCGTTCTATGTCTTACAACAAAAACCAAAGACTCCTTCGAAAACAGATTTGAAAAGACGTGAAGGCGTGTGTAAAAAAAGCGCAAGGGAAGCGGCGATAGGCCTACGACCTAGTTGCAATTGTAAATAGCAGTGAAAAATACCTGTTTAGAGCAACGTTTGTTTATTGCGACTGGATAAGAGTTAATGGTTTGCCAAAGGACTTCAACGTTTATTTGAATAAAAACTAACATAAAAAAATGTATCTGATGTATGACTTCATTATTTTAGACAGTATCTCAATAATAGGCCTAGCAGCTATATTATTTTCTTTCATATCACTAATAGTTAAGGCGTGTTGTAAACTAGCTAATATTTAGTTAACTATGACCAGTTATCGTTTAATACAAAACGTTTGAAACTTTCCTAAGCTTGAACTCAATAATTGTTAAATTTTTTTTTTTAATATAATAATTAGGAATTTCGAAATCTCGAAAATTTATTATAAAGAAACATTGCACGGTTTATAAAGCCAGTTTACTTTTAACATGTTATAAATCAATAATATTTAGATTATTGAATACATAAGTATGAATCAATTTCACTTTACCTTTTTCATCTTTAATATAAATATCACTTTGAATAGCACTCCCAATTCTAAGTTCATTAGCTCCTGGTATTGGCTCAACATTTGAATGGCCAGATATGAATAAAAGCAAACGATTCTTAGACTTATAAAGGAGGATTTGGGGCCTTTCATATTTCTTCAAATTGCCTTTTAAAACACGTAGGCAAAGATCCAGCAGTCATCGGTTTCTTTTGTGTACATTAATCTATACTTTTCTAAGCGTCTGCTTTGAGACGTAATAAAAATCGGCTTAACAAGACACATGTGGGTGTTGAATGGGAAAAATAACGCCACGTATATTTTTTCTGTTAAAAACACACCTCCATTCATGATTTTCAACCTTACACCGATAATGATAGAGTTCATGCACAGAAAAAGTCCGTTTTAAAGGTACGTGACAAAACGCAGGCGTGTAAACACGTTTTGAACATGTTCGCAGTTTTATTTCACGTCGAAGTAAACAGCTTCAAAGATGAATTTCTCGCTTGACAAACGAAATAAAATACTTTAATATTTTCCCGTTTGATCATTGAAGGTTCAGCGTGTTCTAAAGT
The DNA here is from genome assembly GCA_020976665.1 of Heortia vitessoides. Taxonomy (NCBI): domain Eukaryota; kingdom Metazoa; phylum Arthropoda; class Insecta; order Lepidoptera; family Crambidae; genus Heortia; species Heortia vitessoides. The sequence continues at coordinate 8,390,479 of JACJUM010002496.1, forward strand.
CATTAATTTATTCGTTCGCATGGTAACTTATTTTCTTGGATACCCTGATATGATATATACTGAAATAATTTACTTGTTTATTTTAGTTGCTCTCTTTCAAATAAATTCACATAACCTTAGCCGTCTTAGGAAGATTAAACTAATCGTATTAAGGATATTTAACAACAGAGAGACCACAAATATAATACTTAAATAAATATTTAACATCTTGACACAGAACAAACATAAAAAGCAATTATAAAAATGTTTGTCATGAATAGGATTTGAACCCTTCGCGCACTATATAAGGATTTAGGTCATGTGTTAACAGTGGGTAATTATCATCTACAACTTAGTATAATTAATTTGTTCGCTACACAAAATCATCATCATCATATCAGCCATAAGATGTCCACTACTGGACATAGACCTCCCCAAGTAATCTTCAATCAGACCGGTTGTATGCGGCAAGTGTCCTGAGCGATCCTGCAGTTTTATGCTGATCATATTTCCATCTTGCGAGTAGACGCCTCATGACTTTACGACTTAATCGGCCATCTTCATCTGTTCTGCGTACCAAATGCCCTGCCCACTGCCACTTGAACTTACTAATCCTCCGGGCAATGTCGGTATCTTTGTTCCTATTACGAATCTCCTCAATCCTGATTTGATCGCGCAAAAAGAATCTCAGCATTTCCCTTTTCATAATTCGTTGAGCTACTTTCAATTGACCAATTAAGCAAATAGTAAGAGACCACGTTTTGCTGCCATAAGACATCGCTTGTATCACATTTTGGTCTAAAACTTTCGATTTAAGACATTGAGGTGTGTTAGACGAGAAGATGTTTAACAGTTTTCTGAACGCTGCCCAGCCAAGATGGATTCCGCGATTTACCTCTTACTTGAAGTTGGACTTATCTAATTACACTATTTGTCTTAGGTATACAACATTAAAAAGCGAGCTCTCAACTTAAACTGTGGTGCGTACAACATGGGCATTACACATTACTTTTGTATTCTTCCGTTACACAAAATCTTATTATCTAACATGCTACGGCCAACGGTGTCCGCCGTCCGCCGTTACACATAGACTTATTAGCTAACATG